>CM053593.1:60947989-60970061 GCA_028646575.1 Pseudocheirus occidentalis
GTTTATTGCAGACCTATTTCATACAGAGCCAAAGATACATGGAAGATGCAAGGTTTATATATCCTTAGCAGAATGCAAGGAACCACCCTTGGTCTCGATCTGTCTCTACCCCAGCCCAAAGCCAATCATTTGTTAAGCTCTTTATCCTAGGACCATGTCCAGAGGCACAAACAGGGTGTAACAATCAAGACTTGCAAATTAACTCAGTACTTTCTTTAGATATTCATGAAACCAATGAGAGCATCTACCCAACAAGATTATACTTTCCTTGCATATCTGCCTAATGACCTTTGTAGAACTGGGGAACTAATGTGGCCAAGGACCCTGAAAGCCTTGGCCTACAACAATAATATACCAACCGTTTCTGGGATACAGCAAAGTAATCTAAGAGGGAAAATTATATTTCCAAAAGCATATATTAACAAAATAGAAAATGCATTCATGAAATAAATATGTAAATTTAAAAACTAGAAAATAAATAGCTAAACCAAAATAAGCACAAAAGAAAAAAACATTTAAAGCTTCAGTAGAAATAAATAATAGAGAAAACAAAAAGATTGTAGAACTGGTGAAACTGAAAACTGTTTAACTTTTATTTAACTTGAGTCCTAAAAAAGATGAGGAAATTCATATTGCAAAAATTAAAAATAAGGCAAAATGACAATAAGAAGTGAAGGAATAAAAAGGACCTTCAGAACTTAATATACACAATTATACGCTACCACAATTGAAATTTTTTAAAAATGGAGAATTATCTATAAAAACATAAAATCCCCAAGTTAATGGAACACATATCTTAGAACATGTTCAGAAAGTGAAATTTAACAAGCCGTAAAAAGCTATCAAGTAAAAAAAAAACAAAAACAAATGCAAGCCTTGGTTCAGGTGGATTTTCAGGTGAACTTTCTCATGTGTTTGAAGAGTAACTAATTAAGAATCATTATCTATACTACATAAATTATTCTCAATAATTGGGAAAGAAAACAATTGATGAAATTTGGGGGGATAAAATCCTAAAGAAAAATAGGTTTTGGTTGAAAGATAACGAGGTTGAGATGTCTGTAAGACACCCTGTTGGAAAGATCTAACAAACAGTTCATGATGCAAGAGGGAAGATTAGAAGATACCTAAGAAAAGGACAGTCCGTTCTGCTATAACCCAGTGTTCATTTCTCTCAATCATTGCACTGTGCAAAATGTGCATGATGAGTGGGGGAAGGGAAGGGAACAAGCATATGTATAGGCCCTACCCTGTGCTAGGCATACTAGTGAGCATTTTACAGATATCCTGTTTGATTCTCACAACAGCCCTGTCAGGTAGGTGCCTTTACCCCTTTTTTACAGTTGAGGGAAGTGAAGCAAGCAGAGATTAAGTGACATGTACCTTGTCACATAATGAGTGAGTGTTTGAGGCCAGATTTGAACTCAGGTCTTTCTGACTCCAGACTCTATCCACTGCCCCATGTAGGTGCCGCTATAATAAAACCATAGGGTATAGGGAAAATGAGGTTAGGGTCACAAAACTCAAAAATTTCATTGGTGACACATAGAAAAGTTAGAAATCTAATTTTAAAAGTTAGCACATTTTTACATATGTTAAGTGGTTAAGACATTTATATTTACTACAGTAATTCGTGGTAATATCCATGTCACGGGCTGCTATTAGATGTACAGGCTGCCAAGGACAGTGGCTATGGGTAAGAAGGCAAGACTGGCATGTATAACATGAAGTCATAACCATGACTGAAGGTGGGAGGTGGGTGGTGGGTTGGGATATATAATTGGGAAAAAGCTCTTCTCTAATCACAGGTCCTTCTGCACCAAAAGAACTGAAGTATACTTGTGGAAGTGGGCATCAGAAGGATAGTAGCTTGCGAGTTATTGTGAAATGGTTTAGTTTTCTGCGTTCTCAATTTCTACTAGAAGAAATTACATATAAGCAAACTTGAAGTTCACTCTGTGGTCAAAATATTCCTACTATATCAATCACAATTTAACAAATTCACTTTTGGAAACAAGCTTTATAGAAGAACTGACTACATGAAGATGATAAACTCATGTGAGCTGAGATCACTTAAGAAAAAGAGAAGAAAATCAAGTCTAGTTTTAGTGTTTACTCAGAGTTATTGGGACTAGATATGTATGATGATCCAACAGAGGAATTATCAGACAAGTTGGAGGAAAACTAAGAGTAGTGTCAGGAAATCCCAGAGAATATCTTTGGAGAGAACAATTTGAGTGATAAGATCAAAAACTAGATTACAGATGTTAGGAAGTGAGAGAAAAACTGTAGACAACCAGTGTAAGCGTGTTGACTATATAGAAAAGATCAAGACAGTTGCTCTAAAGCCAGAATAAAGCAGGAGGAAAAAAGTAAAGGCTTAAACTTTGGTAAAGAGGAGACAGAATGATCCCTGATAACAACAGCATAATTGACTTAGAAAATTCCAGAGAATCAGTGTGGAAATTAATTCAGATAGTATCAGTATACAAAGGAAATCCACAAATTTGTCAGCAGTTGTATAGAGGAATAATAAATAACAGGGGTTAGAGTTAGGAGGGAAAGTTCCCTAAAGAATAACTAAAAACATCGAAAATATCCAGGAGTTAATCTACCAAGGTAAAGAAGAAATCAGTAAGAGCGATTATGTGTTAGGTACTGTCCTAAGTTCTGGGAATACAAACATGAAACAAAAAGCTTCTAAGAAGCTTATGTTCTAGGGGGAAACAAAACATGAAAGGGAGTTGGAAAATGGGGGTGGGGTGAGGGGAAGGGAAGGGATATCTATAGGGAATAAAAGTTGGAGCAGTCTGGAGAGTGGGTTAAAGAGATATCAGTGAACTCTTTGTCAAATGGCATTCCTTGGGTACCCAGGGATTCCCCAAGCAGGAGATCAGGCTGTGGGGCAGGGGCATTTTGAGCTGAACAAGGTTGCTGGTGAAAGAGGTAGAACAATCCAGAGAATAAGTTGAGCTAGGACACACCCAAGGCTTATATAATAACATAGTAATCGGCCTGTTTTAAAAAGGCATTTGAAATTATGCTAAAAAGTACCTAAAACCTCCATACCTTTAAAACAGAGATCTTGCTGCTAGACATATTCCCCATGATGTTTATAGACAGAAAGGTCCCATGAGCTCTAAAATATTCTTAGGGTATTTTTTTGCGTGTGAAAAAAAAGAATTTAAAACAAATTAGATATCCTTAATAGTAATAATATCAATAATGATGTGATATTTGGCTGTTTCAGTCATGTCAGACTCTTCATGACCCCATTTGGAGTTTTCTTGGCAAAGATAGTGGAGTGGTTTGCCAGTTCCTTCTCCAGCTCATTTTATAGATGAGGGAACGGGGGCAGATGGGGTGTAGTGACTTATCTGGGGTCACACAGTTAGTAAATAAGGCAGAATTTGAACTCAGGAAGAGGAATCTTCTAACTGCAGGCCTATTACTCTTACCCATTGTACCACCTAGCTGCCCTATTAATAACAATAAGCTAACATTTTTGTAGCACTTTAAGGTTTGCAGGGCACTTTACATGTGTCATATCATTTGAGCTTCACAACAGCCCTGGGAGATGGGTGTTATTATTATCCTTATTTTACAGACAAGGACACTAAGTCAAAAGTTAAAAAATTTGCCCAGGGTCAAACAAGTTCATTGAGTTTTTGAAGCAGGATTTGAAGCCAAGTCTTCCTGACTACTGTAGTTAGTGGCCTCTACCTGTTTATCACCTGAGAAATGATTGAACAAATTATGATATGTGAATGTAATGGAATATTAATGTGCTATAAAAAGTGAAAAATATGAAGAATTCAGAGAAGCATGGGTAGATTTATGAACTAATTCAAAGAGTAAAGTACGCAGAACCAGGAAAAATATACACAATGACTGTAATTGTTTTCAAAGAGGAACAATGACATCACAGGTGATTCCTTGACTTGTGCTTGAATTGGATTTAAGAGAGGCAGAGTCACAGAGTCATCAGCCTTACACCTTCCTAAGTCATCAGCATCCAGTGGCAAGACAAAAATCAGGACAATTGACAATGGCCCAGGATATGGTGGATGACTGTGGTGTCTTCTATATCTGACCAAGCTCTAAGCACTCCACAGTCCCCTCTGTCATGGCCATTGGAACAAATTATTCTTATCTGCCCATTCTGCTAGGGAAAGTCTTCACATGCTTGAGGCAGATGTGCCCCTAACTCACCAATAGATTTGTGACCCATTGGTTACCCTCAACCTGGCTTATCCTTTATGAGGAGATGGTTCTACTGGAGTTTGGCTGCTTTGCATGTCACAGCTTCTTGGAGCTCACACTATCACCTATGGCTATAATAACGTAGGTGAAAAGAACACCATAAGACTGAAGTCAAGTGCTGCAGAAGTGTAATAAATATGAAATAATTCAAATTATTCTCTTTAGTGTTGCTAATGATTTCTTAATTCCCAAACCTGATGACCTTTTGAAAATACTCCTCTGTATTATTTGACCCCTTTGAGCACCCTTTTTCCTGGATATTCTTTTTCTGGGATTTCATGACATTGCCCTTAATTCTCCTTCTACATGTCTGACTTCTCTTTTGCTGAAATCCCTGTGGGGTTGAGGCTGCTAGATCACTTAAACACAGAAATTCAGAGCTGCTGTGATTCTAAAAGTGATCAGGTGTTTTGGTAAGTCAAGCACCAGTTTGGTGAACCTCACCAAGAGCAGAGGCCACCATCTTTTCTAAAAAGGCATGTATCAGGGGCAGCTAGGTGGTGCAGTGAGTAGAGCACTGGCCCTGGAGTCAGGAGGAGTTCAAAGCTGACCTCAGACACTTAACACTTACTAGCTGTGTGACCTTGGGCAAGTCACTTAACCCCAATTGCCCTGCCTTTCGCCCCCTGGGGAAAAAACAAAAACATAAAAAAAAAAAAAGGCATGTATCAGCCCAGGTCCTTGCCAGTCAGCAGTAGGATTGGACCTGTGAGGGGCCATTGCACTTTCCACATAAGTGAGAAAGGGAGACAGTCTCAAAAACAAAGAAATTATAATTTTCCATTTTTCTTTTAAGAACCATTTGTACCTCTCTTTTGAACATTTATCTATTGGGGAAAAGCTCTTGGTTTTATGTATTGGTTTTAGTTCCCCAATATTTATCTGGGATATTAGAGATATTTGATGCAGAGATTTATTTTCCCAGGAACAGCTTCTCTTTTTATTCTAGTTGTTCAAGTAAAATGTCTTCAATTTAATGTAATTAATGTTATCTGTTTTATCTTTTGGTGTTGCTTCTGTCCCTTGTTTGATTAAAAAATGGACCCCTTACTATAGCTATGGAAAGCACCTCAGCTGATTCTCTAACAATTTTTTTTTTTGGTATGACCAAATAATTATATAATTAGGTCATATAATGACCAAATAATTAGGCTATGTGTCTGTATTGAACTTATTGTGGTACTTGGTGTAAGATATTGGTTTCAACCTAATTTCTGTTAGACTTCTTTCCAGTTTTTCTATCATTTCTTAGCATTTAGGGAGTTCTTGTCCCAAGTACTTTGTATTCTCAAGTTTATTGAACACTAGGTTTTGAGTTAATTTTTTTTCTGATTCTTTATCTTAAATGTCCTACTGTTCTTTCTACTCATCTATCTTTTAGAAAAGGCGTGAGGTCTGGACATCATTTCGTTAGTACAAGGAACGCTGAAATAAGAACTTCCTCTACCAGTGCAAGTTGTCACCTTTAGAGAATTGCTTCAAGTACTGAAATGTTAAGTCTTACCTAGAGTCACATGACCAGCATATATCAGGGCTGGAACCTGAATCCGGGTCTTCCTTGTTTTGAGGCCCTTTCTCCATCCACTCCATCATGGTGCCTCCATTTTTTAACATTTCTGTTTTTTAACCAGTAAAAATTATTGTTTAATGTATAATTCAAGGTCTGGAATTCATTTTTCATTTCTACTTTTTAAAAAATTATTTCCCTTGATAGTTTAGACTTGTCCTGAAAATGAATTTTATTATTTTAGTTAGCTCTGTAAGGTGTCTCCTTGATAGTTTGATTGGGCTAATACTAAATCTTTAAATTAATTTAGGTAGCATAGTATTTTTTACTGTGTTGGTGTGATCCTGCTGTGAATACTGAATATGGTTCCAATATTTCTTATTCTTATTCTTTGAAGAGAGTTTTCTAATTGTATCTATACAAGTTCTTAGTATGTCTTGGTAGATGACTCTCAGATATTTTATGTATTTTATAGTTGTTTTTAATGGGACTCCCCTTTCTATTAGTTCTTCTTGTATTTCATTATTGATTTATATGTGAGTTTAATTTGTATGCCACTGTTTTGCTGTAATAGAAGTACTTTTTTTAAAGTAGCCCAAATCTGGAAACAAAGTCTATATCTATCAATTATTGATATAGGAATGTAATGAAATAGGTTGGTTTGTATTCTTTCACAAAGAGGACCAAAATGTTAGAGTAAAGTTGCATTGTGTCTAACTGTGGTTGATTAGACCAATATGAAGCTTAGAATGCCCTTCCAGACATTGGGCTCAAATATGTGAAGATTTGAACTAGATTCTCCAGATTTGCATGTCATGTTTCTTTTGAGCTACTTCAATTCTGTTTTGCTTGTAGAACATTAACACCTTCTCTGATGAAGGCACACCATAGTAGGCAGACCAGTTCCCGTGTCTCCCATGTTACACAATCAATTCCAAAGTTAAAAGAGACCTTGAGAGTATCATTGTATCACTTCTTCTGACCTCCATGTAAGCACTTGTCCTCTGGGAGTTCTCCATAAAATAATCTTTTAAGCAACTGTGTGTTTGGTGGTTTAGTTTGAGAAAGGACCCTCTGTGTCTGGTATCTTATCCTGCCAGGTGAAATATCACCACAGTAAAGGAAATTATAAATGTAGTAACTCAGAAAAGCTTGGAAGGGCTGGTATAAACTTGTACAAAGTTTTAAAAAAAAATGAATAAAAATTACATAATGACAAATCTAGTAAATGAAAACAATACTAAGAGGCAACTGAACTAATAATGATTCCAGTGGCCAATCTTGATACCCAAGAATGGATAATGATAAAAGCTAAAAGATCATAAATGTATACCTTGAAAGGACATTAAGACCAAGTCTAGTCCCCTCATTTTACAGATGAGGAAATTGAAGGCCAAAGAAGTGACAAGACATTTCTCTCTTATTAGAGAGGCAGGGGACTGACTCTCAGCGTGAACGGTTTAGATGCCATCATAGCAGTTTGACCACTTGATTTTATCTGGACTTTTTTTTCTTTATTAAAAGAACAGGTACCATTGGGAAGGGAAGACAGGAGGATACTATCAGGAAATAATTGGTATTTTAAAAAACCCAAAAGGTATAGATAAATCTTTTTTTTTTAATAGTAGTTAAAACTCATAGATTGGTGGATGTGAAAATAAAAAAGGATTGGGTAGATATGAATAATACTTAATGTTTATGTATAATAAGTGTTAAAAATAAATGCCATTTAAGTATACTTCCTAGTTGTTAATGCTTTCAGAGTAGTCAACAGGTATTCTTTAAATGTTTATTATATGAAAGTTAATGCAAAGAAAGGCAAAAAGGGGCATAGTGAATAGAGCACTGGCCCTGAAGTCAGGAGGACCTTGAGTTCAAATCCACCCTCAGACACCTAACACTTACTAGTTATGTGACCTTGGGCAAGTCACTTAACCCCAAATGGAAAAAAAAAAGATAAAACATGGTCCTACCATTATTAAAGAGTTCACATTCAAATGGGAAAGATCTGGCAAATAGTTTTTCTTTATTCTTTTTTCTGTTTTGGAGGGCAGTTGGGATTAAGTGACTTGCCCAAAGTCACATGGCTAGTAAGTGTGTCAAGTGTCTGAGGCTGGATTTGAACTCAGGTCCTCCTGACTCCAGGGCTGGTGCTCCATTCACTGCACCACCTAGCTGCCCCCTGGCAAAAATTAAGTACATATATATAGATAAATATATCTTTTTGTGTAGTAAATCTTAAGTAATCTTTTTAAAAATCATTATTAATTTTTTTCATCTAATTCTAACTAAAAAACTTCTGTGACCTCTCTAGAAGCAATAACAAGAATTCAGATTTCAGTAAACACATAAGGAATTTTTGTGATGTGACAAATAATAACTGAAGATGTATATTGTTTCTTTGATACCCTCTTGAGTCTTTTCAGCATTTCATAACTATTGTCAGATACTTGAAATTGCATCTAAAATTGTGGGTCTTTATATTTAAAAGGAATAAAAGTAATTCAGTGTGATTAATATACTGAGTAAGACCTTAGCGTGCTGGTTATCTGATATCAGTATGATCTAGAATTCCCATTGACCTGTATCTAATCTATCCCAGTAATTAATCTATTTTATTCTTATTTCTTATGTGTCATAGATATCAGAAAACTCTCACTGTACATGTTCTTTACAGGCTTAGATAATGCCTTTTTAGTGCCATTCCAATTTTGTCTACTATCCAATTCAATGAGCAATAGAAAAAGCTCATTTTATATTTTTAATAATAATAGTTTATGGCTAAAGACTTATTGCTTTTACTATGAGATTTGTCTTAATGTTCTTAGATGATTAAATATTTAAAGTCTCTTCATTCTTGTTAAAGATAACGTTGATGAGAAATTTTAGTGAAACTTTAAAAAGAGCCACAAACCAGGGATACAAAATGCCAAGAACTTCTTTTGATAGCTTCATTAGAAGAGCATGTTTGGGAAGCTCATGTAAATGGAGAAAGTCCAATTAATAAAAATAAATAAAAAAGAAGTAAATGAGGCAATCAAAGTCTGGGAAATTGATATTGGCAGGTTCTGAATGATGTTCTTGGATGAGCAATCTTTCAAAATCCTTCGTTGTATATTGCTGCTGTTCCTTTATTTATTATTAAAATAACATGATCCATGAGGAGCTTGGGGTGACTCTGGGCCTAGCTAATTCTAATTAATCCAGTCAGAGAGAGCAGTAGGGTAAGTGGAGTAGTCTATCGGATTGAAATTCATAACTTAATTGAGGTCAAAGTCCTGGGCTGAGAGAACAAAAGTCTTTCCCTAGGACCAGGCAGATCAATAGTAATAAATATCTGGCCTGGATACAAGTAACTTCTAGTGACAGATTATCTGACATTGGCCAGAGGTCTTGGTTCCTTTAAGGGCAAAGTCCTGAAGCATGTTCAGTATGCTATAGTTCTTTCTGATGTTTCTTCATACCCAGTGACACTTGGGAAGAAGATGCTGCTGCTAATCTGAATAGCTTTTGGGAATCTTTGGGAAAATGCTCTGTGTGTAATCATAAGTGACTTTTGGTTTTTAATACTGAAGTGAAAATTCTCTGTAGTATTAGGTCTTCTATAGGATTCCTTGTCACTTTGACCATAACATCATAAGAATTTGCAGAAATTTGTGATATTCAAAGCAAAATTATTCATTTGTATATAGAAATTGCTTTGTGATAAGAGGAATACCTTTATGCCATTACTCTGATTACATGTTGTAGACGTTGAAATATTTATTAATAGTTATAGTTGTTCCAGCTATAAATGTTCAAATATGTGAATGTATAATAAAAGATTGTCTATTTTTAAATGGGGGACTTGGGTTGCTCTTAATCCTTTCTGTTCAGTCATGTCTATCTCTGAGATTATTTCATCTAAACCTCCACATTTACAAGTTACCATGATTTGCCCAAAGTCATAGAATTGTGCCAGAAACCCAGACTTTCTGACCCCAGATTCAGTTCTCTTTCCATTATTATCACACTGCACAATGTAATTTTGCTATTAACTCTCTTAACACTAAGCTAGGAAGGAAATGTGGCATCCTCTATTTTATGAGCTGTAACAGTGGTGCCGCTAGAAGTCAACCACCACTTGACTAAAAGGAAGATTCTAAGAGCAGACTGAAAGATTCATTGTACGTATTCCATTCCCACTGCTCACCTAGTCCAAGCCATGACAGACTTCCTTGTGAAGTGTCTTCCTTTCCTGTTATATTTTATATATCAATATCAGATCAGGTTTTAGGATTCAAAATGCTATGTTACATAATTCCTTTTCTCAGAAACGTACAGTGGGCCTCAGTTATTTATTAACTCCATTATGGCCATCATCCTGCCTAATCAAATTTTATTTCCTACTCCTAGTCCCTTATTCCAAAGTATTCCGTATCCTCACTGATATGATAAATCAAATGAAGATATAAAGGATCTCTGATTTTTGTTTGATTCTAAGGCCAGCCCTCTGTCCACTCTGTAATACTCTGATGCGTTCATAAAGATATGGTAGCCTATTTCTGTACTTTTTATCATGTCTTTCTCTCTTTCTGGAAGACCTTTTCTCCCTTCTCTCCAAAAATTCAAATCCTTCCCAATGATTCTTCCACAAAACCTTCTACAACTATTCTTAATCCACATTGATTTTTGAAAATTTTTTTCCTTAGTCTACACATGTCCAAATTTCAAAATTGAAATGATAGCATTTATATAATATACAAAATGATTCAGAGATAATACTTAACTATCCAGGACCTTATAACCAGAATACAGCAGAGGCACTCAAAAGTACATCATGCAGAAACTAAAGAAATGAGAATGTTTATCCTGGAGAAGAGAAAAATTAGAGGGGCTATGTATCTAAGAGTATCTAAGTATCAAAGTAGGTTGTGTTAAGTATTAGATTTGTTTTGCATTGCTCCAGAGGGCAGAACTGGAGGAAAACAGTGGAAATCGAAGCAGTCCTTTTCCTCATCCCTTCATTTCATCTCCCCCACCCTCCTTTCTCCTTGGTTCCCCTCCCCTCTTCTCCCTCCCCAGCTTAGATGATGCAGTTGTGGAGGTGGCCAGGGAAGCCATGGAGGCCTCGGAGGCAGACGTCACGGGCTGTGCTATGACATGGGCTGTGCTATGACACGCTCTCCAAAATGGTCACGTACTTGACAGGTGAGCTGACAGCCACCAGTGCAGGCTATAAACTTCTGGAAACTGTGAACAAACTGATTAGCTTGAAGTATCTAGAAATGAATGCTATTGCAGTAAATATAAGTAGAAACCTAAAGGACTTAAATCAGAAATATGCAGCTCTTCAGCCTTATCTAGATAGGTCACTTTAATGGAGGAGCAGGTCGCTGCTCTGGAGCAGGCAGCCTACAAGTTGGATACATATTCAAAGAAACTAGAAGCAAAGTACAAGAAGTTAGAGAAAAGATGGAAGAATTCTTTAGCACAAAGACTTTCACTACAAGAATGTTTAAGAGGTGAAATGCGCAGAAGAGAAGTTGACAAACTTCTGCTTCAGTTCCACAAAAGAAAGCACTGCTTCTGATCCAGCAAGAATCCCAGCCCCTACCTTTGGTTAGATGTGTAACATTGGCTGCCCCTTGATGTTCTCCTAAAACAATACCCCTGAAACTTCATCTTATTGTGTGCCCTGGACTAAGGCTCAGAAATCAGGATGAACCCCATCTGGAAGCAGACACCGATGAGAGGCTCTCATCTCCTTGTCTCCTCCCTCCTCCCTCTCTCCTACGGGGAAAAAGGAAATTGAAGTAAAGTAGATTCTGGCAAAGTATAGGAAAAATGTTCCCAATAATTAGACATGTGTGTCAGTGGTAGGAGGAGTTTGGTAAAGAATGAATTCCCCATCCCTGGAGGTCTTCAAAGGGAATCCGAATAACTACTTACCTGAGATATGATAGCAGGAATTCCTATTGAGATTTAAGCTGGATTAGGTGAACTTCACGAGCTCAGGCAACTCCCAAGATTCTAGATAGTTGTTCAGTGGTAGCGTAACAGAAAAAAACTGGGCTTAACTCAGAAGACCTAGATTCACATTTCAGTTATGCCACTGGCTGTGTGACAATTTCTTTATGTAGAAAGGGAGAGGGAGGTGGCACAGTAGTTATAGAACTGAGCTTTGGAGTCAGGGAGAACTGAGTTCAAATCCTACCCCAAGCACTAAGCTGTGTGAGCAAGTCACTTCATCTCCCGAGTCCCAGTTTCCTCATCTGTAAAATGGAGATAAGAACAGAACCTATCTCACAGGGGTATTGTGAGGTTTAATGAGATAAAGATCTATATAAAGATTTGCTGTTTTTCTGTTTCTTATTTCGTTGGTATAGGAAACTTTTGGGTGAGGAAATTTCCTCTTACTAATAGAGCAGGTTGACGTTTTGTCTGAAGATGATAGTATTAGAGAGTAAGGGGTCCAGACTATAGCCTGAGGGCCAAACCAGGTTCTTCCCCACGTCAGCACCCATTTTTGTCTTCCCCACGTCAGCACCCATTTTTGTACCATTCTTAGCACTGACCATACAAAAACATGCTGCTGTAGTTTGCTAGCCCATGGCATAAAATATTGGAAGATGCAACCATTTAGTGCCCAGGGACACAGAGAGAGGGATTAGTCCTAAGCAAATCAAGCTCTGAGGAGTTTGTTTATGTGTAAAAGACAAGGCTTGAACATTGGCTTTTCCTGACATTGAGGCTGGCTCTCCATCTACCATGCCAAGATGCCTCTCAGCTGTATAGGGAGAATAATGAAACTTTATTAGAGGCAGCTAGTGGCATAGTGGGTGGCACAGTGGCACTGGGGCTGGAGCCCTCAGACACTTATAAGCTGTATGACCCTGAGCAAGTCACTAAACTTATATTTACCTCAGCATCCTCAACTGTAAAGTGAGGATCACAATAGCATCTATCTTGGTGGGGTTGTTGTGAGGAGCAAATGAGATATTTGTAAATCATTTAACATTATAGTGCCTGGCTCATAAACACATTTTTGTTCCTTTCATGTACTTTATTTATATCATAAGTCCTGACCTGCTGGCTGTTCCCACTTCATAGCCTAATAGCATTTTTGTAGTGTTTTATGGTTTTTCTTTGCCTCCATCTTAAATTTGTATCTTTGCAACTTCTATACATTTTTCTTAATTCTGCTCTCTGAGGTCAAGCAGAACAAATCTAATCTCTTCTACAATTGACAGTCCTTCAGATACTTGAAGAGTTATTGTGTTTCTTCACCTCCCCAAATTTTTGCTTCTTCACTTTTAATATCCAGAGTTCCTTCAGCCTGTCTTTGTGTGAGTTGATCTTGAAACCCCTTACAATTCTGGTTGGCCACCTCTTCTACTGGTCCTTTTAAATTGCCTAATATGCAAGACCCTATAACGTAAACTGCAAGTTAGCTCATTTTTTAAACATTAGAAACTACAACCATGAATAATGGAAATAGAGAAGGATTGCTATTCAAAGTTATCTCATTTCCATTTGGAACAGGGCTCAAGTAGAACATCTTTAAGTAGAGATTAAAAATCTGAGTTATACATTAAAAATGTAGCTTCCTGGACTTGAGGCAGTTAAAAATTGGGGTGCTAATGGTGGAGTCTCATTTTAGTTGTGTCTGACTCTTCATGACTCCATTTGGTGTTTCCTTGGCAGAGATACTGGAGTGGTTTGCCATCTCCTCCAGCTTGTTTTATAAGTGAGGAAATTGAGACAAATGGGGCATATTGACTTGCCCAGGGTCACATGGCCAGTAGATGTCTGAGGCCCAGTTTGAAACTCGGTCTTCCTAACTCCAGGTCCAGCACTCTGTCCACTGCACCAGCTAGCTGCCCCACCTACAGCACCCAAACTAGATCAGGTTACAGTGATGTTATCATCCCCTGAATTCTGGAGACTACAGTTGTTTTTTTTCACTGAAGCCTGAGATCAGTTAGCTTTTTTGACTTTGATGTTACCATTTTGACTCCTTTTGAGCTTATCACCAAAGTACTTAGCTCTTAGTCTAAACCTGTGATTTTATGGAACAGGGAATTTTTGGTGAAGGAACCATCTCTTACTCTATCTGGACATGTTGTCCAGGTCACTTGTTTGGGGCATTGAAATGTTAAGTGCCTCAAGGTTACCCAGCCATTCTTGTGTGTATCAGAAGTAGGTCTACAACCCAGGTGTGGCTGGAAAGGCTGGCTTTCTAGACACTAAATTACTGCCTCTTCCCAGATATTTTTTATGTAGACTCTTTGTCTAACTATGCCTTTGCCCTTCCTTGAGAAGTTTATTTCCTGATTCTTCCATTTAATGCCTCTGTGACCTTGAGCAAATCCCTTTATCACACTCTCAAACAGTAACCTCATCTCTAAAATTAAGAGGTTGAAGTAGGTGACCTCTGAGGTCCCTTCTGTCTCTCAATCTCTTATCTGATGAAACTAGATAGAAATTTACATTTTTCACAAACAAGTTTTAGCTATTTTGAATGTTTAATACAGACTAAGTTCATTCCAGGTAAATAGACATTTTTGAAAACTTGCTGTGAGCAAAAACACTTAAGTGCTAAGAAGACAAAGATTGAAATCTAGATAAGCATTTGAATGTATTGTAGAGGGGTTTTCTTTCAGGAATAGTTTTGACTAGATAGCCTTTGAAGTTGCTTACAATTGTTAAATGCTATGATTCTATAATAGATTTGTTTTCTGTCATTAGGTATTTATTTTTATGGCTAAAAATGTAAGTCTACAAAATTCATATTTTTTCTTCAATTTAGGGCAAAAATGATAAAATAACAAAGGGGGAAATAATGACATGCCTTAATGTTTGGGGACTCTCATGGGGAAAAAAATGGAAATAGTTTGATAGGAAGAGACTCTCTTTTTTAAACTATTTGGAGAAATTTTAGTTTTCCTCTGCCATCAGCACATTATGACACCTGCTGGCATCATGCTTATTTGTTTCACATAGAATTGTTTAAATGTGGCAGACCTAGATAAATGTGCTGTAACTAATACATCAGGTAGGTATTCTTAAGCAGTTTCATACTAAGGATGTCATATGAGAGATAAATTAGATGTGCTCTTAAATGAAGGGTTTGCATTATGAGATCACAAAGCCTATGCTGAAGTGACTTATTACTTGTGACAAATATCTTGGCAGTGGGCTGGTTTTATTTTATTTGGTTGTTGGTGATCTTTGAAGTATAAGGTATATTTTTCATGCCCTGCTTTAGTTCATTTTTACTTTTAGAAATATTGTTTCTTGTGTTTAGCGGATTTTTAAATTAATAATCAATAAGATACCAGAATCCAAAAGAAGGTGTAAAAACATTCACCAAACTTAAGAATGACCCTCACTGGCCCTGAGCTCACCCATCAGCCTTGTCCCAAATCCCATTCTACCACAGCAAGGCTGCATTATGAGACCCAAGGACACAATATTGGCGTACAACAAAATCACCCCTATACTTCAGTCTTCACTTGCTTCTTCTAATGCCATAGGAATCCCAGTTCCAGACTGCAGAAGTTTGGGCTGCAGCAGCTATCACACACACACAGCCCTATAGAAGCAAAAGCTTGTGAGGACCCACAGCCCTATAGCACAAACACTACATAGCTCTGATGGCAGAGGAAAACTAAAAAATTAAAAGGGATAAACAAGGACATCAAATTATGTTGAAAGGAACCACAGACTAATATAAGTAATAAACTTATATGTTCCAATTACCTTAGCATCCAGATTCATAAAGGAACCACCTGAGCTACAAGAGGACAGAAAGTAATGCAGTAGTGACAAAAGATTTCAATATCTCTTGTCGGTTTTGGATAAGTCTAAGAGAATGATTAACAAAAGAAAAAATATGAAACTGAACAAATTTCTAGAGAAGTTAGAGTTAAAAGATTTATAGCATCTTCCAAATGGGACAAAGGATCTACATATTTTGCAGTACCATGTGTAATTTTTGCCAAAATTGACCATGTAATAGGACACAGAGTTATTGCAAACAAATGTAAAAAGACAGAAATTGTTAATACATCCTTTACAGACCATAACTCGATAAAAATAGTTGTTGATTAAGGGATACAAACAAATGATACATGCCCAAATGGAAACTTAACAGTGAATTCCTGAATAATGAGTGGCTCAAAGAACAAATCATAGAAGCAAAAGAAAATAATACTGATGAAGCAACATATCAGAATTTCTGGGATGGAGCTAAAGAAATCCTCAGGTGGAAAATCATATCCTTATAAACATGCATTAACAAATAGAAAAAGAGAGGTTTAATAAACCGAATAGGCATTTTTAAACATTAAGCCACAGCCATGTGAAAAAATGACCTGAATCACCAATTATAAGAGAAATGCAAATCAAAACAACCTTGAGGTTTCACCTTATTCCCTGCAAATTGGCAAAAATAACAAAAAAATGGTAACAGTCAATGTGGATGGGATTGTGGAAAGCTTGGGCATGCTACTACATTGCTTGTCAAGCTGTGAAATGGTACAGTGATTCTGGAAAGCAAATTGAAATCATTCACATAAAATGACTAAAACACCCATACCCTTTGAGACTCCATTACTCGACTTATACCCCAAGGAAGCCACTGATAAGAAAGTCCCTATAAATTCCATAATATTTATAGCAGCACTTTTTTGCGTGTGTAATAGCTAAGAATTAGAAACAAAGTAGATGCCCATCATTGGGGAATACTAAGCAAATTGTGGTATATGAATGTAATGGAATATTGCTGTGCTATAAGAAATGATGTGTGATGGTGCAGAGAAGTATGGAAAGATCCATATATATTGATGCAGAATAAGATAGGCAGAGCCAAGTTCTCACTAACTTCAACAATGTAAATGGAAAGAACAATAACACCAAAAAATAAAAAATAAGTATAATGAAATTGTAAAATATCCATCATTACTCAAATGAAGAGACCCTCAACTCACTCTTCATGGAGGTGGGAGGTCCACTGGTGTTAGGCATCTCATGTTTTTTGGACTTTTTCGATGTATCAAACAGTTGTGCTGATTTTTTTTTTCCTTTCCAAATTCAATTTGTTATATGGGATGGCTCTCTGAGAAGGAGGAGTGATGACATGGGATGCTGTGGAGATGCAAAAAATAGAAGATGTCAATAAAAACTTGGTTTTTAAAAAGTGTTTAGAACAGTGCCTGGCATCTTATAGGTGCTATATAAATGATTATTCTCTTTCATAGTAGATTCTTAATTATATTAACCAAACCTCTTAGTTTTTTGTATTGAAAGCTTTTTCCTGCTTAACATAGATCCTTTTAACTATATTGGAATTAATTCTGGAATTACTGATATGCCTATAAATCTTTTAAAATAAATATTTTATTTTTCTTTAAGCTAAAAGTTCCCAAGTCCTTCAGTCAAGCCTAATATAGTAATGTGGTCTTGAAGCTCTAGTGTCCCTACCTAGTAGTCATCCAGGCAATTCTGGAAGACATTCAGTAATGGGGAACTCTCTGCCATGAGAAGCTATGGAATCTGTGTTTGGTTATTTCTAACAGTTAGGAAACAGATCTTCCTTTTTAGAATTTCTACTCATTACTCCACAGTTAAGCTCTGTCAAAACAAATGGAAAGAGCTCCCTCCCATCAAATACTTGAAGTCATCAACCATTCTTTCCTCTCTTCTGCCCCCCAGCTTCTGGCCTAAGTCATCATTTCCCCCGTTTCTTCAGCTGTTCCTCATGTCATTCATGCCTTCTAATCTTGTTATTATCCTGGTTGTACACTTCTAGATGTGCTCATTTTTCAATATACTTTCTAAAATATAGCACTTACATTTTACACGTCAAGTTTGAGTTAAGTGGGGTATACATGGACAACTCAACAATGAATGACAAATCTTGGAATTTTGGAAGTGGAAAGGGATCTTGGAGATTATGTAGTTCAATACCTTCATGTCCTTGTTATGAAAACTGAGCCCCATGGAGGGTGAGTGATTTGGAACCTAACAAAGCTAGTCAGTGGCAGACTGAACTTGAACCCAGGTTTCTTAATTCCTATTCTAATGTTTTTTCTTATACCCTGTGGATTCTGAATCACATAATTTTTTATTTAGAGCGAATCCTTCCCTTTCTTTTTACAGATGAGACCAAGAAAGAAGAGTCTTGCCTCTTCATATAGGTAGTAAATGACAGCTAAGACTCAAATCTAGGTCCTCTGACTCCAAATTCAGTCACTTTTGTTCTGCTCCCTCCTTCAACAAAAACTTTGTTGGTAAATTAATAACTAGTTCAGATAGATCAATCCAAATGGCATAATTGGCTTTGAAAACAAAAATACTAACTCAGTTTATATAGCTATAATTTTTGAAACATTTTCATTGAAGAAGTACCATATCCCAGGGTAACACTTGTTTAAGAAGTCAACAGTTTTGTGGCTTACAGCAGCAGTAAGAGGGAATGTAGCCAGGGGACCATTAAGGAGGAGCAATTTACTATACCAGGTCATAACACTTTGACAGTGTCCTATAATTCAGTTAGATGTAAAAATAAGGTGACACTGGGTGTTCTCTGAACTCAAAGTAATTTGAACTTGATTCACAATGTACTGTGAGCTAAAGGACTGCAGGTTGTTCATTCTTGCTAACAAATACTTACCTAAAGAAGTGAGTATGCAATATAAAAGTGACAAAAAAAAACCACCTAGTAAAAATTACCCGATTTCTAAAATCTTAGTTCTCATAAAAAGGGCTTATTCAAAGGAAATGTGGGAAGAAAAACGAGAATAGTGAAACTAAAAGTTAAAACTGAGTGGTAAAAGTGTTAAATTTTAAAGCCATTCCTACATATATTAAAATTTCATTAACAATAACTAAATGTTAAGAACATGAAAATGTTAAATTATTCTGTATCTTCAGAGTTATTTATAAATTTCTAAAACTATGGAATTTTCAAACATCTCTTTAAATATTTTTAAGCATCTTTGTTAGTAATTTTCAACCAACCTTTCCCCTGGCATTTGTCTTTCTTCTCATAGCCAGGAATGTTTTGCCTCTAATTTCGTATTGTGATTTAAATAATTCTTTGTACAAGGGAAATGCCACTGGGTTACTTCTGAATTTGCATTTGCAGAGTACCTACTAGGTCCCAGGACCCCCAGGGCTTGCTACACATAATATTTTAGATATGATATCTATTGTTAAGGAATTTATAACAATGGAAGTAGAAAACAGCTTATTGACTTCATTTTTAGTCACTGCTAGAGAAAGCTAAATGCTATATAGTTCTCTCCAAAATGAGATTGCTGGGTTTTTCAGATTTCTTTAGCTCTTTGTCTTTACAATGGAAATACTATTTCATGCTCAGATCAGTATTTAGAAGTTGGTCATCAGATGATATTCTTATAAGATGGCCCTTTACCTAAAGCTGGTAGATTCTAGAGAAAAATGCCTGTTGATGCATACATAGAGGCTTACAGCCTTACACAAGGCAAAAATACAAGCATTGCATCCTTAGTGCAAATTACTGCAGAATTTTCCCTGCTTTCTATACTAGTTGTTGTTTAACCCTCAGAACCTTATTAGAACTTTTACAGCCAATTGTCACCTGTTAAGAAACTTGACAATGAGTTGATGCAAAGTGAAATGTACTGTGTAGAGTAACAGTAATATTGTAAGATGATCACCTCTGAATGACTTAGCTATGTTAAGAATCTTGACAACACTATTCAGCTTCCCTTCTTTAGTCTCAACAACTCCAAAGCCACATCTACTTCTCTCTCCATCTTTTCCCACACTTCTTATCTGTTTGACTATTTTGCCACTTCTACTAATCTATTGTCATTTTGCTCTTTAATTGCTTCATTTACCTTTTCTCACTTATCTTTTTTTTTTTATTTTTTTGGAAGGCAATTGGGATTAAGTGACTTGCCCAAGGTCACATGGCTAGTTTCTTTGGGGGGGGGTAGAGTGTCTGAGGCTGGATTTGAACTCAGGTCCTTTGACTCCAAGGCTGATGCTCTATTGACTGCGCCACCTAGCCACCTCTTCACTTATCTTTTCTAATCAATTACATTCTCCTTTTCTTTTTTGAGTTTCTTCTTCGGGTTCTGCTCCCTAACATTTGATTCTGCTTAGTTCTTAATCCTTTTATATATTCCTTAATTGTACTCGACTGTTCTTTTAACCTAAAAGTAAAATCTGAACCCAGCATCTAAGCTTGGAAATAGTTCTAATTTTCCCCAATTTCTCCCTGATTCTTTCCTTGAGGAAGGAAGAAGAGAAAAGTTGGTGAGGAATGAGATTTGCAGCCTCCTTTCTTGCCTAATCCCTACTCTTCAGAGGGAAGAGGAGTAGTAAAGCAGGGCCTTCCATCTGACTGTGTACCTCCCGCCTTATAATGCAGTTGTCTCCACCCTAATTTCCAGCCTCCTTTGGCAACCTCCACTCTACTTGTAGCCTTCATATCCCAGGGATTCTAAACTCCTGTAGACCATCATCCAAAACCCATTCCTACCCCCACCACTACATTCTTAATTCCCCTCCAACCCTGCCACCCCAAAGTTTCAACAAAATATCGCCTATCCTTTCCACTGTACCATATGGAATGGAGTGGATGGAATGGTGTGGAATGCCTATGCCATAGACAACAAATTCCCCTCCATCTTAACGCTTTTTCTCTAACATTCCATCTGTTAGCTGTTCTTGAAACCTGGTTCCCCCTAGATGACACAGCTTCCATAGCATGTTTCCAGTGCTAGTTGCACATTCACTAATTCTCTTTAGCTCACTGATTGAGTTGGAGAAGTTGCAATATACTTTGCTTCCCATTGCCACTTCCAGGTTTTCTTACTTATTCCATCACTCAGTAAACTTTACTCCTTTGAGGTTCATGCTATTTATATCTACCACTCAATCAAAATATTAGTAGCTGTTGTCTACAGACCTCCAGGTCACCCTCTTTCCTTTCTCAGTAAATTCAGTATATGGCTCACAGTTTTTCTCTCCTCCCCAGCATCCTCCCTCATACTAGAGGACTTCAGCATATATATTGACTCACCCTCAAATACCCTCACCACTCAGTTTCTCAACCTACTCATTTCCCATGACCACCTCCTCCACCCCACCTCAGTCACACACAAAAATGGTCATACCTTTGGTCTTGCCATCAACTACAAATGACCATCTCCATGTTCAAGAAAGAATTCTAAAATCCCCGTATCCAACCATGATCTATTGGCTTTTCACCTCTCCTTCTGCCTTCCTTTTAAACCCTACTGTTTGTCCTTGCTGTAACCTCCAGTCAACCCCTCGATTCTCTCTCAGGTCATCTCCCCCGTTCTAGCCAGACTCTCTTCTTTTCCCCATTTTGATCTCTTGGTGAATCAGTTACGTTCTACATGATCTTCCTTTCTTGAATCCCTAGCCTCCAAATGATAGTTTAACCAGTTATAGCCTGCCGTGCCTCAGCTTTGGATCATTCCACCATTCACCACTTTTGCTTGTATGCAAGGAGAACATCATGCAGCTATTCTGACTGGGTCCATTACAGATTGATGTTATACAACCTTCACTGGGCCCTCACTGCTGCTAGGCAATCAATCCTTCTATATCTGCCTTTTCAAATCACTGACTCACTACTCTCCTTAGAACAGCTCTTCTTTGTCTTTTCATCCCACCTCAAAATGCACATGACTTCCCCAAATCCACCCTGTCAGATGAGAAACTTAACTCATATTTTACAGAAAAAATTTATGCCATTTGCCTTGAGCTTTCCCTCTCTTTTTTAAAATTTTCTTTTTTTCCAGTTGTAATAAATTTTATTTGTTTTCTTGTTTACATCATTCATTTTCATGAGATTTTTGAATTGCAAATTTTCTCCCTGTCTTTCCCCTACCCCAACACCAAAACAGCGATCCCACTGTAGAGCTCCTCCCCTAGTCTGCACTCTAACTTTCTGGTAGGGCAGGGAGGGTCTCCCTACCCCAGCCCATGTATATCTTAATTCCTAGTTGCAGGTATTGCAGAGCTTTAAATTCTAGATTCTTTTGATTCTTCCCTTGTCACCCACTCCCGCTGGAAGGATAACCAATTCAATACAGGCTGTGTAGGTGTGATTATACAGGACATCTTCATAGTGGACATTTTGTGACAGTGATCATATGTCCCTCCTTCCTATCCCTCCCCGCTTTGTTCTGTTCTCTACCCTGTCCCTGTCCCTTTATTGAAGTGTGAGCATCCAGCATCCCTCCCCCAGACCCTGCCCTCCCTTCCATCATCCTGCTTTTCATCCCCACGCCCCCT
>CM053593.1:60970561-60990689 GCA_028646575.1 Pseudocheirus occidentalis
TATATAAACCTTGCATCTTCCATGTATCTTTGGCTCTGTATGAAATAGGTCTGCAATAAACAGACTATGGAATACATCCCCATCTCTCTCCCTCTTTCTTATTCAGCTAGAAGCTCTCTCTCTCTGTGTCCCTTTATTTCACTCAGCTAGTAGCTAGACCCAGACTTGCTAGCCGCAGCATATTATTATCATTCTCCTTCACAGTTACTGTCTCTATGATTTGTGCCTATTCATGACATTATTATTAATTTTCCATTTTGTTCTATATATTTTGCTTTTGATCCCCACATTTACTATTTTTTCATAATTCGTTATGGTGTGAATAATTTTCTTAGTGCTTCTAATTATTTATATTTATATGTACTTCTCTGTGACCCAGTACACAGCCAATTTTTGTAAAGGTCCCATGTGGTACTAAAAAGTTTCTTTTAATGTTTTTATCCAAAAGATATCATGTTTTTCAAATATAATGTCTCAAATAATTTGTTCAACTCTATGTTTTCCTTTTTCTTTATCTTTCTGCTAAATTTATTCTGCTCTAAAAGGGAAAATTAAAGTCTCTTTAATGCTCTGCCAATTGGTACATATATTTAAACTGATATTGTCTCACTGACTATGAAATGGACAACTAGTTGCCCAGTGGATAAGAATGCAGAGCCTTGAGTCAGGAATGCCTGAATTCAAATGCAGCCTCTGACATTTACTGTGTAACCCCAGGCAAGTAAGTTACCTTTTTCTGCCTCAGTTTCTTCATCTGTAAAATAGCAATCACAACAGTATCAACTTCCAAGTTGTTTTGAAGATAAAATGAAATATTTTCAAAGTGTTTTACAAAATCCTAAAGTTCTATCTAAATGCTAGCCACCAGCTACTCTTTCCCCACCGAGGTGAGTGTGTATTTCAAAATCTCTTTACATCCATTTACCACTTAGGCTAACAATTATTTCAATATTCCTTCCCAAATTTTTCTTGCTTCATCGTCCTTATTTATCTTTTCTTCTATTTTGAATTCTATTACTCACTTTATGGGCTAGATACCCTTAACTTGTTCCATCTTTATTCTCTGTCCCTCACAAGGGTAGTTTCTGGAATACTGAATTTGAATACTCTTTTCTATCTCATTTCTGTGTTACTGCATTTGTAGGTCTTACCCCCATACCCCTTTTTTTCCTCTCTTCCTTACTCCTAAAATATTAATTCATAAAGGAAATGAGCTTTTCCAAAGTTTCTTGAAAACAAGCAATCTTTCTAGCAGCAACAAATATTTACCTTAAAAACTGTACAAATTCTTAAAATGAATAAATGACTTTGCATTAAAGAGAGGAAACTCAATTATTAAGTTAGGGAATTTTAGGCTGTTGTTACTATATTGTGTATGATTATGATGTTATAGGCACACTATAAACATTAAATTTCTACTATATGCTGGATGCCAGAGATCCAGAGGACACAGACACAATCTATTCTTAAACTGATAACTGAAAAAGAGACATGCAAACAAATAATTATAATAATAAGAGGAAAATATAATAAGTATAAAGGGGGAGTCCTGGTAACATACTATAAGGAACTTAGATGCAAAAAAAATTCTAGGAAACAAAATTATAAGAACTTGAGAGGGCAAATGGGAGATCTTAGGCACAGGATAAATTCCTATGCCTAAGTGGGGGGTCGTGTGGTGAAGGATAACAAAATAAGGAAAGCATTATGAAGGAAAAGTGAATTAACAAGATATACTTTTTGTCTGAGTGTCAATAACTATAAGCTGGCATAAGGGTACTATTGTGCCAGCCTTGATGATGGCAACTTCTTTTCCACCTACTGGGAGACTGGTTTTCATGGAAATAGGTTTATGATGCCATAATGTAATTACGGGGAAAAAATAAGAATTGTTTTAAAGAAAATCATATTGTAGACAACTTTGTATCTATTCTATAAAGCAAGAAATATCTATATCTACATCAATATAAGATATATATACATACACACATTTATATGAGAAATGAAAGAAAATAGGACAGTCCTAAAACTAAGAATCAGTAGAAGAATCCCTATAGTGAAACAAACATGTGCATGCATGCAAATACATGAGCATGCATACATATATACACCAGAATTTAAATCTGATTTTAATAATTTTATTCAAAAGTTTGAAAAATAAAGAATCTTGATCACCTATGATTCAACTAGTTGTCCAATAGTTTTTCATATGCAAAAAATAACTATTCTGTTTTTAATATTGTGTCAAGTATTAGATAATGCTTTAATGAGGAAATCTATTTCCTTCTACTAAGATTTAGCTAAAGGATTTTATGTTAAAAAGTAAATATGATAAAGAGTACAGCAAGGAAAGGCTTTAGAAAGAGTTTTGACAGTGTTGGATTAAACAAAATCTAAGTAAAAAGAGGAATAGTATTCATTTTATGGACTACACTTGTCTTTTTTGCAATTCAATTCATCTCAATTTGTAATTATTTAGCTTTGTCTAACTTTAAAACGATTTTCCTTAGCATCATTTTTACTTTATAAAACAGAATCTTGACTTAAATATTAGTAGCAACAAGTTCCCTTCTCATGCCTACGTCAAATGCAAGTCATGGAAAGATATAATAGAGATAACCTTTTTTTTTCACAGTCCTATGGTCATTAATATCAGCTGAGAAATAAGAATAGGGATGTTTACCAAGGGTTGTTGTGAAGATCAAACGAGATAGTAATTGTGAAAAAGTGTCAGGACAATGACTCTGGCACAGAGTATAAGCACTACAGTAATACTAGTCGCTGTTGTTATTGTTGTTATTTCTGTCAAGGTCATAAAGGAGATTCAATGCAGAATTTAAATTGAAGAATTCCTTGTAGATGGTGAAAGCCTCTAGGTTATCCCGTTTAGGCATGGGACTGTACCGAGTGCTTCAAGCCCTGGAAAAACTCAAGTATTTCGTACATGACATCCATAAACAGTTAAAACAGGAAAAAACAAGTAGATGATTAATGTTTATGCTATATGACAAACTAAAGAGCATGTATGTGTGTGTGCGCGTGTGTGTATTTTCATGTCTCAGACAGTGCAAATATACAAGTTGGAACCAAAGTAAACAGGAGAGCAGGCTAAATTACTTGGGGAAATTGCATATTTTTAAAAAATACTCCTAACTGAACTGGCAAAGACACCAACTGAGAAAAGTAATAGCTTCTGCAAATGCAGGCTATGCAATAAACTAAAAAATCAACAGCATTTCAATATAACAACAAACCTTAAGAAGCAAAAATGGAAAGAAAAGTACCATTCCAGATAACTACATAATGCCTAAAGAGTCTAGGGATCAATTAACTCAAGTAAACAAAAGTGTAGATTCAATTACAAAATGTTCCTTAAAGAAATAAAGAACAACTTTATAGCTGGAGGAATACTTAGTGCTTATGGCTAGGCCACACCAATATAATAAAAATGACAATGCTTCCAAAGCTAATTTAATCTTTTAATGTCATACCAAACAAATTACCAAAAGAATTCTTTATAGAATTTGATACATAATTAATTTGTCAAAACAAAAGATCCAGAATATAAAGGTAAATGATGAAAAGAAATAAGGATGAAGGGGAAATAGTACTTCCAGCCCTCAAACTATATTATAAAACAGCAGTCATCAAAATCATCTATTATTGGTTAAAAAAAACCAGAAAGATCAATGAAACAGACTAGATAAGAGAGAATGAGAAACAATGGAACTAAAAAACATTGTTTTCCCACATAAATCATCAGCATTTGTATATATTACCATCAAAGGCCAGCAATAAGAGACAAGAAGAGAAAATCCATTTAAAATAATTGTAGACAATATAAAATATTTGGGGGTCTACCTGCCAAGACTCTATGAACATAATTACACAACACTTTTTCACACAAATAAAGTCAGATATAAACTGGAAAAATACCAATTGCTGATGGGTAGGCCACACTAATATACTAAAAATGACAATTATACCTACATTAATTTACTTATTCAGTACCATACCAATGGCACATACCATAAACTACCAAAAATTATTTTACAGAGCTAGAAAAAATAGTAACAAAATTCATTCGGAAGAACAAAAGGTAAAAAATATCAAAGGAATTAATTTTTAAAAATGCAAAGGAAAGTGGCCTAGCCATACCAGATCTAAAACTACATTGGTACTCACTAAGAAATAGAGTGACAGATCAGAGGAAGAGGTTAGTTACATAAAACACAGTAGTGAATCTATGGTAATCTACTGTTTGATAAACCCAAAGACTCCAGTTTCTGGGATAATAACTATTTGATAAAAACTGCTGGGAAAACTGGAAAACAGAATGGCAGAAATTAGGCATAGATTAACTTCTCATACCCTATATCAAGATAAAGTCAAAATGTCTACATGATTTAGACATGGGTGATACCATAAGCAAATGAGGAAAGCAAGGAATAGTTTATATATCAAATCTATGAAGAAGGAATTTATAACCAAATGAGATAGAGAACATTATGAAATGCAAAATGGACAATTTTGATTACATTAAATTAAAAAGCTTTGCATGAACAAAACCAATGTAACCAAGATTAGAAGGAAAGTAGAAAGATGAAAAAAATTTTACTGTCAGTATTTCTGATAAAGATCTTATTTCACAAATATATAGTAAACTGAGTCAAATTTATAAGAATATGAGTCATTCCCCAATTGATAAATGGTCTAAGGATATGAACAGGCAGTTTTCAGATAAAGAAATCAAAGCTATCTATAGTCATATGAAAAAATCCTCTAAATAACTATTGATTAAAGAAATGCAAATTAAAACAACTCTGAGGTACCACCTCACACTTACCAGATTGGCTAATATGACAGAAAAGGAAAATGATAAATGTTTGAGAAGATGCAAGAAAACTAGAACATTAATGCATTGCTGATGGAGTTGTGAACTGATCCAACAATTCTGGAGAGCAATATGGAACTACCCAAAGGGCTATAAAATTGTGCATATCCCTTGATCCAGTAATACCAGTACTTGGTCTGTATCTCAAAGAGATCATAAAAAAAAAAGAGAAATGGATCCAATGTACAAAAATATATCTAGCAGTTCTTTTTTGTGAGGGCAAAGAATTGGAAAGTGAGGGGATGCCCATCAACTGGGGATCTGCTGAATAAGTTGAGTGTGATATATGATTCAACAGAACAATATTATTGTTCTGTAAGAAATGATGAGCAGGTAGAGTGCAAAAAAACCTGGAAAGACTTACACAAACTGATGCAAAGTGAAATGAGCAGAACCAGGAGAACATTGTATACAGTAACAGTAATACAATGATCCAAGACAATACCAAAAAGACTTGTGATGGAAAATGCTACCCACATCCAGAGAAAGAACCACAGAGTCTGAATGTAGATCAAAGTATACTATTTTCACTTTTTTTTCTTTCTCATGGTTTTTCCCTTTTGTTCTGATTCTTCTTTCGCATTATACCTAATATGGAAATACATTTAACATGACTGTACATGTATGACCTATATCAATCAGATTGCTTGCTATCTTGAGGAAAGGGGAGGGATGGAGAAAAATCTGGAACTCAAAATCTTATAAAATGAATACTGGAACCTATCTTTACATGTAATTAGAAAAAAATTAAATACTATTAAGTGCAAAAAAAAACCCCACAACGAACTTACTGTTTGACAAAGTGGAAAAGAAATTATCTAGGGAAAACCTTATTTTATAAAAACTGCTGGGAAAACTACAAAACATGCTGGGAGAAATTAGGCTTAGACCAATACATTACACCATGTTCCTCAAGACTTGCTAATTGGATATATGACCTTAACATTGATGACCAAACTATTAAAAAATTAGAAGAGAAGCAGATTAGATAATATTCCCATTTATAGGTAGATGTCTTTTTAATGAAATAAGAGATGGAGGCAATTACAAAAAATTAAAAAAAGATAACTTTGATTACATGAAACCGGAAAGCTTCTACACAGACAAGGAAAAGGAGAGTAGTAGAATGAAGGAAAAAAACAACAACAACTTTGTATCAAATTTCTCTGATAAGGGTTTGGAATCCAAGATATATAAACAATAAAAAAAAAAATAAATGTGTGTGTACATGCGTATGACTAAAAGCCATTTCCCAACTGAAAAGTGGTCAAAGGATAGAAACAAACAATTTCTCAAGAGTTGCAAAGTATTCACAATTACATGCAAGAATGCTCCAAATCACTAATAGTAAGAGAAAGGTAAACCAAAACAACTCTGAGGTGTTACCTGTCATGCTGAAAATTGGCAAAGATGACCAAAAAAGGGAATACTCAATGTTGGAGATATTGTGGAATATAGTTTGGATTTATGAAAATAAACCTAAAGGAAGCTACTGATAAGAAATGATGAAGTGAACCCTGAGCTACCACCTCACACCAATCAGACTGGCTAATATGAAAGAAAAGAAAATGACAAATAATTGAGGGGATATAGGAAAACTGGGACACTAATGCACTGTTGGTGAGTTGTGAACTGATCCAACTAATCTGGAGAGCAATGTGGAATTATATTAAAAGGTCTATAAAACTATGCATACTCTGACCCAGCAATACCACTACTGGGTCTATATACCAAAGAGATTAAAAAAAAAAAAAAAGGACCTATGTATACAAAAATATTTGTAGCAGCAATTTTTTTGATGGCAAAGAATTGAAAAGTGAGGGGATATGTTTTACATAACTGCCCATGTATAACCTATATCAAATTGCTTGCCTTCTCAATGAGGGGGGAGGGAAAGGAAAAAGGGAGTCATTTTAGAACTCAAAATTAAAAAAAAACATGCTAAAAATGTTTTACATGTAATTGGAAAAAGATTTAAAACTAAAAAAAATGATGAGAATGCAGAGAAGCAATGGAAATATCTATATGAACTGATGCACAATGGAGTAGGCAAGGCAAGAAAAAACACAAAATAATTATAACAATGGAAATGAAAGAACTAGATCAAAAGATCAAAACTAAATACAACATAATTATAAAGAGCAATCATAACTTGAATGAAGAGATTATGAGAAAATAATACCAACCTATCCCTTTATGGAGATGGAAGGTCCACAGAAATTGAATATTGCACATGTTTTTAGACTTTTTCAATGTACTTACTGACCAACTGAACTGATTTTTTTTCCTCTTGAAAAAAAAATGGATTTGTCATATGCAGTAGCTCTCTGGGAGGTGGAGAAAGGATACTGGTGATAACTATGAGAAGATGTAAGAAACAGAAGACATCTACAAAAATGTATTAAAATAAAATACTCAACTTCTCCCTGAAACAAAAGCTTTTCCTTAATATTAACAGTCTGCATAGAACATTACAGTCTTTAAAGAATTAAAAATTATCTACAAGGCAATGGTGAGATGCCTAATAGGAATAAGCAAGCTGCCTCATATTTCAAATAATGCATAGCCAAGGATCATCAAAGAAATATATAATCAAAAAAGAAGATAGGATCTTCTTGTTTCAAGAACAAGGACAGCTGTTTATAGGAGAGAACGAAGTGGGGAGAGACCTTATAAGGCAGGAAGAGCTCATGAGGCAGGGAGTCAATTAAGAGGCTACTATAAAAACCCAAGTGAAAAGAGATGAGGGCTCAAACTAGGATGGTGGTTGTGTGAATGAACTGTTTGAGTACTGAGAAAAAACTTTTAGGGAGTTTTGTAGCTATGATTTCTTGAGTGATCAGGAACTCCCAGTATGTAAACCCCTACAGATATAGACTGGCTAGTCACGTACAATTTATGGTTTGAGAGCATAAGAAGCGTGGGCACTAAGAGCTTAAATGACTTGTCCACATAGCTATACTCTGAATATTTATCAGAAGTATAACTTGAACCCATTCCTGATTCCAAAACTAGTCTTATAAATAGCTTATCATCCTACCTCTTTAAGAAAAACTGGCTCGAAAATTTCAGTATTCAGGTCCAATTTAAATTACTATGGAGTATTTTTAATCTTCCTAAATACTGGAAAAACCTGTAGGTAGGAAGAGATCAGATTCCTTTACATATATTCCAACCTTTAGTTAACACTCAAATAGAGAAATTACCTTGCTTTCCTGGGGTGAGGAGTGGGGGTAAGAGAAGGGTGTGCAAACACAAAAATCAGTGCTCATCAGAAATTAAAAAGTAAAGCTACATCCATAAAAATGTTAAGTGCAAAGTAAGATATATACAAGACTCTTCCGAAGAAATAAAAATTTTGAAAGGCTCAAATTCTGCTAGACAGATTGGTACTGGAGCTGTAGAATTCAGAAGCAAAAAAGGACACACAGTACAAAAAAAGAATACATGAAGGACAATGAAGGGAAAAAATGACAGTAAAATACCAGTAAGACTGACATATCTATATTTATTGCTTCATTTCTGGCTAATGGTGGGAATCAGTCTTCAGATGGTTGATAAAAATCAGCCTGTCCAAGCTGGTTTAGTATCATCATCTGTGGCCAGGCAGCTACTTCTAATAAAATTGATTTTCCTTTTTGGCAACCAATAGGCCAGTCAATAATAATGTTGTTTGAGAAGGATTGAGTCATGAGGGAGATGAACCTTCCCTGCCATTTATTATGTTTGTATTGTCTACATTTGAAAAGGGTTTTCAATAAATACAAAAAAAAGAAGGAATTACAAGGGAAAGCTATTCTGTGAGTTGATTTTCTAAAGGCCTTGGAATCAAAAGTATGTTATCATCCCAAACTGACAGAGAAAGAAGGGCCTTCCTCCTCTCCCCCATTTACTGATACAATATGGTATTAAAAATAAGACAGATGAGTCAGGAAAGATTGAGAGAAAGGGGTAAAAAACAGTAGAAGAAAGTTAGCAAGAAGAAGTTGGTGGCAGCAACTCTTCTGGCTGATAAATTAAGCTTCTAAATCACAGGTTACTCTGCATTTAACTTCAGCTATGCTTTTAGAATAGGCCCACCCTTTGAGAGAAATCAAACCAATTTGAAAAAGTCTGATAATAGACAGGTATGAATTTTTATAAGTTAAAAATAAGACAGGGCATTAGGCGTAGCAGTGGTAGTAGTCATCTGATTTTATATACATTAATCATAAAGCAATTTCACATATACTCACAGGATCAAAGCTTTGGAGCTGGAACAGACCTTACTTATAAGTCATCTAGTCCAACTTCCATCATTTTAGAATGGAGGAAATCAAGTGTCAGAGAACTAAGTGACTGGTTCAAGGTCACAGCCAATAAATGCCAGAGCAGGAACACAACAGATCCAGGTTCTCTTCAAATCCAGAATTAGTTCCACCCAATCATACCACATAATCTCCTTTCATCTTTACAACAACCTTGTGAGTTAAGGATGTACAAATATGATTATCATCATTTATACAGCTTCAAGAGGAGGCTGATCTAAGTGCTAGGAAATATGGATTCAAGTCTTACCTCTCCCACATGCTGGCTACTGGACCCCAGGCTAAGTCACTTCACTTGGCAGTGACGTAGAAAGCTCTATCAGTTGCAGAAAAAAAAAAGTGCCATTCCTCAGCAGAAACTTCCAGTGTCAATGACATCAAAGGTCAAGCCTCTATGTCCAATTTAAGAAATATCTACTGAGTACCCAATATGAATATGACAATGATTATGGTTTAATTTTTTTAAGGCATTAAGAAAAAAATGTTATATAAAGTTTCTGAAAATAAAGTCAGACATAAACATTTATTAAGCATCTACTAAGCCCCAGCACTGTGTTAAGTCAGTGGTTCTCAACCTTCCTAATGCTGCAACCCTTTAATATTTGAATGTGGGCATAGCTGCATGTGGGCAGAACAGCCTGGAGACTGATAGAGGAGCAGTGTCTCGGTTCCTAAGACCATAGGAAATATGTGTTTTCCAATGGTCTTAGGCAATCCCATTTGACCCAAAAGGGGTGGTGACCCACAGGTTGAGAACCACTGTGTTAAGTGATGGAGATACAACAAAAAGGACAAAAGATAGTTCTGCCCTCAAGGTGTTTATGATCTGTTCCACTGACCCACCATTCTATTTATCACCTGCTTTGTAATACAGTTTGAGATCTGGACTACTAGGCCCCTTTCTTTCACATTTTTTCTCTAATGATTCTCAATAGTTTTTACCTTTTGTTTCTCTAGATGAATTCTGTTATTCCTTTTTCTAGTTCTATAAAGTAATTCTTTGGTAGTTTAATTAGCGTGGCACTGAAGAAGTAAATTAACTTAGGTAATACTACCATTTTAAAAATACTAGCTTGGCTTTTCATGAGCAATTCTCCAATTCTTTAGATGTGTATTTGTGGAAGGCATGTTTTGTAATTCTGTTTATGGAGTTCCTGTGTCTTGGCAAGTAGACTAAACATTTTATACAGTCTACAATTATTTTAAATGGAACTGCTCTAACTCTCCCAACTCTGTTGTTAATATTTAGAAATGCTGATGATTTATGTGGGTTTTATTTTATATCCTGCAAGTTTGTTAAGGTTGTTCATTGCTTCAACTAGATTTTACTTGACTCTCTAGGGTTCTCTAAGTATACCATCAGACAAGTACAAAAAGTGGGGAGCAAGGTGGTAAAGGAAGGCAGGAACTACCTGAAACTCCCAAATTCACTACCAAACAACTACAAAATAAAACTTCAAAATGAATTCTGTAGTGGCACACCTAACAAAAGGACAGAATGAAACAATTTTCCAGCCCAAGACAACTTAAAAGGTCAACAGGAAAGGTAATCCTCACTGAGGTGAAAGGGGAGTGCAGTATAGTGCAGCAGCATCCCAAGAGGTCAGCAGCAGGCCAGTAGTGAGGCCCCATGCCCTTCAAACAGCAAACTAGCAGTAAGGTTCCATGCTCCCAATGCAAGTAGCTTGGAACAGTGCCCCCTCCACCCCAGGAGAAGAGTCCAATTTTACCATGTAATTAAAAGTCATGAAATGACCTGGAAAAATGAGAAAAAGCAAAAAAGGACCCAACCATAGAAAGTTGCTATGTGTAACAGGGAAGATCAAAAGAAACTAAGAGAACAACAAAAGCTAAACAGCAACATGTAAAATTTCAAAGAAAATGTTGAATCAGTCTGGAAGAGCTCAAAAAGAATTTTAAAAATCAAATAAGAGAAGCACAAGAAAAACTGTGAAAAGAAATGGAAGTGGTCCAAGAGAATCAAGAAAAAGGAGTCAATAGCTTGGTAAAGGCAGCACAGAAAAGATGTACAAAAACTCACTGAAGAAAACAACTCCTTAAAAAGTAGAACTGGCCAAACAGAAAAGGAGTCACAGAAATTCATCCAAGAAAATGACTCCTTCAATAGCACAACTATCCAAATGGAGGAGGTATGAAAGCTCACTGAAGTAAACAAGTGCTTAAAAATTTGAATTGGGCAAATGGAAACTAATGACTCCACGAGACATTCAGAAACAATCAAGTAAAAGGATAATTTTGTTTCCTGGTTGCCTATGTTTATTCTTTCCATTTCTTTTTCTAGTCTTACTGCTATAGCTAGCATTTTTAGTACAATGAATAATGCTTCACCTCTGATCTTACTAGAAAGGTTTCTAGTTTATCTCCATTATAAATAGTATTAGCACTTTGTTTCAGATAGATACCATTTATTATTTTAAGAAAAGCCCCATTTATTCCTATGCTTTCTGCTGTTTTTTTTTAAACAGGAATAGGTATTATGTATTGTTAAAAAACTTTTTCTGCGTCTAGAATGATAAATTTTTTGTTGATATAGTCAATTATGCTGATAGTTTTCCTAATCTTGAACAAGCTCTGCATTACTAGCATAAATCCTAACTGGTCATAGTGTATATAATCTTTATTATATATTGTTGTAATCTCTTTACTAACATTTTATCTAAAATATTCATTAAGAAAATTGGTCTATAGCTTTCTTTCTCTGTATCTGTTTTCCTTGGTTTAAGTATCAAAACCATATTTACACTAGAGAAAGAATTTGGTAGGACTTCTCTATTTTTTTCAAACACTTTATATGATACTGGAATTAATTGTTCTTTAAATGTTTGGGAAAATTTGCCTATAAATCCATTTCATCCTGGGGCTTTTGTCTTGGGGAGGTTACTTACAGTCTGTTCAAATTTTTTTTCTAAAATAGGTTTATTTAAGTATTATGTCCTTTTCTGTCAATCTGGGGGATTTATAATTTATGAATATTCACCTACTTAATTTGGATTGTCATTTTATTGCATATAGTTGGGCAAAATAGCTCTTAGTAACTGCTTTAATTTCATCTTGATTGGATTGTGCATTTACCTGTTTCGTTTTTTAATACCAGTTATTTGGTTTTCTTCTTTTTAAAATTCAAATTAGCCAGTGATTTATCTATTTTATCTTTTTTCCCATAAAACTAGCTCCTAGTTTTATTAGTTTAATTTGTTTAAACTTTCAATTTTATTTCTCTTCCCTTTGATTTTCATGATTTCTATATTGGTGTTTAGTTGTAAAGGGGAGTAAGCTGTTGTTTTTCTAGTTTATTTTTTTTTAGTTGTATGCTCAATTTCTTCATCTGCTCTTTCTCTCTTTTACTGATGTAAGTACTCAGAGATACACAGTTTCCCCTAAGTACTGTTTGGTTATATCCCACAAATTTTGGTATACTGTCTGTCTCACTGTTGTCATTATCTTTAATTAAGTTATTGTTTTTATGATTTGTTCTCTAATTTTTAAAAAAAATTCTGACATGGAAATTTTTGTGAAGGTGTCACGCACAACTGAGAAAAAGGTATACACATTTCTATTCCTGTTCAATGTTCTTCAGAGGTCTATCCAATCTACATTGTCTAAAATTCTATTCATCTACTTCTTTCATGTTTATTACAGAGTCTGGGTGAGGCAAACTGAGGTTCCCCACATGTCTTATCTGAGATGTTGATTGCTATCCCCTGCCTTTTTTACTTTAGCTAAGCATAATAGATTCTGCTACAGACCCTTATTTTAAGTCTGTATGTCTTTTCATTTCGAGTGTGTCTTTTGTAAAAACATATTGTTGGATTCTGGTTTCTAATCTATTCTGCTATCCTCTTTTGTTTCATAAGTGAGTTCATCCCATTCATATTCACAATTATGACTGCTAATTGTGTATTTCCCTCCATTCTATTCTCTTCTATTTATCCTTTTTTTTTTTTACCTGGTCCCCTCTTCAAAAGTCTTGCTTCAGATGCCACATCCCTTAATCTACTCTCCTTCTCATCCTCTCCCCCCTTTCTTCCCACTTGTCAATAGGTAAGATGAATTTCTATACCCATCTGTATGCATATACATACTCTTCCCTCTTAGAACCTGATCAAAAGAGAGTGAGATTCAAGTACTGCTCACTTCTCTACTCCCTTGCAAAATCTGGTATTCAGAATCTAATGGGGAAGACAAGATATAAAAATAAGCTGAAAAGCTGGAGCAGGGTGGTGCAGTAGGATGAAATCCAGGAATGGAGGCTTTTGGGAAAAGAAATGGCTGCCCTGGGGGCCCTCCTTAAATAGAGGATCTGGGAGGAGGTCTCCTCTGTCCAACCTCTTCAATTAGAGGGGAAGGAAGGCCCCAGAGACAGGATGTTTGGGAGAACATTCTTTATAGGCTTTTTATTTTCCATCGCTACTGGAGAAGTTACTCAACATTAAGAAATCATAACACTCAATATATTATTACTGAATAATTATGTGTTCGTGCTTTTTCTCACAATTTTAAGAATATTTAAGAATAATGTGAAGTTCCTCTTTTACATCACTCACCAAGCACTCCCAAGAAGCAGGTCCTAATATCAATATTTCAGACATAGGAAGGTCCCTATAGGCTTAAAAAGGTGAATATGGTTTATAGATTCCCGTGTGATGAGAGCTACAAACTAACATAAGCATACACATACCAGAAAAGAGAAATATACCCATATCCACTATAACCACCCACTGAGAAATGTCCTTCTGGTTCAGAGGAGTTAGGTGATTCGATTATATAAATGTCTTCTTTCAACATAAAGCAAAGCATGCCTATTTGACTTCATACAATCTTCCCTTCCCATATGGCGAATCAATTATCACCTCTTTACAGAAGATGAACCCAGGAGAACAATTAGAACTAATTACTAATACTCAAAAGAATTCCCTTGAAGCTAGCTTTATCTAATAAAATATCTCTTTAAAATAAAAATAAAACACATGCCACTAGAGTACTATAATTGAAAAGGGAAATCAATTCAAAACTGCACTGTGTTTAAGTTTAGACTGAGACTGGAGCCCATCCAAGAAATACTGTACTTGTGGATTTATAGCACAAAATAATTAAGAGGACTCAGTGCCTGGTGTCTGTTATCCACTGTCTTTACAAACACTGAATGATAAAGACTGATTAAGAATTTTTAAAAGGTCTAACTACCACTTGCTGAAATTTGATAATGACAAGAAAACCAAGTGCCTAGAAAGAATTTTTATCTTTCTTATTTGATATGAAATATGATATGACATGAAATATATTAGGTCCTTAATAAATGTTTGTTGAATGGATATTATCTCAAAGCTCCTACAATGGCATTATAAATGTTATCAACCAAAATTTTATAAAGATTTCAGAAAAACTGGACTTTTTATTTTTAACTAAAAAGCAAATTACACCCCCCATTTGATATTCCCTATCCTATATGTTTAACTCTTTGTAGTTATATCTTATCATTTTTAAGTCATTTACTGGATAATTAAAATATGGATTTTTTTTTAAGGGCAGCTAGGTCAAGTGCCAGGCCTGAAGTCAGGAAGATTCATCTTCCTAAGTTCAAATCTGGCCTCAGACACTGACTACCTGTGTGATCCTGTGCAAGTCACTTAGCCCTATTTGTCTGTTTCCTCATCTACAAAATGAGGTGAAGAAGGAAATGGCAAACATTAGTTTTAAAAAAAATTTTTGGTTGATCTTAAATAATTTCCCTAAACTTCCATCTTAGCAGAAATATCTAAATTTAAAAGTTAACTTGACACAAAATCAAGAAAATCTAAAATCATTATCACAAAAATGACTATCTTTGAGCAGACCATAATTGTAAGAATTTTAAAACAATTCTTTAAATAGGAAAAAAAAGTTTCCAATTATTTTCTTGATACCATTCATATTTTTAAATTTCCTTTTTACTTCTACACAAAAGGAAGCTGGTCTAATAATGTAAATTTATATGGAAAGGAGGAAATAAAAGTATAGAAAAGGCAAATATGTATTCATATATTCTTCACCTAAATAACTTTAAGGTCACTAATTTATTTTTCCAGATTTATTAACAAGATTTATTAACCAGATGCACTAGTCTGGGCTCTAGAAGAAATAACAAGAAGAACAGATTTAGGTCTGGAAGTGACCTTAGAGGTCATTTGTATCCTAATAACATCCATAACAGATGGATATGAAACTTCTACTTGAAGACTTCCAGTGATGGAGCTCACTACTTCCTAAAATATCTTATGTTAGAAGTTTTTCCTTATATCAAGATGAAATCTTTCTCCACATATCTTTCTACCCATTGCTTTTAGTTTTGCCCTAAAACAAGTTTCCTTCTTCTTATGACAGGTCTGAAAGGAGTTTATAATCTGATTATTATAACATAAACACAAATAATCATAATACAAATTAGTATAATTACATTTGTATACAGTACTTTGAGTCTGGAGGAGAAAAAAGATCATTTTTGGCTGGGGAGATCAAAGAAGGGTTTCATGAATGAAATGCTCTATGAATTACTAGTCTCCAAAAGGACAGGAAATGTCTTATCTAATGTCTTATCTATATCTTGGTATATTCCCCTACATTCAATACAAAGCCTTTTGCTTTAACACAATGTAGCAGTTGAATACTGAAGTCTGAATAACAGAATCACATCAATATTCTAGTATCAAAAAATATTTCCACATATATATGGTTTCACAAATGTTCTCAATGTGGGGGGGGTCTATGAATTTTTTCAACATTTTGACAATTATATTTCAATATAATTGATTGCCTTTGAAATGCTATCTACTTTATTTTTTGTGTTTAAAAACATTACTCTGAGGAGGGGCTCATGGTTTTGAAAGGCTACCAAAGGGTTCCATATCACACACACAAAAAGGCTAATAATAAATATCTACATTAAAAGATAGCATAAGTAAATTTCTGCCCTGTAATCACAATAATCTGAGCTGTAAGCCCACTCATTAGTTTTCAAAAATTAAGCATAATGAGTCAGGTTAGCACTTATAAGGGCCTTCTTGAAAGAAATTTGAAAATATGACCAGAAGAGTGACAGATTAGCCATTTTCTCTAAACTGTTTCACATTTTGCCAACCCTTCCCCCACTTCCTCCAATCAATGATACACTACATGTGGAATAATTACAACTAAATCTACAGAAAACAAAATTTCCAACAAGGTAAAAATCCTTTATGAATTAGTACCTAAGAAACCTGTTATTTAGAGTGCTCATTCAGTGATACCACATATCACAGAGCAGTAACATAACTAAACCTGCAGGTTTGTGAAAAGCCCAACTCCAGGATGACTATGCCCTCTTATCCTGGGTCCACCCTGCAAGAAGCACTAGTTGTTTCCATTTAGCCACATGAATAGAAAAGAGGAGACAGAAGGGAAAAAATAGGAGGCGTGGTTGTGTGGACTGCCGCATGGGGCTGAAGTCCACCTGGGGTGAGGGTCCTTCCCTCAGAGGTTACTCAGGGCAGAGACTGAAATGGATAAACCCTACGTCCCTTTCCAGGGGATGCAGCAATCTCATAGTCAAGTCCTGGAAATTCCTAAATAGAAAAAGAGAGAAACTGCTAACTAAGGGAGGAGAAACCAGAGAACAACAGGAAAATTTTTGGGGAAAAAAAAAAGATGAAATAGCAAAGACATCAAAGGAAAAAGCCTCAATAAAATCCCAGGACAGAAAACTGACAAAGCAATAGAAATGATCCTAAAAACCAGAAGACTGGTTAATAAATGCCTCAAAGAGAATGCAAGGTTTCCTTTAAAAGATTATAACAGGGAGAAAAAGTGAAGCAATAGGGCCTGGTGAAAATATGAGAGCATGGAACATTAAGAAAATCTAAATTGCAAGCATATATATATATATATACATATATATATATATAATACAAATTCTTTAAAGACTGTAACACAATAAAAAATAGTAATCAACAAAGGGAGCATTAAAAAGATATGTTTCTAAGTGGAATCTTAATAAAATGACATTCTGAGTAACAATCAAAGAACAAAGCATAGACGCAGAAGGAGTTGTGTGAAAGAGAACAATGATAACGTACCAAAATTTCTGAAATGCAGCTAAAGTGGTCCTCAGAAGAAAGCATATATCCTTCAGAATTTAGAATATACATTAAGAAATGAGAAAAACAGAGGATTAATAAACAGGATATGCATCTAAAAATTAAAAATCAATAAAACACGTCTAAAATAATAACACATTGGGAAAATTTGAAAATCAGAGCTGAAATGGGTAAATGGGAAAAGAAAAAAACCCCACACTATTGAAAAACATAACTAAAGAAGACTAGTGAAATCAATACATCTGTAAGTTAACTATGTGGGACAAAAACTGAATAACTAGCTGACTCAGAATAACAAAGAAGCAGTAAAAAATTGTCAGAACCTACTACTACACAGTTATAAGTGTATACAGTATTTTAACATATATAATGAATGTATGTATGCATGTGTATATACATACATATATGTATAAATAATAGCAAACCTGTCTATTCTAAATAAGCAGAAGACTATTTTAAATATCTGAATCCAATTTCAGAAAAGGAAACTGAAAAAGTTATAAAGGAATTATTAAAAAGAGATCCCTGATCCGGATGATGGGAGTTATATAAAAATTTTAACGAACAATTAATATCTATACTATATAAATTCTTTCAGAAGAAGTGAAAAATAAAATACTATCAAATTCCTTGGGACAAATAATAGTCCTAAAATCAGGGAAAGAGATAACAAGGAAAGAGAACTACTGAACAGTATTATTAATGAATATCTATTCTAAAATCCTAGCAAATAAACTACTGTGATATTTACAAAAAAATTGTGGATCAGTGGAACTGACCTGAAAACATAAATTACTTGGGTTCTAAGAACTGTCGATGTGAAAACAACTGCTGGAAAAACGCGAACACTGTTTGGAAAACAACAACACACCCACAGATGTAGACCCTCTCATATCTATTCCACAAGCAGCTCAAAGTGGATTTGTATGCTTAGTATTAAAAGTCAGGCTATACATACCATTTTCTCTTTTTTATTTGTTTTTTTCTTCCTTGTGGCTTTTCCCTTTTGTTCTGATTCTTCTTTCACAACATGCCTAATGTGGAAATGTTAGTAAGATTGTACATATATAGCCTAGACCAGATTGCCTGTGTTCTTGGGAAGCGGGAAGAAAAGAGAGGGAGAAAAAAATTTGGAACTAAAATCTTATAAAAGTGAATGTTAAGAACTATCTTTACACATAATTGGAAAAACAAAATACTATTAGGGGGCAAGGGGGAAGTCAGACTAGGAAAAAATTAGAAAAATATCAGATAAGGCATCTCTTAGTATTTCTGAGTCAACCAGCTATGACCAACGGAAGAATTCTTAGACAAATATGGGAAAAGAGATTGATATATGAACTGATGCACAGTAAAGTAAGAAGAACCAGGCTACACACACACACACACAAACACACACACACACACAATTACAGCAATATGAACTGAAAGAACAACAAAACAATCGAAACAATATTGTTAAAGTTTAATGTGTCACACTGGTCCCAAAGTAGAAATATTTAGAAAAGTGGATGATTTAAAATCACCTTTATTTGCCTTTATAATACTTTATAACACTACTAATCCAACTGTCAAGACTTCCAATTACTTCAACTGTCTGAAACAAAGCCTTTGAGAAGATGGGGAAGTAGGTGTCACAAAGACAGGGAATATTACCACAAGGGAGGACCATTATCATCACTAACCCTACTGATTTAATGGGATGTGTAAAACTGGTAATTAAAAGGCTTGGTTACTTGATTTCCTTGGCCAATTTCAATTTTCAAGCAATAATGAATAAAAAAATTAAGAGGTATGAAATTTAGGAAAATGCAATCATATGAGAGCAAGGAGGAAAAGCTAACATCAATGGAAGACATTGCAGGTACTCTTGCTTCTCAGAGCACATCTCCTTACAAGTAGGAATAGTTTGATTCACTGTATTTGTCTTCATTTTATTTGCATCTGTAATGGTAATCAATTTGTTTGATCAGATACTTAGGGCTAAGTAGATCATATACTTAGGGTTAAGTAGATCCTAGTAACTTAGGGTTAAGTATAGAACTCTGTCCATTGGTGAAAAGGTGTGAATTCCCCTGTTGACATGAAAGAATGCTATTGGCTGACACTCCCCTGTTGACTTCGGAGAAGGCCAGTGTTTATAAGCAGGAGAATTTTGGAGAGACAGACAGATTTTGGATTTGGTTCCTCAGTGAAGCTGACTAAAGATATGAACAGGATGGGACTTTGTTGGTGGCCTGGCTGATCCTTGAGTTCCAGGCAAGAGAAGTTCTGAAGGGTTTGAGGTGTGCTAAACCCAGTGAACTTTAGTGTGTGCCAGGGATTGCCTTGAGGACTGGACAAGGACTTGGGAGCTGTTCATCTCTGCGGACTGGACGAGAACCTGTAAGCTTTCAGGTCCTGAATCTAGGTGATTGTCTGGCAGATTCAGGAGGGAGCTGGGACCAGGGAAGAGGATCCAGGGAATCAGAGAGACCACCCAGAGTCAAAATGAAGAAAAGGCTTCCCCTTGGACAATATTGATGTTTGCAGAGGACAAGGACCTGGAACTGTTCATCCCTGAGGACTGGACGAGAACCTGTAAGCTTTCAGCTCCTGAATCAAGGTGATTGTTTGACAGACTCAGGAGGGAGCTGGGATCAGGGAAGAGGATCCAGGGAATCAGAGAGACTACCCAGAGTCAAAGTGAAGAAAAGGCCTCCCCTTGGACTAAACTGAGGTTTGTTGGAAATCAAGGAATGGAAGCATTGTGTGGTTGTCTAAGAACTTTATTTGGAAACTAAAGTTAATGGTTACCC
>CM053593.1:60991189-61014748 GCA_028646575.1 Pseudocheirus occidentalis
TCTCTACCCTGTCCCTGTCCCTTTACAGAAGTGTGTGCTTCCAGCAGCCCTCTCCCCCCACCCTGCCCTCCCCTCCATCATCCCACTTCTCATCCCCATCCCTCTTACTCTTCTGTGTGACAAGATACCCAATTTAGAGTGTATGTCATTCCTTCCTTAAGCCAAATTCAATGAGAGTAAGGTTGACGCTTTCCCTTTTGCCTTCTTGTTCTTCCCCTCCATGGTAACAGTTATCCCTTGCCTCTTCTATATGGGATGATTAACCCCATTCTGTCTCTCCCGGTCTCCTCTCATTCTATTCCTCTCCCACCTCTCAATTTCACCTTTTAGATACCATACCTTCCTATTCAATTGAACCTGTGCTCTCTGTCTGTGTACACATATATATACACACACACTCACATATGTATTCATACGCATATACACCCTCCTATATTGACATGTATAAGTATACATATATACACATTTATATTCCCTTCACCTGTCCTCATACTGAGAAAAGTTTCATAATTTACAATTATCATTTTTCCATATTGGTATGTAAATAGTTCAGCTTTGGTAAGTTCCTTACGAATTCTTTTCCATGTTTACCTTCTCATGCTTCTTTTATTTGAATGTCAAATTTTCTATTCAGTTCTGGTTTTGTCAGCAAGAGTGCTTGAAAGTCTTCCACCTCGTATTGAATAACCATATTTTCCCCTGAAGCATTATACTTAATTTTGCTGGGTAGGTGATACTTGGTTTTAATCCCAGCTCCCTTGATCTCTGGAACATAAGGAGCATTTCTCAGTCTCAGCTCTACTCCCCTCACAACCCCCTTCCTCTGCCACCTCCATATTACTAGTGGCTTCCTTCTGATAATACCTGACTTCTACTTTGTATAGATCTTGTATGTATGTAGATATTTACGTGTTGTCTCCTCTATTAGAATATGAGCTCTTTGAGGTTAGGAATTGTGTTTTTAACCTATCTTGTTTTCACTGTTCATAGCACAATGCCAGGCTTGTAGTAAGGACTTAATAAATGCTTACTGATTGACTGAAAGCCATTATATTTAGTTTTAAGAATATAAAGACAAAACCAAAACAGTCCTTGTCCTAAAAGAGCTTAAGTTCTTTTTTGCCCCCCAAGTTAGTAATTTATTGGCATTGATTTAAAAAAAATTTTTTTTTGAGTTCCAAATTCTTGCCCTCCCTGTAGCCCCTCTCTCATCCATTGAGAAGGCAAGCAATGTGATATCAGTTATACATGTGAATTCAAACAAACCATATTTCCATATTAGTCATTTTGCGAAAAAACCCAAACAAACAAGCAAAAAAAAAAGTATGCATCGATCTGTACTCAGAGTTATCATTTCTCTCTTTGGAGGTAGATAGCATTTTCCACCAAGGGTCGTTTGTAATTGTCTTGGATCATTGTATTGATTAGAATAGTTAAGTCTTCCACAGTGGATCATTGTTAAAATACTGCTTTTACAGTGTACAGTGTTCTCCTGGCTCTGTTCACTTAACGTTTCATCAGCTTTAGGACTATTCCTAGGTTTTTCTGAAACCATCTTCTTCATCATTTATTATAGTACTGTAATATTCCATCATATTCACATACCACAGTATGTTCAGCCATTCCCCACTTGTTGGGCATTCCCTCGATTTCCAATTCTTTACCACCACAAAAAGAGCTGCTTTAAGTATCTTTGTACATAGAGGTCCTTTTTGCTTTTCTTTGATCTTTTTAGGATACAGAAGAGCTCAAGCTCCAATGGGAGATGACATACATGTCAGAAACATGTGCAGTACACATAAAGGGTAACCTTTTTGGGGGTTGGGGAGGCAGCAGAAACTGGGGGATACCAGCAAGGTTTCATGCAGAAGGCGAGGGCTTGAGCTCAGTCCTGATCTAGGAACAGCCAGTTTGGAGGCACCCAGATGAGAGATGGAAGGAAGGTTGTGTTTGAGAAACAGCAAGAAGATTGGTTTGGCTGAATGGTGGAGGAAATGAAAGGAAATACTTTCTAATAAGGCAGGAAAGTTAGGATGGGGCCAGATTTGAAGGGAACAATCCTTTGCTATGATTTTACAGCTAACCAGTTAGCATTTATTAAGCACCTACTGTGTTCTAGGAATTGTCCTTGGGGCAGGGGATACAAGAGCAAAGAGTGAAACAGTCCATTCTGGCAAGAGGAGTTTTGTTCTAATGGAGTCAACAGATTCTATGTACGGAAAAAATAAAAAGTAAATAAATACAGATATCTAAAAAGTCATTTAATACAAGGTGTTTTGGGAGGGAAAACAGTAGCAGTTAGGGGGATCAGGAAAGGCTTTTTGTCAAAAAGAATGCTTGAGTTGAGAGAGGGACTTAATGAGGGAGAGGTGAGGAGGGAGTTCATTCCAAGCATGTGGGACTGCCAGAAGAAAGGAATGGAGATGAGGGATTTAATAAAAGTTTGATTGGATAGCGTGTCCAATGACGGCTGAAAGATAGGTGTGACCAAGTTGTAAAGGGCTTTAAAAACTACACAAAGGAGATTATATTTGATCCAAGAGGTAATAGGAATTGGAGTAAGGGAGGGTCATGAGCAGATCTGCCCTCCAGAAAACTACCTTTGGCATCACTATGTAAGATGGATTAGGAGGTTGTTACAATAACCTGGAGAGGTGATGAGGGCCTGAACTAATCACTAAGGTGGTAGTGATTTGTATGAAGAGAAAGAGTGTGATATGAGATTGTTATAGATGTAGAAACATCCAGATTTGACCCCTGATTGAATATGTAGGGGTGAAGAGTGAGGACTTGAGGGTGATGCCAAGGTTATGAATCTGAGAGTTTTGGAAAGATGGGCATGCATTTGACAGAGAAATTAGGGAAAAGATAATAAATTCTGTTTTAATGTGTTAAGTTTGAATGTGCCTTTGGGATATCTCTTTTGGAATGTCCAGTGGCCAACAGTAGTGTTTGTCCAGCAAAATAACATGCTGAAATGTAGCTTCTTTTGGATTACATAGTAGAATAGCTAATTTGGTTCATGCATTAACATAAGTAGATTAAATAGTGAGGCATTATGCTATAGTTAATGGAAATATCACTGGACATGAAGAGAATCATTCTGTTTTTACCAGTCTTTGAATCTGTGTACAAGTCATGTAACTGTTCTGTGCTTCAGCTCCCTTATTTGTAATGTGAGAACTAAAATCTCTGCACTACTACCTGACAGGACTCTTGTGAGAATCAAATGATATAAGTGCTGTTTAAATGTGTATTATTATTTCTTTAGTTATCACTATTTTTTGCAATGGGTATTTGTACTTCTAAGTCTTAATTTTCTTCATAGTGCTCATGAAAATTTTGCTGTTTACATGTGGGTGCATCTAAGAAATGATCTTAGCTGATTTTGTGAAAATTAAAGTTAAACTCTGGAGAAAAGTAGTTAATAAAGGCTTGACTTATCACATGGTTATGATATAAAAACCAAAAAAAGGTCATAGATAAATATGCTTATTGTGTAGAGAGATAGCATCAAAATCTTTTATAAATGTAAAGAAATCTTGTTACTACTACCATAGGTTAGGAAATTTTAGAGACTAAACTTACTTTATACGTTTTATAATGTAGAATTTTATTATAGCAAAACTCATCATGATGGTTGGAAATTTAGGTATAATGAACTGTAACTATTCCAGCCAAGGGTAAAAAATATTTAATATAGTTACTTAAGAGTCAGAAGTCAATTAAAATTTTTTTTAAGAAGAGCCTATCCATTAAAGTTTATTTCAATGAAATTTTGCTTTTACTTAATAAACTATAGTACTTAATATTTTATTTTTGTACCTTAAAAATGTAATTTTAAAATGCATGCAACTCAGTTTCATAGTTACTTGTATAGAGTAAATGGAAAGTCAGCAGCATTGGCAGAGCATTTGTGGTATAGTTTCAAATTATTTGCAGTGATTCATATGATTAAAAGAGTGGCAGTGTAATCCTTTGGAAAGAGCACTGGATTTGGAATCAAAAGCCATGGGTTTGAGTCTTGCCTCTCCCACTTAATACACATTTGACCTGAAGTAAGTGAATTAGTGTTTAGGTCTCAGTTTCATCGTCTCTAAAATGAAATGGTTGAGCTAGATGAAGTGTAGTTTTCATACTGAGTCAATGACCTTATGAAACAATATACCCATTTTATGATACTTGTACTTCTGGCCTTTGCCAGAACTGTTCAAGATATGGGAGTAAAAAGTCAATGCTCCTGTCCTCAGCTTCCTGGATGGGATCTTGAGTCCAAAGTCTTGTAGTTAGATGATTTTTACATCAGACCTGACTCTGATCCTCCTACTTTTAGACCCAGGTTTGTTTCCCAAGTACTTTGCTATTAAGTGGCAAGGTATACTTAAGTAATGGTAGAGTTCATAGGTGGGTGTCTGTTATATTTAGAAACCTAACATTTGATTCTTTAGCTCTCTCTGAGTTAATTATGGATTATGGGCAGGATGGACAGAAAACAGGTCTAGGAACTTGGATTCACTTGTGATTCTAGCTAGTCCTAGCAAAAGCAGAACTAAAACTCTAGTCATCTGTGACTCTTTCCACTATGATATGCTACTGTTTTTGGTAAAGACATCTAACAGGCAAGGCAGAGGCTGATGACAGTTTTTGGTACTAAGAGCTTTGGAGCCAGATGGCATAAACATGGGAACTCTGAAATAACCATGTTTAACTTTGAACCAGATAGGTGGACCAACAAAACTATTTTTGCAAAAAAAAAAAAAAAAACCAAAACACCTTAAAATTCTCTGATATACTTGCTCAATAGTCAGTTTGGTCCGTATATTTAGGAAGCTTTAATCCTTGAGTTGGGAAATAAATTTAGGACTTAAAGCTAAAGTTTAAAATGCCAACAAATTGAGACTGTGTGTTCTTCCTCCCCCATACACCACTAAGATCTGATTGTTCCCATTATGTTTTGTAGTTTGTTAGATGCTATGTAATCTATCAGAATTTTATTAATCCCACTTATACAAGCAGCCATCTGGACCTCCCCTGAGCAAGATCGTACTTGCGCACAACTGGAATGATTGATGGGCTCTGGAATTGATTAGTTGTTCGGTGAGATAAATGAACTGTTTTGGCAGAAAATACCAGAGGTCACTGCATGTGGTCAGGCACAAAGGCCTGAAGAATTTTAAAGAGATGCTTTCATCATAGACTTGTAAAATTGATGTTCCTAAATAATAATGGACTTTAGAAATGTTCTGATTGAAGTTTTTTTTCTCTATTGGCATTTCTATAGTCTTAATTGAATATAAAATAAAAGAATTAAGCAGAAAACTTAGACTGGTTTTGCTTTTTTCCCCCATCATAATAGGAATGAAAATTCCTATTGGCATACATATTATGTGCAATGTGTAGAATGAACATAGTGCTGAAACCCATCACTGACACATAAATTGTGCTATAAAATTGTCCAAAGAACTTAAATGACTGAAAGAAAAGGTAGCTGTATTATACACAGCTCTGCCACAATTAGCAGTAACTGCTGAGAAAAAAACAGCATAGACACCTAGCCAGTTGAGAATTTTAAAGACTCACAGCATTGGAGGATAGGCCCATTTTTGACAAGTACTTATAGCACTTGGCTATTGCACTTGAAGGATGTTTTAAGCAGCTCATACTATAAATAAATATTTTATATTTTTAAAATGTATGCTTGTATCTTGACTTTTTGAAAAAGTAGAATCATCTTTGGGACCCCACCACAAGGATTTGTGTTGTCATTCTCTGGCTATGGTACTATTACCTGTGATCAGAGCTGTGTTAACACTTTGGTGATGGGTTGGGAATCAGATGACATATGTCTTGTTACATCCTGGTTATTCTCTTGAGGACTCCATAAGAGTGCATTGGCGAGTGGGCAAACTCCCCTTGAGAATCTGACTGCTCAGAATGAACTTGAGTTATGGATTTATTCAGCCTGTAAAACCTCAGCTGGCATAAATAATTGAGAAAGCAAAGGTTTGTCTGTGGTGCACACCTCAGGGACACATGGCTCCCTTTCCTCCCTTCCCTCCCTTTCTTATGAAAATGATCCCAGTTGCACTGCTTGATAAGAACAACACTAAGCAATTAAAAGCTATGGGTGGTTGGAGGGAGGAGAAAAGGTTCAGTTAATGAGCTTTTCCTCCTCTGGTGCCCATGAGAGCCTCAGGAGTGACAAGGCGATTAAAGCAAAGAGATAATTATAGATGATGTGAAAATGGGCCCCTTGGGGCAAGAAGGCCTTGACATCAAAAGTCACTGTTGCAGGAGTTTCCTGGCTCCCATATTTTCCCTCTTTTTAAATATACTTTAGTTCCTGTATGATCTGTGGCCTGATGCCAAGTATACAAGCAAAGCCACCTGTTTGTTGTTCACCAGTCTTGGCTCTGCGAGCTAGCATCCTTTAGCCAAAACATTTCTGTTTTTGTTTTATTCCTTCACTAAACCAGCAAATATTTATTGAATGATTACTCTGTTTTCAAGTACTGTGGCAAGGTACTGTTCTGAATATCCTTGAGGAACTTAGAATTTAACCAGGGAGTCAAAAAGTTAGTCTTATAAAGGTTCCTTAGGGATAATTTGCTGTAACTCCCTTATCTTACAAGGGAGGAAACTGAAGCCTTGAAAAGTTAAGTGACTCCTCCGAAGTCAAAGGGGAGTTAATAGCAACACCAGGAGTAAAAGGGCTTTTCTCTACGCTTGCTGCCCCTTCCCACCACGCTGCTCTGTAAAAAAAAATATGTATGCACAACATTAACTAAAATATAAGACCGTGGTGCCGTATGAGTTGTATAAGTACAATGCTGTCTTCTGGGTGATGCAGCATATATAAGTTGAAAGGAAAAAGTTTGAAAGGTTAATCTACTGAAGCACACAAAATACTTGCTTGTGGTTTTTTTTAGGAACTGGAAAGGATCTCAGAGGCTATTTTGTCGAGCTCCTTCATTTTTTTAAATATAATTTTCTTGATATATTTTATTTTTATAAAACCTAAATTTTCTGTGTTCTTCTTTCCTTCTCCAATAAGAAATACTATTTTTTTTAAAAGGGTGAAACATCAAAATATCAAAAACATCAGCAAAATGAATCAATACTTCAACATAAAATCTGAAAATAAGACCAATATTCCACACCCTTAGATCTCCCACCTATGCAAAGGAGTGGGACTGGGTATCTTTTTGTGTCTCAATTCTTACCTTATTTCCTTATTCCCCTTGATATTCTAGGTATTTTATTCCTTCAAATGAATTTTGTATTTTATTGAGTTTTGTAGAGTATCCCTTTGATAATTTAATTGGTATGGCATTAAAACTGTAAATTAACTTTTATAGTATTGACATTTTTATTATATTGGCACAGCCTTACCATGAGCACTGAATATTCTACCTGTTTGAGTTCTTTATTTCTTTAAGGAGCTCTTTGTAATTGAATTTATGCAAGTATTTTGTATGCTTCAGTAGATTAACCTTTGAAACTTTTTATGCATTTTGTACTTATAAAAAGTACTAATTATAGAAGTATCAGCCTATTTGCTTCAGCTTTATTGGATATTTTCTTCTTTTATAGAAGAAAAAGACTTAAGTTCCTGTTTTTCAATTTGCCTGTCCTTCCCATCCCTTAAAATAAGCAAAATTGCCCTTGTTTTATCACCTTATAATTAGAGAAACTTTAATATTTAAATGTGTTGAGTTCTTTGCAAGATTGAGACAGCAAATCAAAGGTATTATCTTTTTAGCTTATCTTGACCTTAAATTATAAAGTGCACACTAACCAAATATATTTCAGTAATTGAGTTCATTTTGAATTCATGGTTACCAAAAAATCAAAAGAATTTAAAAAAAAAAGTGATTTCACCCCTTTAACTGCTCACATTACATATACTCTAGGGACATTATTAAATAAAGGGCTCAGCATATTATATACTTTTCTGTTTGTGACTTGCTTTCACATATTTGACCTCCAGACTTGACTCTTGCATGTAACAAATGCCCACTTATTTAAGATGCTAGAATTGGAAAAGTAGGATTGAAATGCTGGTTTGGACACAATACAATACTGTGGGCAAGTATTTTCAACTTTCTAAGTCTTGACTTCCTCATTTATAAAATAGAGATGATAATACTTGTCATATTTACCCCTTAGTGGCTATTGAGGGATGTACTTTGTTATTCTTTCAGCTCTACATACAGGTTCATTATTGTCATTAATATTTGGGGGTTTCGTCTACTTGCAGCTTTTCTTTCCAACATTCTTCCTGTTGACTCTGCCTCACATATTTTGTTATTATCATTATCTACAATAATGATGTATGTATGTTATCATAACAATACCACATTAGTGAAACAGGATCTAATGCAGTGAGGCTAGAAAAATAGATTGGGTTTTAGTGGCCAAATTAAAAAATTAATGACGGTGAGGACTTACAGGAGGTTTTTGGAAACAGAATGAAATGGTTAGACATATATATTAGGAAGTTTCAATAGCATGAAGGTCAGTTAAAAGAAAATTATAATAGCCATTTCAAAAAAAAAAGTTTAACAAACAATTATGAATCTCTTACCAAGTCCAGACAGGGAATAAGGAAGACCTGGTTTGTAATGTGTAAAAGAGGAAAGAATAGATTCACTGATATTATTGTGGCAGAATCATTAGAAATTATAACTGGTTAGACGTTGTAGCTGAGGGAGAAGGCAGACTTACAAGATCATTCTGAGATTTTGAGCCTAGATGACTAGGTAATGGTACTATCATCAAAATGGTGAAGTTGAGTAGAGAACTAGGTCTTTTGGGCAATATGAATTCAGATTTGGTTATGTTGGCTTTTAGGTGTACTGAGGACATCAGGGTTTAGATTTTATTTTAAGCAGGCAGTTGAAAATGGAAAATAAGAATATAGACCAGGTCTTGTATTTTAGGATTAAGAGCTAGAAAAGATCATAGAGATCGTCAACCTCTTCATCTTACAGATAATCGAAAGAACAATGGAAAGACACATAGGGGGCACTAACCAGTCAACAGACATTTGATACGTGTGTATATTGCAGACATTTTTCTAGACCCTAGGGATATGAAGAAAAGAAAAAAGTCTTTGCCCTCTAAGAGCTCACGTTCTAATGGGGGAAACATGTTAACAACCATCTATTGATAAGATATATGCACCATAACCAGAAGGAATTTGAAGAGGGAAGCTGGGTGGTGGAGTAGCGTTGGGAACTGGGAGGAAAGAATGTGAGACTGAGTCTAGAAGAAGCTTCTTACAGAAAGGAGAATTAAATTTGGGTCTTGAAGAAAGCATAAGAAGCCAGGAGGCAGAGGTAAAAAAAAAGGGGAGCATTTATTTATTTATTTATAGATTTTATTTTATTTTTTGTAACATTTGAGTTTTAAGCTGTTTCTCTTCCCTCTCCACCCCACGTTGGGGAAGGCCAACATTTGTATATATACAAAACTTTACATAGTTATATATATCAACTATTGATAGGATCATAATCTAGAGCTCACTGGATCATTTCAGTACGTCTCTTTTTTTGGAGGTTGTGAGTTGTTCAAGGTCACACAGGTATTAAGCATTAAAGGTAGGATTTGATAAGAACTATTGCTTTTTTCCATTGTACCACACTGTCTCCTTTAGTTCAGTGCCTCCACCCCCACCCCTGGTTCTAGATTATCCACAACTTTTTTGTATTACTCAAAGATTTCAGAATTTGATTTGACAGAATCTCTCACATATCTCTAGTCTCCTGTTCCATTTTCCTTTGAGTATTTTCTTTTTTAAACCTTTCTCCTGATTGCCAGTCTTACGTCTCCAGCTGTCTCTTGGATCTCCCTAACTAGATGTCCAGTAGACATTTTAACATGTCCAAATGTCTTTATCGTTATCTTTTCTCCCAGACCCTCCCTTTTCCCTCATCTTTCTGTTACTATCTAAAGTAGCATCCCAGGCTTCCAATCTAGGTGCCATCCTTGACTCCTCATTCTTCATTTGTCTTATCCAATCTGTTGCCAAGTCTTGTCAGTTTTACCTTCACATCATCCCTTATATACACTCCCTTCTCTCCTCTGAAACTACTACCCCCTGGTGCAGGCTCTCATCACCTCACACCTGGACTGTTTACCAGAGTCTTCAGGTATGTCCTTGTCTCTTCTCACTCCAGGTCATCCTCTACTCACTAATCCAGTTGATCTTACTAAAGTATAGGTCTGACCATATCTGTCCCTGACCCCTTTAAATAAACTCTAATGGTTCCCTGTGACCCTTAGGATCAAATATAAAATGCCCTCTTTTGCTTCTAAATCCCTCCACAACCCGGCCCATTGCTACCTGTCTAGTCTTCTTACATCCCACTCAGTGACTCTGGCCTCCTGTCTCTTCTTCAGACAAGACACTCCCATTTCCCAATTCTAAGCCTTTTCACTTTGTGTCCCTCTACCCTGTAATTCTCTTCTCTTTACCTCTGCTTCCTAGTTTCCTTGACTTCCCTCAGGGAAGTTCTTCCTTCTTAATGCCAATTTATCATGAATAAAACATTTGTACATAGTTGTTTGCATGTTGTTTCTCTCATTATATTGTGAGTTCCTTCAGAGAAGGGGCTATTTTTGCCTTTTGATGTATTCTCATTGCTTAGCATAGTACCTGGAACTTAGTAGGCATTTAAAAAATGCTTATTGATTTGATTATTATTAACATATCTTAAGATGAAAAATAGCCACAAGTTTGCCATTTTATGGAATGCAGCTGTGATGTCTGGGCTCAAAATTTCAAAACAAGGCCACGTTTAAAATTGGACTCATTTAAAATTAAAAATAACTTTTATTTAAAGCGATAATGATAAAAAAGGAGAGAAAGTTTTCAGGTAAAGGATATTGTTTATGTATTGCCAGCTGCCCTTGAGCAGGATCTCTGCTCAGCTGCTCTACATCCTCTATTTCTAGGATCCAGTATCTTTATTGTCTGGGTAGGTGTCTCTCATACATTTTTGTCCTTAATTGAGGAATCCAAAGTCTAAAGAGAGGTGTCCTCAGTTTATGCTGCTCCAAGATAAAGCTGGCTGTCATCCAAGCACTTTGTAAAGGTTAAATAACTTAGGACAAAAATGGCACCTGTCCAAATGCTTTGTAAGGGTTCTACCATTTAAAGGGGATTGTAGCAGATGAAAGCTAGTTGGGTTCACTTTATCTCTTCTTTTTCTTTTGTCCTACTATGTGCCCCAAGAACATCCTAAGATCTTTTATTGGCCTGGTACCATTTCATAACTGAAAATTTTAACCCATTATATATAATAGCTCAGCTTTTGTGAGGGAAGAGGGGAAAAGGAAGTGGCAAGGGAGGACCAGGAGCAGAATAGTAATAGTATTGGGTTAGAGTGTGTGTGTGTGTGTGTGTGTGTGTGTGTGTGTGTGTGTGTGAATTATATGTACATACACATATATGTATATGTACATATATAGATACATATGCATCTATAGCTACATATGAGGAAAACTTGCTTAATACTGAATTAATGTCAGTGAGTGAAAATGAGGAAAAGAGGTAGGGAGAGGGATGTTACTAATACATGTTTCTTCTGACCCCTAAGTAAATATTCCCCAGAACTCTTCCCTAGGCTTTAGCTTCTGTATGATTACCTCTGGGTAGGTAACTCACCAATCTGTATATCTAATCCCAGTCTTTGGCTTCATCTTCAATCACTAATTGTGTTTAGATGTCCCCAAGACATCTCAAACTGAACCTGTCCACAACAGAACTCATCATCTTTCCCCCCAAACTCACTCTTCTTCTAAACTTTGTCTAGTTCTGCCAGAAGCACCACCATTCTTTCACTGTCTTTTGGGTAACTACCTGAACAAGTTGTAGAAAAGATGTTGATCTACGTTGCCTGGGACTTTTGTTCATGATTTGAAGTTTCTATACTGATGAAATCACAGCAGCAAAATTGGTCCTATACCAATCTGTATTTGTTCTCTATAGATGTTTATGAACTTATCATCTTCCCTATTAGAATATAAGCTACTTGAAACTAGGTAATTACTTTGTTCTTGACATTTGTTTCCCCAGCACCCCACACAGTGCTTGATGTAGAGTAGCTGCTGATGTCTCTTTGTTGGTTGATTGACAACACACATAAGCATATGCTGAATATATTTTTAAGAACAAATTTTAGAGGGGTAATTATAGCAGCTAGGGAAAAATCAGGAAAAGCCTTGTGTAGTAGGTAGTGTTTATGAAGGAAATTAGGGAATTAAAGGCAAAGGTGAAGAAAAGTGAATTCTAGATTGGGAGGAAAGAGGAAAACAGTGATTAGTTTAAAAACTTATATAGAGACTGGAGATGCTAATGTTTATGTGAGGAACAGCAAGAAAGACAGTTTGGGTAGACTGTGGAGTACCTGAGCAGGAGTCACAGAAGGCTGGGAAAGTTAAGTTGGAACTAGGTTATGAAACAATTTAAATAACAGAGAGGTTTGTCTTCCCTTCTAGAGTAAGGGAACAGTTGAAGCTTCTTGAGCGGAGAGTGATAGGGTCTGACCTGTGCTTACAAATAAGAATATGGCAGCCAGGTAAAAGATAGATTAGAAACTGGTGGATTAGAGAGACCAGAGACATTAAAACCAGCATACTACTGGTGGTAATGTGTGTGTGTGGGGGGGGTGCCTTACTTATCAGTTGTGTTGCAGGCTTTGATACGTTGTATGTTAAATGGGCTTTTGATGATGGGTAGAGCCTCTGAAAGCTTCAATAAGGATTAAAGGTAGGGTGAGAATGAGTTGTAGTGAAGTAAACATATGGGAACTTGATTGAATTTCTCCTGTGTATGTTTAATTTTAATTGAGCTATTCCATAAAATAATGCTTAATAAATGCCTAAAGGGCATGGCATTTGTTAGCTTCTTTTAAAAAATTAAATTTTAAAAAGCATTAAATTTAAATTTAAAAGCATTCATTAAGTACTTGCTATGTGCCAGGCACTACCAGTCTTCTGATTTGAGCTTAACTTTCTGTCAGCACTTGACTGCAACAAGGCCTAGGCCTATATCCACCATCCTTTGCAATGTAATAGCAACCTACTTTCTGGCATTCCTAAATATCCCTTTGAAACTGTTATCAGCCGCTCCTCTCCCTTGCTGCCCCTGCAGCAATGAAAGCTATAGAGAGAATTTTTTCATGTTGCAAAAGGCAGCATTTACTTATCTTTTTACCTCCCAACCCTTCCACATCATTATCTGACTATTATAATAGGAAGATAACTAATATGGGAGGTGGCTAGGTGGTGTATTGGATAGAGCACTAGACCTGAAGTTAGGAAGATCTAAGCTCCAATCCTGCCTCGAACACTTACTAGCAGTATGATTCCAGGCAAGTTACTTACCCCTGTTTGCCTCAGTTTCGTATTTGTAAAATGACCTAGAGAAGGAAATGACAAACCACTCATGTATCTTTGCCAAGAAAACCCCAAATAGGGTCATGATGAGTTGGACACAGCTGAAATGACTGAACAGCTGCTTCTGTTTACATAAAATGAGGAAAAAAGACCCCAAATTGTATTTAAATTCCACAAACATTTATCAAATGTGTTATGCCAGATTTGGGGATACAAAGATTTTTTTTTGAAAAGCAAAAATATATATGTATATTCCTGCCTTCAAGGAGTTTACATTTCTACTTTATATTTCACTGATTTTTCTATTATCCTATAGGGCTCTCTTACCTTTTTAAGGTGACAAGCAATGTGTTAGTCCCATTCATATATACTGACCCTTTAATAATATTGTACTTGGAATAAAAAGTGTTAGTCCTTAGTGTGAGAGCATGGAATCAGTAGGTAAATATATACTCTTTATAGGAAAAAAGTGACTTTGAAAAAGACAAAGCTTTAGTCAAAATAAACTTTCTATTCCATTTTTGAATGCACATGAAAAAGGGTTTTTTTTCCTCTAGTTTCATTTGATAGGATTATAATCTCTCTTCTAGTAGGGGTGTTACATGTTGTTCACGAAAAATGTTGGAAATAGGAACCACTCCAATGATTCTCTTGATTTGCATGTTTTTACAGTAAAAACTTATATTTTATATGTGTGATTTTTATGTGTTATGTAGTAAGAAAGCACCTACTTTTTCTACCCTAATTAGGGAAGAAGACAAAAACATATTTGATTACTGCAGGGAAAACAACATTGACCACATAACCAAAGCCATCAGATCAAAAAAAGTGGATGTGAACATGAAGGATGAAGAGGTATGAAAAATATATTGTTTTCTTTTCTTTTAAAATACTTAGCATTCTCTCTTCCCTTTTTGCAAATACTTATCACCTTACAGTATGGTATAGCTTTCAAAAATGACTAAAGCTAGAGAAGATAATTCAAACCAAAGGTTTTCGGCAACAGTAGGAAATTTCTGGTAAGATACTAACCACAACAATAATTGATATTGAATTTATTTCAATATTACTATCATCTGTTAAGTACCCACTTTGAGTCAGGATGCTGTAGTGAGAAGAGATGTAGAAATTCCAAGAGATGAAGGTAAGTAGGGAGAATGTCCCACCTGTGCAGAGGCAGTGCCATAGCCAGTGCAATGCCCTGTATATGAAACAGCAGGTGGTCTAGTTTGGGGGGGAGTGGAGGGATGGGATAGAGGAATGTGAAATCATCCTTTAAGGAGGCATTATTGCCAAATTGTGAAGGGTTTTTGATTCTATAGGAAGTAGGAAGCTCCCGAAGCTACTTGGGCTGGGGAATGATATAGTCAGATCCCGGCTTTAGGAGTATTAATTCCACAGCTGTGGAGAGGCTAGATTAGAGACAGAAGACAACAAAAGCCGGGTGGCATCTCTTTCAGTAGCCTGAATGAGAAGTGGTGAAACTAAGGTGGCAACTGTTTGGAGAGTGGGGAACAAATTCAAGAGATGTTGTTGAAGTCGGATTATCAAGACTTGGCAATGAGTGTGGGGACCGAGTGAGAGTAAAAATTTGATGATAATGCCAAACTTACAAGCGGAGGTGACTTGGAATGACATAAATAAGAATGTTTGAAGGACAAGTGACTTTGAAGGCAAAGGTGAGTTCTGTCATGGCCTTGTTGAGTTTAAGTAGATCAGGGGGCATCCTGAGGTGATTGAAATGGCCAAGAAGTGGGAAGAGAACCAAGAAAAGCTACTGGGTAAATCTGCAGTGGTAGATAATCAGCTTTTAGATGACAGTGTCTCTTCTGCACAGGTTAGCCCTTAATATTATATCTGTCTCAGGAAATTCCCTTCTTCTGTTTCATTGACGGAGACCATTGGAATCCATAGGGTCATTGATCTAGAGCTGGAAGGGACTTAAAAGGCCATCTAATTCAACTCCTTTATTTTACTGATGATGAAACTGAGGCCTTAGGATGTTAAATGACTAGTGGTCAGAAGTATGACTTGAATTTAGATCCTCTGATAATAGATACTAGTGTGCCTAGTAACATTGTTTGTTTTCCATTAAATACTTAAACATCGGTGTTTATTTTTCACTGGCGAAACTTTCTTTGAGATATGGTAACTTTAAAAACTTGAAATATTATTCATAGCAATAATTATTACACATAGCAAAACCAAAACTAAAAAGAAAAGTTTTGTTAAGTGATATGGTTTCTGATTTTGATCTGTCAGGAAATTTCTATTTTCTTTCTAAGCCTAGTGGTAATTACAGCCTTTTAATGAAATTAAATTAGAAATGACTTATTTGGGAATTATCAGTATTTTACTTTGATTGGCAGCTATCACATGGGACTTCCAAATGCCCTCTTAGCCTATGCCTTATTGAGTCACATGATCATAACTACTTATTTTGCGGGAGGTAACAGTGAAGAAATAGGTACATTGAGTATAAAAGTCCTTCATGTTGAGTAAAACAACTTTTTTGGTGAAATAAAAATGTTTACTTCTGTAACTCTCTTTGCCTTTGTATTTCTTTCTTTTAGTCCATCATATGTTGAATTACCTTTACATCACCCCCAACCTTACTCTTACTCTTGTCTCCTAAAACATTGTATTTTCTGAACAGATGAAGTGCTTACACATTCATAGACTGAGACGCCACGAATTCAGTTGGGTTCTTTCATAGCTCCAAGCAGATTTCTGCCCTCTCAGCCATGACAGCTCAGTCTGGGCTTTGAATGTTGATGGCATGACATTTTATTGTTAATCAGCAATTCATGTGAATTAATTTAGGAACATAGAGGAAAGGAGAACTTTAAAATCAAGGTCAAAACATAGTATCCTAAATAAAGTGCTTTGTGCTTTTTAAAGCTCTAGCAGTCAGTTCTTTATAAAGTTGGTCAACTTTGATTCTTGACCCAAGGACCATAAGCATCAAAATTAAGTTGCAGAATTCTCATTTTATTATTTCAAATTATCCTTGTCTTAGGCAATAGAATTATATAAAAACACATTTTTATGTAGCAAATTTTTTTTGAAATGACATGCAGTGTTCCATGTGGTTATTTAGTATTTAAATTGAAGTATTATATTAGTTAAGTAATGTCTTTGAAAAGGTATGTGCGTGATAGTCCATTAATATTTCTTTATTGGACACAAAAAATTGTTGTTATACTTCGGATTTGCCCCATGCACATAAAGAAATAAGATTAAAAACAACTAAGTTAGTTTTTAAGTTGCATTCTGAATTTTTATGTTTTTCTTTGTGATGAATTATATTTACAGTAGTATAATTGAAGTAAATACTCTAGTTTATTGTAATAATTATATTTGCATATAATAGCACATATATTTGGCTTCCTACTCATGTTTAGGTGCATGTGGGGACATTCTTACATTTTGCATTGTGTACAGATAATTCATATAAAATGTTCTCCCTACATAACTTTATATGTTTATTTAAATGTGATTAATTATCTTTTCCCCTACTGGCACCTTTTTATTTAATTACATTGAAATTAATGCATAAAATTCACTGCTGCTGTAGTAAGGAAAATATTTCAAATTTGAGGAAATGAAGTAGATTCCTCATAGAATAATAATTTAATCAGCTTATACACACATACATAGATATAAAATATGTCACAGAAGTGGAGTAGTTCAAGAAGTTGTGCTTATACCAAATGCTTTACTGTCCAGCATTACAAAGCCATGATCTTGCATATATTGATTTTATTTTTTTTGCTTTTTGGAGGGGGAAAGCCAAGGCAGTTGGGGTTAAGTGACTTCCATGGCTAGTAAGTATTAAGCGTCTGAGGCTAGATTTGAACTCAGGTCCTCCTGACTCTAGGGCCAGTGCTCTAGTCACTGCACCACCTAGATACCCCCATATATTGACTTTTTTTGTGCTTTTTTTTTTTTGGAGGGCATTTGGGGTTAAGTGACTTGCCCAAAGTCACATGGCTAGTTTTTGTGTTAAGTGTCTGAGGCCAGATTTGAACTCAGGTCCTCCTGACTCCAGGGCTGGTGCTCTATTCACTGCGCCACCCAGCCACCCCCATATATTGACTTTTAATCTTAATTATTATACATTTTATTTAAAAATTTAAAATGCAAAAAACTTTTTAAGAAATGCTGGAAATGGAGGTATAAAACCTGAAAGGTAAAAAGTCAAACTTTGAATACTTCATCTTTTTTAAAAATAGAGGATTCCACTTTTATTCTTTGGCATCATATTTATACATATATGTCAAGGATATACTATTTTCCTTGTTCTAGGTGTGGCATCTTCTGAGTGGGAAAATTATTTTAAATTATTTTTTTATTTCTGAAATGGACCTATGATTTATTAGCGTAAAGAACTCCCAAGTGAGTCAACTCCCTCCACCAATATGTAGCTGCTCTGCAACTTAGCTTTTTGGAGAGTTACCTGTGGCCCTGAGAAGTCCAGTGACTTGCCTGTAGTCACATGGCTGGTATGTCAGGTGCAGGACTTGAATGTGCCATGGTCTTTCTGCCTTAGAGGTCAGCTCTTAATCCACTACATCATGCTATCTCCCCAGAAAAAGAAATTATTTTAAAAAATGTTTGTCATATCTCAAGTATGAACAGAGAATTTCTTGGCAAAACAGTAAACAGGACTTATATGCCTTTCTCATATAATATATATTTGTGCATTTAGAATCAATTTGTGACTCAGTCATAAGGAAAATGTGTGTGTGGCCCGGAGATAAGGAAGGGTTTAGTTAAGTGAAGGGAGCAGCCCCACCCTTTGGAATTCTTTAGGCATGGCCACTTTATTCAGGCGACGCTTTCCTTCTTCCACCTACCAGCCCATAATTGCTCACTTTCCCTTGGTCTGTGCCTTTATTCCAGAGGCCCAAAGCTTTACTCAAAGGCGGCTGCTGCTGCTGCAGCTACAGAATTTGCTGGGCTGTGGTTGAGCTTCATTCAGGTTTCTGCTGTTCTTCCTTCCAGCCCAGCTGATGGGTATACAAGTTCCATGAGAATCTCTCTTCAAGGATAGGGAGGAAACAGCAGTGTCTGTCCAGCAGTACAGTTTTAAAATAAAAAGTGTCAACCTCTCCCTCCCATCTCACCTACTACAATTAAGATAACAAAATTAAACACATTCCCAAATTGGCTATGTCTAAACAGATATGTCTCAGTCTATACTCTCAGTCCATCACCTCCCTGTCAGAAGGTAAGTAGCATGTTTCGTCATGAGTCCTCTGGAATTATGATTGGGCATTTCATTGAGTTGAGTTCCTAAATATTTCAGTTGTTTGTCTTTAAAGTATTGCTATTATATAAATTATTCTCCTGATTCTATTCACTTTACTCTGCATCAGATCATATAAATTTTCCTAGGTTTCTGTGATGCCATCCTCTTCATCATTTTTTGTGCTACATTAATATTTTATCATTTATATACCATATCTTGTTCAGCTATAGGCATCCCCTCAGTTTCTGGTTCTTTGCCACCCAAAGAGAGTTGCATAAATATTTTTGCACATCCTTAGAGGTGTTGTTGGTTGTTTGGTTTTGTTTTTTGTTTTTTTTCTGGCCTAGGACCAATATGTCTACCTTCTTATTCTGTCCCCTGCCCCCTTTCTCCTTTACCCTTGCTGAGTCACCATCCTGACTGTGTTAACTAAAAATTTATGTTACATAAACTAAACCGTGTTAAGGAAATTTCCTGCACACTTCCCTAATTGATTCATTTTCCTACTTTACCATAGGAAATCCATAGTGGATTTTCCAAACTTTTTCATCCCTCCTCAGACCTTTCAGTCTCGCCTCACTGAGGCCCATTTGTTGAAAGCTCCCTCTTCTCCCCACCTTCTTATCTCACATCAGCCAGATGCCTTCTTTTATGCTCTCGGCTCCTTCACACCTGTCTTATAAAGAGGTGACCTTAATTCTTGTCAAGGCAAGCCCTTCTATACGCATGTGACCTTATATCAGTCTTCTCTAGCACGTTGTTTCTTGTGTAGTCCCTACTGTCTTATTAATGTTCAGTCTCTTCTTGTCTGCTGTTTCCCTGCTATGTACAAGTATATCCATGTCTTCCCCATCAAAAAATTCCAGCTTGATCAGTCCATCTTGCTAGCTCTCAGCCTTTATCTTTACTTGTAAAGGATATCTACGACTAGTGCCTCCACTTCCTTTCCTCTTTAAAAAAATTTTTTGTGTTGATGTCTTTTGTTTTTTACATCACCAGAATTTCTCTCAGCGTCCTTCTACTTCCCTCTCTCAGAGAGCCATCTGATTTAGCAAATAATATTTTTAAAGGAAAAGAGGAAGGAGAAAAATTAAGTGAAATCAATTAATTTGTAGAAAAAGCCTGAAAATATATACTGTATACCACACTTTTAGATCTCCCACCTCAGCAAAGGAATGGGTAGAAATTTCTTCTCATTTCTCTTTTTTGAGGTTTCTTCTTTGTAATTTTACAAAATTCATTTTTGATTGTTTTGTTATGTTTTTTTTCTTTGTTCTACCCCAATTCATTCAGCTTTTGATCCTGTACATCTTTTCAAGGTTCTCTGTATTCATCATATTTCTTATAGCACAGTAGTATTTGGTCTGGCAGTGTCCTTCTATCTTCGTTATTTACCTTGATATTCTAAGTTGTTTTCTGGTCCAAATGAATTGGTATTATTTTGTTGAGTTATGTAAAGTATCTCTTTGATAGTTTAATATAGCATTAAAACTATAAACTAGTTTTTGTAGTATTATAATTTTTATTATATTGGCACAGACAAGCCCTAAGCACTGAATATTCCTCTAGCCGTTTAAGCTGGGGTTTTTTGTTTTGTTTTGATAACGCAGGTTACCATCTTCTCTTTGATTCTGTTTTCTCTAGGTTTACATGATACCTGTGTCTCCTCATTCTCTTTTTACTTGTCTGACTATTCCTCAATTTCTTTTGCTCAGTCTCCATCCAAATTGTACCTGGTGTGGTCCCTTACCAAGGCTCTGCCCTGGGCACTTTTCCCTTTTCCCTGTATACTGTTTTGCTAGGTCAGTGATTCTCAAAATTTTTGGTTTCAGGACCTCTTTACACTCTTTAAAATTATTGAGGATACCTGAGAGTTTTTGTTTATGTGGGTTATATTTATTGATACTTAGCAAATTAGAAATAAAAAAATGTTATTTAAAAAAATATTTATTTACTTTTAGTTTACAGTATTCAGTTCTGCAATCCCTTGAGTTTCAAATTTTCTCTCCCCCCTACTCCTCTCCCTTCCCCTCCCATGACGGCATGCAATCAAACGTAGGATCTACAAATACCTTCATGTTAAACAATAGTCAAATTGTAAAGAATGATAATGACCAATAGAGTGAACAATGAGAAAGAAGAAACAAAACAAAAAAAAAAGAGACAGCAAGTAGTTTGCTTCAATCTGCATTTAGACTCTGTAGTTCATTCTTTCTGTGGTTGTGGATATCCCTTTCCAAAAAGTGATACATTTTTAAGTATTCACTTATGAAGAGTAACAATAAAGCCATCACATGTTAACATAAGTAATATTTTTTTGCATGTGAAAAGTAGCTATTTTCTAAAACAAATGTAAAAAGGGTAGCATTGCTTTTACTTTTTTTTTCAAGTCTCTTTTAATGTCTGGCTTAGTAGAGGACCACCAGATTCCCATATTTGCTTCTGTATCTGATCTGTTTCAATTATTGCTGAATTATTTTGTTTGCAGTCTGTGAAGAAAATTATTTTGTTTGCAGTATGTGAAGAAAATACAGCCATAACACAAATATGGAGTTAGAAAAGGGAGGAATATTTTAATAACCTTTTCAAAAAGTTGTTGGATATTCTTTTATACTATACCAAAACTTCATAAAATGGTTGTTTCTTTTTTTGTTTTTGTGGTAGTTTCTTAAAAATTAGTTGCAGTGTGGAATTTCAGACCATACAGAAGAACTTTTCTTGCTCTGTTACATTACTATTCACTGGTCTATCTTGGATTTAAATAAAACTTTTACTTATGCATGATTGTACAAGTCATACATTGATCATTTGGAAATTATTGGTTCATCAATTTATGCAGGTCTTCACATTTATTACCACCAATCTCATCAGAAGAGTATTTAAGTATCACTAAGTTGTCAGGCTCATGGCAGCAAATAGAAGTCTAATAGAATAATAAAAGCTTAATTTTTATCATTGGCAACAATTAGTTGTTTTCCTTGAAGTGACAGGCTCATGTTACTTGTTTTTGAGAAAATATCTGCCGGATACTCTCAAATATGAATAACCATAGTTTGTCAGTCATTCTTTCACTTAAATATGGTGTTCCATGAAAAAAGCTGCTCTTTCAGCACACTGTTTAGTCACACACATGCTTCTCAAGACAGCTACTGTACTCTGTATGCAGAGAAGTGCCTTGTGCTACTCTCCATCTCGTCACACAGAATATTAAAAAGATGTGTACTCAAGGGTTGAGATTTAATAAAATTAGTCATTTTTATTTTTTTCATCAAGGACATTCTTAAGCAAAACTTGGCTTCCTTTTCTCTGTATATTCTGTAAGTGTGTGGTGGTGAAGCATATAATGACTATTACAGTTTAATTCCACTACCTTGATTCTGTTTAAGGCATCGACAGTTTTATCCACTATTCCTTTTGTATCATCAATACAAATCTCCACATAGTTGTTCTAGGATAACCCATGAAATCCTATCACTTTGAATCTTTCAACATCACTTGTGTTTGTTGCCAAGCGTTCATATAAAAGTTCTTCAGTGATTAGGTGGTGCTGGTTCCTGATAAATACAAGCAAAATAGCCTATCTAGCGATGGCTGTAAATGTGTCCATTTATAAGGCAAAAGTACAATTCTGCTGATATTAACTCAGTTTTTGTTTGTAGATAAGTTTTTAATTCGCAAGTCTGCGTCTATAAAACTCAGCTGTTTTATTTACTTTTAGTTTACAGTATTCAGTTCTGCAGTCCCTTGAGTTTCAAATTTTCTCTCCCCCCTACTCCTCCCGCCTTAGGAGGGGAATAAGAGTGAAATTCTTAGGAGAGAATGAGAGTGAAATGAGAGTGAAAAAGGCAAATAATATTTTAGTAGTATTATGAAAACAGTTTATACCTTTTGGACCCTAGGGATTCGGGTCCCTGGACTATACTCAGAACCACTATTCTAGGTGATTCATCAGTTCCCGTGGATTTAGTTTATTCTTTTCATGCAGATGATTCTTAGATTGTTTATCCAACCCTGCCTTCTTTTCTGACCTTTTCTTCTCTTTCTTCTGACTCCATCTTCTCCAGGAAGCCTTTTCCAAACCCTCTAGTGCCTTCCTGTATTTAGGAATTGATGTATTCATCCTGTATTTAGCTTGTTTGTACATATTTCCTTGGTTTTTTTGCCCTTTTTGTATCTTTTTTTTGCCCCTTTTTGTATCCCCAGCTCTTAGCACAGTGCTTGGCATACAGTAGGTGCTTAATAAATGTTCATTGTCTAATCCACATTCTCCCATCTCCAACTACTTATTGGACATTTAAAACTGGATTTTCTGTAGTTATCTTAAACTCAATATGCCTAAAATTGAACTCCTGATTTTTCTCTCCAAACTTGCCCCCCTTTTAAACTTATTACTGTCAAGAACACCACCATCCGGTCCATTACCCAGGCTTTCAAACTAGGTATTATCCTCAACTTCTTATTCTTCTTTCACACCGTGTATCCTGTTATTCGCTACGTCTTGTTACCAGGACAGGTCTTTGTAGTATCTCTTATATAATATGTCCCCTTGTCTTTGCTTGCACAGACCCCAGGGCCCTCATCACCTCATACCTGGAACAGTAACCTTCCAATTAGTCTACTTGTCTCAAAACTTTTCACTGTCACTCTTCAAATGTTCTTCTTAAAGTGCAGGCATGACCATATCGCATCCCTCCCAATCTTCTCCCACTGTTCAGTGAACTCCACTATTACTTCCAGCATCAGATATCTCCGTTTAGCTTTTTTTTTATTTTAATTTATTTTCTTGGTTACATCATTCATTTCCACAAGGTTTTGAGTTACAGATTTTCTCCCCTTTTTGCCCCTACCCCCCAGCCCAGAACATTGATCCCACTGTAAGGCCCCTCCCACAATCTGTTCCC
>CM053593.1:61015248-61038927 GCA_028646575.1 Pseudocheirus occidentalis
AGAATAGAACAAGGGGGAGGGCAGGATAGGAAGGAGGGAAATATAGTCAGTCTTTCACAGTATGTCCATAGTGGAGATGTTCTGTGTAACTACACATGTACAGCCTGTACTGAATTGCTTGTCTTTCCAGTGGGGGTGGGTGACGAGGGAGGAAGGGAAATAATCTATAATTTAAAGTTCTATAATCAAATGTTAAATATATGTGTGTGTATACATATATATTATTAATTACATGCAAATGGGAATGAAGATATACAGGCAGTGGGGTAGGGAGATCCATCTTGTCCTACTGGAAAGTCAGAGGGGTGATGGGGAAGGACATAGGAGAGAATAGACTGGGCGAAGGGGTATACAGTGGGATAGCTATTTAGGGGTGGAGAATAGGGGAAAGATGGAGAGGAAATTTATAACTCAAAATCTTGTGGAAATGAATGATGTAAACAAGAAAATGAACAAAAAGTTAATTAAGAAAAAAAAGAGAGAGAAATGCTTCTTAAAGAAGGTATAATTTCATTTGGGTCCTAACAGGAAGCCAAAGTTGTCAGGAAGCAGAGTTAAGGAAGGAGAACACTCTATGAACAAACAACAAAAAGTTATATAATATGAGGAACAAAGAGAAAGGTGCTACAGGATCAATATGTGGAGTGAAATGCATATATAAATGTATATAGACTTCAGGAGCAAAGTTAGGAGAGCTCTAAATGCCAAAGACAGAATCTGAGATCTGGTCGTGGGGGTATTGGGGATCTACTGGAGTGTAAAGACAGAGACAGAGACAGAGACCCAGAGAGAGAGAGAGAGAGAGAGAGAGAGAGAGAGAGAGAGAGAGAGGTGTGTGTGTGTGTGCGCGCGCGCATGTTCAGCCACTAAGTTGAGGACTGGACAGGGAAGCTGTGCAAAGCAGAAATGGGATCCAAAGTCTACTGTAACAACAGAAGCATGAGGGAATGAGGATCTACATCTGTAATGGTAATGGGAATTTGAAGATTTTCCATGCCCCCAATAGGCTGAATGTAATCACATGGAACCTGTGGCAGAAGGAGTTTGATGAAGGATGGAAGCTGGGAGTCAGAGCAGTTAGAGCTGGAGAGAGGAGAGAACCTACAAGGAGACAGCTAGGCTTGTAAATGTTTGCCCCCTGCTGTGACAGCTAGGCTTGTGAGCGTTTGTTGAGAAGGCTAAAGGGTGTGGCTCTCTGCTATGTTATGGTATATTGACTTCTTTCTTGCTATTATGGATTTGGTTTACTGGCGTTTGGCTGGTGTTTGGGATTTGGCTCTCTGGTGTCTGAATAAATGCTTTGCTTCTTTCTTCTATATGGACAGTCTGTTAAGATTTTGTGGTTGAGACCTATGCCAGCATCTCCATAGTCACCACTGATGTTCTGAATACTGTACTGGAGCTACAACATCAGGGTAATGGCAGCATTAGAGAAACAATGTGAATATACCAGAGACGTTGTGAAGGTAGAAAAGAGAATATCTGGCAACTGACTAGATATGTGGAGTGTACGTGAAGAACTGATAATGACCCCTAGGTTTCAAGCCTTGGTGATTAGGAGGGTGGTGGTGCCCTAGAAAGCAATAGGGGAAGTAAAATAGACCCAAATGGTGGAGTAACAAGAACTCATTTCAACTCTAAAATAACGCCTTAAATTAAATTCTGGAGTGGCAGAACCAATAAAAGGTCAGGGTGAAGCGATTTTTCAGCACAAAACAATTTAGGAGGGTAGCGAGCAAGGGCTGTCTCAGGGGGTGGTGGTCAGCTCAAAGAACACAACACAGGTAGCACAGGACATGCCTTGGGAGTGGCTACATCCACAGGATAGCAGCTTTAGGAACTCTCAGTCCAAAGATAGTAGGAAGGTTAGACAAGTGGTAAGAAGGTGAGAAGGAGATTACAGAAGACCCTCTGCTGGCACTGGGTTCAAAGATCAAGTTGCATTGCCCATACAGTACCAGGTCAGAGTACCAGGGAGAAAAGCAACATGAACACATGGGTGCCTACTGGCCAAGGAAGCAGGGACCTTGGTCACAGTTCTAGGGAGTGCATGAGTGCTTGTGATCCTTCATGAGAAAGCAAGGACCTTTGTCTCAAGTCCAGGTAGAGAGGAGCATTATAGATTGCCTAAGTTACATTTAGAGGAGCAGAAGGAGCATTTTGTGGAGGCTCGTGGACTAGAGAACAAGCCAGTAGAGCAATGACCACACTTCTCCTTAGATCATGCCACCTTGGAAGAAATGAAAACTTTATGACCCCCAGAATTAGCTCTGAAAACACCGGCACAAAAAAAAACACAAAAAAACCCGAAGCCTGGGACAGTATTCCATCTACCCTGGGTACAGAGCCCAATTTTAAAATAAAGTTAAAAGTCAAGAAATAGACTGGGAAAGTGAACAAATAACAAAAAAAGAACCTGACCATAGAAAGTTACTATGGTGACAGGGAGGCTCAAGACACAAACCCAAAAGACAACAACAAAATCAAAGCAGTCTCAAAGAAAAATACAAATTGGATGCAGGCCTGAAAATAATTCCTAGAAGAGCTCAAAAAGAATTTAAAAAATCAGATAAGAGAGGTAGAGGAGGGGCGGCTAGGTGGCGCAGTGAATAGAGCACTGGCCCTGGAGTCAGGAGGACCTGAGTTCAAATCCGGCCTCAGACACTTAACACAAAAACTAGCCCTGTGACCTTGGGCAAGTCACTTAACCCCAACTGCCCTCCATAAAGCCAAAAAAAAAAAAGAGAGGTAGAGGAAACCTGAGGAAAGAAATGAGACTGATGCAAGAAAATTATAGAGTCAACAACTTGGTAAAAGAGACATAAAAATATGCTGAACACCAAATGGTAGCAACACACAAAAATCCAATGAACAGAAGAACACCGTAAAAAGAATTGGCCAAATAGAAAAAGAGGCATAAAAGCTCACTGAAGAAAATAATTTCTTAAAAATTAAGAATCAGGCAAGTGGAAGCTAATAACTCCATAAGACACAAATATTATTAGAAAAGGGGATGAGGTAAAAGCCTTCCCAATAAGATAGGGTTCGTGAAGCAAGGACGCCCATTATCACAACTCTTATTCAATATTGTACTAGAAATGTTAGCTATAGCAATAAGTAAAGAAAAAGAAACTGAAGACATTGGAATAAGGAACAAGGAAATTGAACTCTTCACAGATGATATGATGGTATACTTAGCAAATACTAGAGAATCAACTAAGAAACTGAAATAGCTTCAGCAAAGTTACAGAATTTAAAATAAACCCATATAAATCATCAACATTTCCTCATAAAACCATCAAAATCTAGCAGGAATAGAAAGAAAAAAAATCCATTTAGTATAGCTGCAGACAATATAAAATACCTAGGAGTGTACCTACTTAAAGTCGTAATGGTAAGGAAAAGTGGACGGGGTAGTTAGAGATGGGTATCAGAGTGATAGGACACTAGGAACAGCAACCTGGCGCCTGGCAGGGGAAAGGTGCTCCACAGCTACATCACATGGCAATAAATACTTGTTTATTGATTAACTGAACAGGCCTGTGTCAAGTCAACAAGTATTTAAACACCCACCATCTGCAAGGCACTGCATACTAGGACCACAGGGTCACAGAGATTAAGACACAAGACTACTGCTGGGTGAAGCAGCCCCTACCTATGTCAAAACCTGAAGCAGAGCTCTGGTGACCTTGCCCTAGTTATAGTGATCTATAGATGGCAGAACTACTCAAGGCAGAAAAATATACTGCATGTGCTAGTAACTAAGAATATGAAATAAAATTAATGATCTAACAACATTTTCTAAATCACAAGGAGATAAAAACTCTAACATTCTTATTTGTTCTTTTTTGAAGAACAAATAAAATTTAGAAAATATTTAAATGTACTAGTTTTGGTTGTTGTTCTTCATTCTCAAAGAGAACCAAAATGACATCACTATGTTGGTGATACAAATACAAGTGTGTCTGATTGTGGCTGATTGGAACAAAACAAGCTCAGAAGGCTCTACCCCAGGTTTAGCACAAATAGTCCATACGAACATTTGGGGTGCAGATGTCTCTAGCAAATCAATACTATCTTTTGTCATAGATCTCAGAGCTCTTTACAACCATTACTCTTTCTCACAACACACCTTGATGGCAAGAATTATTCTGATGGTTCTGCCCTCTGCTACAACTCTGCGTCAAGGAATGCTTGTTCCCTAAACACAAGTAAAAGAAAAGACCCGTCTAACCCTTCATGGAGATAGCTAGGTGGCTCAGTGGATAGAGCACTGGGCCTGGAGTCAGAAGACTTGTGCAACCCACTGCTGGCCTGAATCCACTGGAGAAGGAAATGGCAAAGCACTCTGGTACTTTTGCCAAGAAAACCCCACATGAGGTCATGAAGTCAGACACAACTGAACGACAACAAACACTTTCATACATTCTTTCCTAATGTTCAGAAGACAGTTAACCTGAAATAGCAGCAAACACATTAACTATCAGAGTTGACCCTTTTCTTATCAGGCAGCTTTCTCAGACGTAGCTGATGCTACTGTGGATAAAGCAATAGACATAGAGTTGGAAAGACCCGAGTACAAATCCAAGCTCAGACCCTTATTAGCTATGTAATTCTGGGCAAGTGACTTAACCCCTGCCTCAGCTTCCTCAACTGTAAAAGGGGGATAGCACCTACTTCATAGGATAAAATGAGATGGTATTTGTAAAAATGCACTTACCACAGTGCCTGGAACATAAGGCATGCCCAGTCTCATCTCCTAATTCTCCCCTTCAAAAACTCCCAGCTACTGTTAAAACGTACTCCTTCTGAACTCCTCCTTCCCTTTTCTCTTTATTTACTCTCACCACATCTTAGGCCCAGAATGCGTTTCCCATCTTTGTCCACTGAAATATTACCCATCATCCAAGGCCAACTCAAATGCCGCCTCTTTCATAAAGGTTCTAGTGATTCTTACCTTTCCTTTACCACCCATGCAAGTTCTCTCATAGCACTTTCTAACCTTTCTCTAGCTGCTATGATGTTTGAGTTGTATGATAGTTATTTGTATAAATATTTCATTAAACTACCATACTAATAAGTTAATACTTACAAGTGCTTCATAGTTTACAAAGCAATTTCCTCCCAACAATCTTGCCAGAGGTTACTTTTATCATTACCCTTTTAAAAATGGGTATTATCCCTTTTTTAAAGATGAAAGAGGTTAAGAGAGGTAAGTGACCTCTAAGCTTGTAGTTAAACTGTTGGGGGATCCAACAGAAATTCAAAGGAGGGAAAGGCCCTAGATCAACTTCCTTACTTTGTGAATAAGAAAGCAAAAGTCCAGGAACAGTTAGCAGATCTTCTTGAGGTCACACAGGGAGGAAGGGGCAGAGGTGAGATGGGAACAAGGTAGGTCTTCAGATTCCAAGCCCAGCACTCTGGCTCACCCCAAGCCAGAAGAAGAGAGCTGCATCTTCACTGCTCTATGCCTTGTTTTCTAATCTGTGAAATGAGGCCTCGAGGTTAGATGACCTCTAAGTCTGATCAGAAAGGGACCTGAGAGATCACCTGTTCACCCTCCAATTGAAGTCTGCTCACAGTCACAATCCATATTCTCAAACTGCAAATCTAATATTCTTTCATATAAGCTGCTTGTAAAAATGAATAAATATCCCTGTTTTATTCAAATTCTCACACATTCTTCCTACTAAGCTGTATTGTTATTTTTATCCTCCAGCACCTAGTGTTAAAATAGTAAATTAAATAAACACTTAAAGATGTGTTTCAGAAATGGTTATTGAATAAATTCTAAGAATAAGAGCAAGGAATTCCCAGAGCCATTCATAAGCGGTGGTCTAGTTCTTGGTTTTCATCTAACTTCCCTTGGCTCTTGCAGAAGGTACTCTTTTTAGACTACACAATTTAGTTATAAGTCCTAGGGATGACTAGGTGGCACAGTGAGTAAAGCACCGTCCGTGGAGTGAGGAGAGCCTGAGTTCAAATCCAACCTCAGACACTTAACACAGAACTAGCCCTGTGACCTTGGGCAAGTCACTTAACCCCAATTGCCCTACCTTCCCCTCTCCAAAAACACAAAATAAAATAAAATGAAATTTTGAAAAAGTAATAATAATTAATTTTTTTAAAAGAGTCCTGGTTCCCCTTTGAGTCAGAAAGGCTTATGAGAATCTTTTTTTAATTAACAATTCTGAAACAATATCCTGCACAAAATCCTTTTTTCCCTTTACCAAAAACCTAACCAACCTTTTTTGAGAAAACGAAGTGAAAGTTCAGAGATGAAGAAAGTGGGCAGTGACTAGAAAAGGGCATTGAGATCTCAGCCCCACTTTCCCTAAGCTTTGAGCAGGTTAGGGCTGGGAAAAGAGTGAGGGCAGGGAAATGCTCTGCATTGCATCAGTAAAGTGAAATCTCTTCAGATTTCACTTCTGACAACTGGAAAGAAGCATTCCTAGAAAAGGTGATTGAAAAAAGAATGAATTACTTTCAGGAAAATGATTCTCTAGAGTGCTCTGACATTTTCAGTTACTATTATACTGAGACTGCTCCCTCAATTCTGAACATTTGTTTAATCTGGACTATAAAATTTTGTCTATTGTCAGAGAATATTATAAATTATATCACCAAAATGACTTTTGTAACAGGTTTCCAAAGGCAGAATTTCTGTCCTGCATTCTTTCTTGCTCAGCAGAAGGTGTTTAGACTGATTTAATATAATGAATTTTTTTTTCTGGCAAATCTGTACCCAAAATACAGAAAATGGAATTTTAATCTATGTGAATTTTTTTTTTGGAGGGAGGAAGGCAAGACAATTGGGATTAAATGACTTGTCCAATGTTACATTGTTAGTAAGTGTTAAGTGTCTGAGGCCAGATTTGAACTCAGGTACTCTCCTAAGTCCAGGGCCTGTGCTCTATTCCTTGCACCACCTAGCTGTCCCAATAAGCTATGTGAATTTATTTGAAATTTATGTGAAACCAATTTTCAAATTTTTTAGATTTTGTCACAAATCAAATCAAAGGTAAGTAGTAGTCAAATTAAGAAGCGTTTACTAAATGCCAGGCACCATGCTAAGTAAAGCAACAAGAAAAGGTATCTCAACCACTTTTATTAGCTTCATTTTTGTTTAAAAAGCCAGAGCATTAATGGTATTTCTCAAATAACCTGCATTTCAGGATAGCTTACATTTACAAAAGGTAGATCATACAGCTTTATTCACAAAAGTAAAATAAGTTCTATTACATCCTGGAGAAAATGGATTCAAGTACCTAGTTAATGAACTAAGAAAATTAAATCCTTTAAAGAAAGAAAGGTACATTAGGGCAGCTAGGTGGCGCAGTGAATAGAGCACCTGTCCTGGAGTCAGGAGGACCCGAGTTCAAAAGAGACCTCAGACACTTAACACAAAAAACTGGCTGTGTGACTTTGGACATGTCACTTAAACCCAACTACCCTACCTTTCCCCCTCCAAAAAAAATAGCAAGCAAAGAAACAAAGGCATAGAGAAGGGAAAATAAGTATCAACTTTTAAAAAATCTAGTTTCAGGTTTTGTCATTTGAGAAAGAAAACCTTGCCCTGTCCACATATCCTGTTAGAGGTGTCACCAAATTAGTCGTTATAAAGAGAAAATACTTCACAAATTTTATTTGTGTAGACACACAGATATATGCATCTATATGTCTATGTAGCTATAAATATCTACACATACATGCATACATATAGATATATAGATATGTAACTTGACTGGTGTAACCCATAGGAGAAACGTACCTGATAGTTTCTTCTTGATACAAAGAACTAACAACTGGTCCACCAAACCCAGCATTTACTTCTTTTCCTTTTTTCTCTGGCATCTGGAAGAAAAGAAAAAGTGGGGACGTGGTATAAAAATTTACATTATTTAAGGGTACTCTGGAAAAACATTCTGCTAAAAACTGAGATAAAAATACTTTGTCTTTCACGAACTATAGCAGGTACAAGAGTTTTGATGGCAGTTTCAGAAAGTTGTCTCTATCATTTGTGATTCAAGGGCAAATACAGTAATGGCCTCCTGGAGCTACTTACATGTTTATGACCTATAAGTATAGAATATTTAATTGCAAAATAAAGCCCAGTAATTATCATTAAACATGATGAGTACATTAAGAGAAACATCAGGTTTATCACAAGAAGAATTAAAAAAAAAAACCTTTAACTAGGCAGGCAGGTGGCACAGTAGACAGAATGCTGGGACTGGAATCAGAAGAACTAGTTCTTCTGGCTCAGATACTCACTAACTGTGTGCTGTCCTGAGCAAGTCACTTAACCTTCAGTTTCCTCCGTGTAAAAGTGTAAAATGGGGACAATCATAGTGCCTACCTACCCACTGTTGTTGTGAGGATCACATGCGATAATCATTGTGAAGTGCTCATTACAGTGCCTGGCACATAGTAAACAGTATAGCAATGTTAGGTAGTAATAGTAGTAGTAGTGTAAAAATTCTAAGTATAATCATCCTGAAAATTTTAAAGACTTTGAAAAGAAAGCCACTTCAAAATTCCAAAAGAAAAGGGAAGCAGATTTTCATGAATATGAAAGGTTTCACAAAGTCAAGTTTTGTTGCCCTTCAAAATAAAGTAAATGAATAGACTGGTCTTTTAAACAAGATAGTATAAGTACAAGAATGTCTGTGCAATGTATAAGATTGGTGATGTCAACTTAGGTGTCACTAAATCCCAGAAAGACGAGGTCTCTGTACTTCAGAAAGCTCTAGTTCTAGAAAACAGCTCTAGGTGGTGGTTATTCTGAGCTCAGGAGCTCTGAGGGTATCAATCCTAAGTTCAACATCAATATGGTGAGTTTTCACAGCCTCCCAAGCTGCCTCAGAAGGGTTCCATCAGCCCAGTTTGAAAATGCAGCAAATCAAAGACCCCATGCTGTTCAGGATGTGGGACTGGCCCATGCAAAGTCTCTGAACTCCCAGACTAGGTGAGATGGGGAGAACAAAAGAAGGAATGAAGGAAGGAGCTCTGAAATGGAAAGTAACTGCTTTCAGACTAAAAAAGAATCATCAAAATAGAAAAAAAAATCAAAATACATTCCAAATACATGTCACTTTACCAATATTAAAATTTTTAGGCATCCTCTCCCAAAAAAGGAAAGTTTCTTTTAAGTTAGTTTTATGTTAAACTAGGAATAAGGAAACATTATAAAAGCTAATGAGAAATAGATACACTTAAGATAAAAGCCCAACTAGATTTTTCCTTAAATGAGCTCTCCTATCTCCAAGACAATGTATACAATTAGAATCATAAGGTCATTTCACTGTTTTTCATCAAGCAACAAGACCAAAGTAATTTCTAATATATTGTCTAACTTCAGTTAGTGAAGTAAACTCTGAAAAACTGAAAACTGTCACAGAAACAAACTGGTATAATGATTACTGTATCTGTAAAATCTTTATAAAGTTTCTTAAAGAAAAAAAAATCAAATTATTGGATGGGACAGCTAGGTCACCTAGGGAAGAGCATTGCTGGATTTGGGGTCAGTAAGACCTGAGTTCAAATCTTATCTCAGATATTTACTAGCTGTGTGACTATGGGCAAATCCTCACTTGCAAAATGTGGACAACAGCACCACATTCACATGGTTGTTGTGACAATCAAATGGACAGTGCTTTGGAAACCTTAAATCACTATAAAATGCCAGATATTATTTTAGAGCACTCAGTTTAGAGCCTAAACATTACTGTCCTGGAAAACTTTGTATCTTGGGCAGAAAAGACACCCAAAATTCTGTCATGAGATTCAATGCCATATGAGAATGCAAAAACAGACTATTCTCTTTCCCTATCTATCAACTTCTTGCTTTTCAGGCTACCTTTGACTGCTTTTATCCTGTCTCTGCTGCCATTAGACCCCAGTCTCCATGTCAAATGAATGTCTCTTGTGAAGTCCAAGGGGATCAATTCCATTTTCCTCCACTTAGAATCTATTTAACCATTTTTCTGTTGCTTTTGCAGTGAGAATATAAAATTCCAAATCGGCAGGTAACTGATCTAGGAATCCATCGCATTCAGTAAAATAAAAACTTAACAACCTTGTGGAATCTCTTTTACAATAGGAAAAAACCACAAATTTCTTTCCCAAAGAATTTCCATATAACATATGCAAGGAGGGACTTCTTAGTATCAGTTTCTGTCTTTTTTTAATGGAGACTCTGCTTTACTGATTTGCAAAAACAAGAAAGTTAAAAAACTCAAAGGTGAAGATGGTGGCATAGAAGCAGGAAAACACGACAGCTCACAGATAGCCACCTCAAATACCCATAAAATATGACTCTAAACAAATTTTAGGGCTCCAAAACTCACACAAAAATACAGAAAACACATCTCCTGCTGAAGGTAGCTCGGCAGGAAGGGCTCATCACAGCACTGGGAGCTGAAACCAGCCCATCCCAAAACCGCAGTCTAGCCCTGGGGCAGCTAGGACAAGCCACAGCTGGAGCCTTCAGGAGAGTGGATCAGTGGCAGCTCTGGCAGTTTCCAGAAATATCAAGCCACAAGAAACAAGGACGAAGTGAAAGGTCAATAGAACTCAGCTAAATTTGGGGGAGAAAAGACGTCTGACTCAACTGCTTCCAGGGCAAGGAAGCGGCAGAAGTGGCAGCCAGCCACCTCCATATGGCTGCTTCAGAGCTCTCAGCCTGCAGATTGCAGGACAACCAAGTGATCATTCAGAGGCTAAGTTCTCTTGCGCTGAGTGGCCTGGATCCAGATCGTGGTCTTGGGTGGTGGTCCTGGGGTGTGTTTTCAGTGAGCCAAAGCTGGTGGGGGCTGCAGCAGCCTCCTAATAGCTTCAGCAGCTGCGAAAACCCCAGCAATTTGGGACAGAGCTTTCCCCCCTGGAAGCAGAGTTCCACAGAGCTAAAAAGTCAAGTAATTCACTGGCAACATGAGCAGGCAAAGGAAGCAAATAAAGCACAGCAATCCCACTTTAGATTTCTTTTTTGTGAACAAAAAGGATCAAATCATGGAACAGGAGGAAGAAAACACAGTCAGAACTCCCACACCAAAAGCTTCCAAGGAAAATATAGACTGATTACAAGCCACAGAGGAGCTTAAGAAGGATTTTGAAAACCAAATAAGAGAAGTGGAGGAAAAATTACAGAAAGAAATGAGAATGATGCAAGAAAATCATGATAAGAGAGTCAACAACCTGAGGAAAATAACACCCTAAAAAATAGACTAACTCAAATGGCAAATGAGACCCAAAAAACCAATGAGGAGAAGAATGCCTTAAAAAGTCAAACTTTCCAGATGGAAAAAGAATCTCAAAAGCTTGCTGAAAGAGAATAATTCCTTCAGAATTAGAGTGGAGCAAATGGAAGCAAATGACTTTATGAGAAACCAAGATACTATTAAACAGATCCAAACAAATGAAAAAAATAGAAGGCAATGTAAAATATCTCCTTGAAAAAACCACTGACCTGGAAGATAGAAGCAGGAGAGACAATTTTAAAATTATTGGACTACCTGAAAGCCATGACCAAAATGAACTTAGAAATCATCCTTCAAGAAATTCTCAAGGAAAATTGCCGAGATATTTTAGAACCAGAGGGCAAAATAGAACTTGAAAGAATTCACTGATCACCTCTCGGAACAGATCCCCAAAAGAAAACTCCTAGGAAAGTTATAGCCAGGTCCAGAGTCTTCAGATCAAGGAGAAAATATTACAGGCTGCCAAAAGGAAGCAATTTGAATACTATGGAAACACAATTAGGATAACCCAGTATCTGGCAGCTTCTACATTAAGGGATCAAAGGGCCTGGAATATGACATTCCAGAGATCAAGGGAGCTAGGATTAAAACCAAGAATCACCTACCCAGCAAAACTGAGTATAATCATCCAGGGGAAAATATGGTCATTCAATGAGGTGGAAGACTTTCAAGCATTCTTGCTGAAAAACCCAGAACTGAAAAGAAAATTTGACACTCAAATACAAGAAGCATGAGAAGGGAAACATGGAAAAGAAAAACATAATGAAGTTACCAAGTTGAACTATTTACATGCCAACATGGAAAAACGATAATTGTAACTTATGAAACTTTTCTCAGTATGAGGATAGGTGAAGGAAATACAAACGTGTGTGTGTATACATATACATATATGTCTATATAGGAGGGTTTATATATGCATATGAACATGTATCTGAGTATGTGAATATATGTGTACATAGAAGGCACAGGATCAATTGAACAGGAAGGGACGATACTTTAAAAGGTGAAATTCTGAGGTGGGAGAGGATTAGAATGGGAGGAGACAGGGAGAGACAGAATGGGGTTAATCATCTCATATAAAAGAGGCTAGGGAAAATTGTTACAATGGAGAGAAAGAACAGGAAGGCAAAAGGGAAAGGGTCAACCTTACTCTCACTGAATCTGGCTTAAGGAAGGAATGACATACACTCTAAATTGGGTATCTTGCCCTACAGGAGGGTAAGGGGGATGGTGATGAAAAAGGGGATGATGAAGAAAATTTGAATATAAGTTGTTCCAGAAGTATAGATTTGGGTTAAAGATTTTTAGATGGTGACAAATGAGCTATTTTTCCTTTCTGGGCTTCAAAGTCCCTCAGGTATTGCATGAAAAGATTATAGTGGGAGATCTCTAAGATTCTCTCCACCCCTAAATCTTATGATCCTATCTACTGAACATAAGTTTTAATCTAAGGGGCTCATACTTTGTTTCTTCTGAAATTAAATTAATAAGTACCTTTCTCATAATAAAAGTGCATTAAAACATATCCTTGGGACCATCAAGTCACAAGTTAATTTTTTTCCATTCCTTTAGCTTCCATTTTTCTTGCCTCTATAAAAAAAAATCACATCTCAAGGATAAAAACTTTTAAAAAACTGGAATAAACCACTAAAAGGTCACTTAAATTGCTTTATTACATCTACAAAACCATATATATCCTGTAAAGTTCTTAATACTGAGCAGCTTATTTTGAAGGAAAAGTAAAATATAATGTCTTTCTTTTCAAATATTCTGTTAATTTATATAAACATCAATGATTCCTTCTCTGACTAATATACTCTGCAGTATGCAGTATCTATTGTATTACTACTTAATATCATGTTTTTCATAATGCAATCAATAAAATGTGATGAAAATAAGTGATTCAATGAAATTATTTCTAAAACATTTTTATTTCAAATTATTTTTGAAAAATTAAAAATGTCTAGAAATCTTAAAGTGTGCTTAACTGAAAAAGGACCTATGGAAAACTATGGAGGGGAAGAAATGTGTACTTCAATGTTAACCATCTAGAAACACTGCATTATTAGGAAGCACTAAAAGCAGAAATTTTGATCATTCATTAAATACAAGAAGAGTATTTAAATAAGAGAAAGAAGAACAGAAAAGCAGTCATTTAGCATTTTTATGTCTATTTACTACACATAAGGCACTGTGCTGAGCACTAGAGATATAAAGGGAGGCAAAAATAATACTTTTTCCTTTACAAAAGCTCAAGGTTTAATGGGAATGACAAAATGCAAGTAACTAAGTACAAACAAAACACAGACAGGAAAAATTGAAGGTAGTCTCAGTAGTTCTACCCAAAGACTATTAAGGAGGAAAAGGCTTCCTGTAGAAGATGGGGATTTTAGCTGGGACCTGAAGGAAGCCAGGGAAGTTAAGAGACAGAGGTAAAGACGAAAAGCATCCCAGAAGTCTGGAGGGGGGGGGGGTGTCATACAATAAAATGCCCAGTTGGACACTGTATCACAGAGAATGTGGAAGGCAGTAAGATATTAGAACACTGGAAAAGTAGGAACAGGTCATGTTATAAAAAAGTTTTAAATTCAAACAGAGAATTTTCTATAAATCCCAGAGCATCAATTTGACAGCTAAATGGAGGATGCAATGGAGTGGGGAGAAACTTGAAGCAGGAAGACCAACTAACAACCTAATGCAATAGTCCAGGTGTGAGAAGATGAAGTCTTGTAGTAGGGTGGTAGCCAAGGAGAGAAGGGCGTACGTATGAGAGATAATATGAAGGTTGAAAATGAGAGGATCTGACAAATAATTGCCAGAAAACACAGCACATTTACAAAAACTAATAATATGCTGGGGCATAAAAGCCTCAAACACAAGAAAGCAGAAACATTAAACAATCTTTATTGTTCATAACACAGGAACTTATTTCTTATTTAATAAGGAATATATGAAGAAAAGATGTAAACTTGGAGATTAAATTAATTTAATTCTCAAGAATTTTGATGTACAAAGAATAAATCATGTAAACAAAAGATAATTTCATTTAAAAAATTACAATGAGACAAGATATCATTACTGGCCGCATTTGGAATGCAGCCAAAGTTCTTGGTAAGGGAAAACTAACATCTCTACAGATGTCCAACACAAAAGAAAAAGAACAGGAGTGGTTAGGTAGCACAGTGAATAGAGCACCAGCCCTGGAGTCAAGAGGACCTGAGTTCAAATCTGGCCTCAGATGTTTGACACACTAGCCATGTGACTTTGGACAAGTCACTTAACCCCAATTGCCTTCCAAAAAAAAAAAAAGCCCAACTAACCAAATAGAAATTCCGAAAATAAAATAATAAAAATTTTAAATCACTAAGTTGATAAAATATATGCAGTACCTGATTTTAAAAAATAGCCACCATTAGGAAATTTTGATTTTAAGAATGAGGAAACCAATTTATCATGATCAAAAATTAAAAATAGTAATTTCTGAGAGGAAGAAGAAATAAAATAAAATGTTAGAAATTATTTTGTCCAATCAAATGTTAACAAAAATGAGAGCCTAAATGAAATGGATGAAAATTTACAAAAAAATACAAGAGTCAGATTAATGGAATAAGAAATAATTTAATTAAACTTAAATTTTTAGAAACAAATCAAATAACCAGTAAAATGCTGCAAGAAAAAAAATCAAACAGAGATGAATGATTTGCAATTTAATTTTATCAAACTTTCAAGTAACAATTAACTCCAATAAAATGTCTGTAAAAATAGAGAAAGAAGGCAAGAAAAAAGGTGTCATACCAAACTGCTTCTGTAACATGGTATAACTAAACTAGGAAAAGATGAAGAAAAATTATACTATAGACCAGTGATCAATGCAAAAACACAAAATAAAATGTTAACAAAAAGGCTACAGCAAGATTTATAAATATTTTACATTATGACTGTTGGATTCATATGAGGAATTCAAAGTAGGTACAATATTAAGAAAATTATAATAATCACTTTTTTAAAATTAACAACCACAACTATATAAAAAATACAATATTCATTTATGTTAGAAAATCTAAAAAGACACTGGCCTAAATGTACTATTCTTTAATATGGTAACTAGAACAAATACTGAAAGATTTCCAGTAAGATTAGGCATAAAGAGGCTGTCTACTGTCATAACCATAATTTTACAGTACTAGAAATGCTAGTTATTATATGAGACAAAATAAAGAAATTAAGTGAATAAGCATAGGCAAATATAAATATACACATACATATGTATGCATATATGTATGTAATTTTTTAGGTGATACAACTGTTTAATTAAAAGAATCCTGGAGATTGAATTTAAAAATTAAATGAAACAGCTAAGAGCTTCAATAAAGTGGGAGGATATAAAATAAATCCACAAAATCATCTACCCTTCTGACTATCAGCAACCAAACTCAGTAAAAAGAGACAGAAAAAAAACACTCAAAAGAACTAAAGAATGTAAAAAAAATATCTGAGTCCACCTATCAATGCATACATAGAGATTACACGAATAAAATTACAAAAACCTTTTAAGGGAAATAAAGGAAAACATAAACAAATGGAAAGCTATTATTTGCTAAAGGTTGTACTGTTCTAATGTAACAAAAATGACAATACCAACTAAATTAATTTACAGATTCAAAGACTACCAAAGGGTTATTTTTTTTAATTACTTGAAATAATACCGAAATTCACCTGGAGGAACAAAAAGGTAAAGAACTTCAAAGAAATAATTTTTAAAAGTAAGAAGAGTAGCAGTTATAGATCTCAATATATGTTACAAAGTAGCAATCATCAAAACTATTTGTTATTAGTTTTTAAAAAATCAAGAGAGTAAATTAGGTATACAAGATGCAGAAGTAAATAAATAGTAACATAGCAGAAGTAAAATGGTAACATAATATTTGGTAAACCTATAGAGTTAAACAACAGGAGTAATGACTCATTAGTTGACAGAAAATGTTGGGAAAACCAGAAAGCAATCTGACAGAAATAGGTTTTATGTATCAGAATAAACGCTAAGTGGATATATAACAGACTTAAAAGGTCACAACATAAACAAATAAGAGATGCAAGGAAGCAAATACCTTTTTACATCAAGAGATAAGGGGAAAAGTATTGACCAGAGAGGTCACAGAAGATAAAACTGATAATTTTAAATAACTGAAAAGTTTCATACAAACAAAATCAGGGCTGGTAAAATTAGAAGGGAAACAAGTTAACTGGGGAGTAGGGGATGGGAAAATCTTAGAAGTAAATCTGTCTAATAAAGGTCAAATATCCAAAATATATGGGTATTGAATTCAAATGTCTAAGAATAAGAATCATTCCCCTAAAGGATAAGTAAGTCAAAGGAAGAGAACAGAGAGTTCTTAAAAAAAAAAAAGGCAAACTATTATTTATCACCTTTTTAAAATGCCCCAAATTACTAACAATTAGAGAAGTGTAAATGAGTAACTCATGTTTTACCTGAAACCTTTAAAGATTGGCAAGCATGACAAAGGGGAAAAAAAAAAAAGGAAAAAAGCAACTGTTGTTGGAGGAGAGGAGACAGGATGCACATATTAGTACACTACCAGGAGTGATGAACTGGTTTAGACATTCCAGAAAGCAATCTGGAACTATACCCAAAGAGTCACTATGCTGTATATACCATCTGATTTAGTAATATCACTAAGCCAAACAGAAAGCACTCATAATGGGCAAATGTATCAATAGAAAATGTTTTTATTATAACATAAGAAACAGAAAAGAATGTGGTATTCATCAATTGGGAACTGCAAAACAAATTGGGATATAAAAATGTTATATCTGATTATATACTAAAAAAAAATAATGAAAAAGGTGGACTCACTGAAACATGGAAAGACTGATGCAAATTGAAATGAACAGAATCAAGACAATTTTATTCAATGACTATAAGAGCTAACAATAATAACCTTGAAAACCTTAAAGAACTCTCAATGCAATGACTAACCACCATTCCAAAGCACCAGTGAAGCAATGCTACCAACTTCCTGACAAAGAAAGATGATGGTGAATTCCAGATGCAAAATGAACAGACACACAAACTAAAACGGTTAATGTGTAGATTTGTTTTGAAGATGATTATGCTTATTTTTCAAAAGAGAGGGTTAAAAAAAAAAAACTAAGCAGCAAAATCTGACAGGTAGAGGTTTGAGGATGATGTTTAAAAAAGGAAGGGAGGGGCGGCTAGGTGGCACAGTAAATACAGCATCGGCCCTGGAGTCAGGAGTACCTGAGTTCAAATCTGGCCTTAGACACTAGCCATGTGACCTTGGGCAAGTCACTTAACCCCAGTTACCCTACCTTCCCTCCTCCAAAAAGCAAAAAATAAAAATAAAAAATTATTAAAAAAAAAAAAAGAAAGAAAAGTTGGTAGGATTGGTAGGGGTAGCATACTTTCCCATCACATTAAGAGTCAGACATGACTGAAAAACCACTGACAGCAATACAATTACAAGGTCTGTATCCAAAAGAGATTGAAAAAAAAAAACAATCCAAAAGGAAAAGGACCTATACATACAAAATTATTTCTAGCACAACTTTGTGGCAGCAAAGAATGGGAAATCCAGGGGGTGCTCTTCAATTAGGGAAATGGCTCAACAAGTGGTGGCATGTGAATGTGACGGGAGTATTATTGTGCTATAAGAAATGACAAGCAAGATAGCTTCAGAAAGACCTGGGAAGACTTTTATGAACTGATCCAAAGTGAAGTTAGCAGAAACAGAAGAACAATGTACACTATAACAGCCATATTGAGTTTTGAGGAGGGATGAAAAAGTCTGGAAGAGCCACTGAGATGAGTTAAACTAACCAGGAAGGTATAAAAGGACTGCTCTGCAGCAAGGAAGAGCCAGCTGAGGTCAGGTAACTTAAATTTGTAGTGGACCCAGTGAGCAGTTCCATGATTCTCTCCAGCTTCTTTCATCAGCACATGTATAAAAGGAAAGGCTCCTAGTGACTGTGATCCAAGGATGCAGTTTGTGCAAGTAACCTCACTGATAGATAAGGAGGTAAAGACTCAAGATTAGGACAGTAGAGAGGTGAACTGGTTCTTAGTCCACCAAGAAGTAAAGATAGGGAAAAGAGGCAAAAAATTTAGCATGATCTTGGAGGGAGAAGGTAGGAGCAACGGGTAAAAGGAGGGAATGGACCTTTGATGGATTAAGATTTTCAAGCATTCCTCACTGGGGAAAAAAAAATCCAGAACTGAGTAGAAGCTTTGAAATTAAAAACAAGAGAAACCTAGAAAGGTAAATAACATTTGAGCCCCAAATAAGGATTACAGAAGGGGGAGAGGAAAGTGAACAAGTACTAAGTGCCTACTGTATGCCTGTCACCGCACTAAGTACACAGACAAAATGTTTACATACTAATAGAGGGAGAAGAAACAAGCGTCCCCTCAGAACCCTAATGTCTTCATCTTCAAGAGCAACACAGGCCTGACACAGCATACGCAGGCCTGAGAACAATTCTGTTACTCTCTGATAATCTTGAAAGAAAAAAAGGGAAGGAAAAAACAACACAAGAACATTTTGGAAGCATGAGGAAATTACCATTTCACATAACTGGAATATGCCAGAGACTATACAAATATGGAGGAAGGGCAGTGCAGAGCAGGTTAAAAATGAAACTCAGTTTTCATCTAAAATGGACAAAGAAGGGTGAATCCACAAAGTCTGGTGTACAAGTATATTCAACTCAACAAGGAATCAACTAGGAACAGAGAAGGGGGCAGTTGCAATCAAGAGGAAGAATAATTTCAGTTTAGTATATTCAGGGAAAGAACAGCCATAAATAAAAGAAATTAATTTTGGAGGGTAGATTATGAAGGAGGAGGGAAGGTGGAAAGGAAGTAAAGAAGTATTTAATAAATGCCTACTATGTGCCAGGCACTGTGCTAAACCTTTACAAGTAATATCTCATTTAATCCTTATTAATAACCCTTGGAGGCAGGTGCTAGTATTATCTCCATTATACAAGTGAGGAAACTAATGCAGACAGAGGTTAAGTGACTTGCCCAGAGTTACAAAGCTAGTGAGTATCTGAGTCTGAATTTGAACTCAAGTCTTCCTGACTCCAGGCCTAGTGCTGTGTGCACCACCTCATAGTCTTGAACTTTTAAAATAATGGGATGATTCGAGAGCACTGAGTGAAAATTAATTCATCAAAACGATGAATAGAGCATATAACTTTAGCCAAATATCCCTAATAAATATCAACACAAACAGTTTTTTAAAATATTAGCATACAAGGCCATAAAAACACATTTAAAAGATTACACACAAAGACTAGGTTTCTTTAAATAATAAAGGTCCTTTGGGTAAATGAATGAAAATTTCCTTAATTTAAGCCTTCTTTCTTGATGAGGGATTACACATACACAAATATGTATATATACATACACATAGTCTTCTTGTAAAGCATTCCCAAATATATACATAAAAGATAGCTTTACAAACAGAAAAAAAAATGCAGCAAGCAATTAAAATCACTTGGAATTCAATTTTGGTAAGAGTCACCAACATGAATAAATGCCAAACTGATGAAAACACACAAAAAAAGGTTCCTTTTTTTTTTAAACTACCATCTGTCAATTGGGCTTTAAAAGACCTCAGAGTCTGAAGAAGCTAATATTCAAGTTTAGAAGGTACCTAATTCTGTATACAGCATTACAAAGAGAACAGAAAATTGCTAAGGTCAGAAGAAACTCTAAACTATAGCAGCATCTTACTTATATAGCAAACTCAATTATCTATAACACAGCCTGGAAAGACACTAGCAGAAAAAAAAAAAGGAAAAAATAACCTCTGAGCAGTCAAAGGAATCTAAAATGCATATATCTTAGTCTTAAGAGAAAAAACTGAGTCAGAACCTATTTTACTGTAATTTTAGACATTAACATTAATTTATTTATAATAGTAATGTTAATATAATGTTTATAATAATCATGATATATTATATACTATGTTTATAATATTAGTATTGTAACAATATTAGTAATTTATAACATTAAGCTTTAATAGCTTTTAAAATGCACTAAGATTTTTGGGACACCATGAAGATTCTAACAAGCTCAGCTTGACAGGAAAATTAGAGAAAAAGAAAAAACACATAAAAGGAAATACAAGAATTTACAAGACATGTCAGTCTGGGGCCATTTATTATAGAACCAAACATTCTTATACATCTCAGTAAGCCCTGAGGTCAGCATAGTAATAATGAGTGACTTGATCATAGGATTTGAAGCTGGAAAAGAGTGAGTTCATCTAAAAAGAGCTTGACTTGGCCAAACTTACTCAATTTACAGATAAGAAATCTGAGGCCCAAAAAAGTTATGTGACTTCATTTAGGCCTTAGAGGAAAAAAGAACAAGAGTCAGAATTCAAATCCTGGTTTTCTAATTTCTGATTCAAATCTAGTACTAATTCCTACAGGTGGTTCTCAACCTGGGGGTCAAACGACCCTTTCACAAGGGTCACAGGGGTTGACTAAGACCATCGGAAAACACATATTTCCGATGGTCTTAGAAACCGAGACACTGCTCCTCTATCCATCTCCAGGTGGGTCCGCCCACATATGAGTATTAAAGGGTCGCGGCATTAGGAAGGTTGAGAACTACTGCTTTATACCATCCTGTTTTGGTCAAAATGATAGCCAAAGGTTATTTTTTTCAAGTTCAGTTATATGTAGTGTACTATCATTTAAGATAAGAAAGAAGGGATTATATATAATCCACTTATAAGATATTTCCATCGGGGCGGCTAGGTGGTGCAGTGAATAGAGCACCGGCCCTGGAGTCAGGAGTACCTGAGTTCAAATCCGGCCTCAGACACTTAACACAAAAAACTAGCTGTGTGACCTTGGGCAAGTCACTTAACCCCAACTGCCCTCCAAAAAGCAAAAAAAAAAAAAAAAAAAGATATTTCCATCCAAAATGGTTACAATGTTAAAGTTTGGTTACCTAAAAGTTTCAGTTATCTGGAAATTTCACTTATGTGGACACTCTGATCTCTGATTATAACAGATGAAGTACTACTTTACTACATCTAGGAGTCTCATAGACAAGCCTATTTCCTTCATCTACAACCTTCTTACTTACACACTAAAAACTGGATGACTAGAGTGATAAAGGTGGATCCCAAATCAAAGATTATTAGCAAGAACCTGTCCTGTTTAATAGCTTATCGATGATGTAAAGTTTTAACTATTTATTGAAAAGCAAACTCCTGTCTAGCATTATGCTTGCTGAACTAAAAGCCATACAGTACTGTTTTTGAAAGAGAAAAGTACTTTAAGAATATCATCAATAAAACTGTTTCCCCAAATGTACCTCTATAATATCTGAGTGAGGTTTCAGTTCAGTTCTTTAAAAGGAAACAAAATAATTGTACAGTTTGGAATATTCAAATTGTGAAGATTAAGTTAAACTCACAAAAAGTTTAAGAAATTCTTTTCTCCCTTTGTGTCTGTGTCATGGCTTGGTTGCCCCTTGGGGAAGGGAACCTAGGGAGACAATAATTATATCTGACAGCAGCAATTACATGCAAGGCTGGAGATTGGAATATGCTTAATTGGGGGCACTATATTGCTGCCCTCTTTTCTTTTACTATTAAGGATAAGTACTAGTTGAGTCACACTACCTAACTCTACCCTGAGTGTAGCTAGTCTAAGGAAAATGTTATATGTGAGAACACAACAAAAGTTATAAATGCTCTTTTGAGAAGTTGGTTGATGAAGCATAAAACAGTAACAAATAATTTTCAATTGAGTATTTTTTATTTATGTTTTCCAGTTCATTCATCATATGAAGTTCATGAGTCGTTATAAATCTAAATCTTAACCCCTAATATTTCAAAATAATTGTCAAAAATTCTCTTTAAAAAACTGTATATCATGTTCTAAGAAAAACTAGAGTAGTATTCAAAAAATCCCCCATGCCAAAAACCCTTGGAATCCATGATATACAAATTTCTTACCCCTAAAAAGACAAAAGCAAATGTCTTCCAAGAAAGACAAATATAAAGACATACACATATAATGAAGGAATTATTGCTTTATAATCATCTCTATAAAGCTACCTTTAAGAACATCTTTTATACTACAAATATTTATATTACTCCCCAGACTAACCAATTTTAATTCACTATTACTCTGGATCAAAATAGTTGCTATAGGGAAAAAAGTATGATTCAGCAACGGAAACATTTTCAAAGAATAACTGAAAAACCTATAACTTGGATATAAATGATTTCATAGATATTAATATTTTATATACATTTTATCTGATCTTCCAAACAATCAAGAGAAACAGACAACACAAATATTATTTGTTTGACACAATAAGGAACAAATTCAGACAGGTTAAGTGACCTAGTTGCCTGAGGTCATGCATCTGGTGGCAAAGCTGGGACTCAAATATAGGGCTAATTCCAGTGCTCTCATGTAAAGTAGTCTTGTAACACTTGATAATACTATCAACCTCCCATTAAGCATGAAATAATGAAAGGATAACATAAAATAAAATGTAATAAAATGCAATGATGCTAAAGATAACAGAAGGTAGTAAGTTATAGTTGGAAGTTCAGAGAATTAGGAAGCAAGAAACCTTGGTTCCAATTCCTGCTTTGCTACTACCTATAATGTTTCATCTTAGGCAAATCATTTTATTTTCCTAGGTCTTGGTTTCCCCATCCATGAAACAAGGAGGTTGTACTAGATTACATATCTCTTTAGTTTACTTCTATCTCTATGACTTCAGTGCCAGAATGGAAGAGTTAGTATGGGAAGACTTGATAAAAAAAAAAAAAAGCAAGAACCTGAAAAGGGCCATAAAAGAAAGACAGGCAAGAAGGCATTTCAGAGTTAAGAATAAAATAATTAATGGCATAGAAGAAAGAGGGGGTGGAGCCAAGATGGCAGCATAGAAGCAGCAAAGCACCACAGCTCCCACACAAACACGCTAAAAAAAAACTCATAAAATGGGACTCTAAACAGATTTTCAAGCTCCAAAACTCTCCAAAAGACAGAAAACACATCTGTTGCTACAGGTAGCTCAGCAGGTGGGGCTCTTCACAGCAGTCTGGGAGCTACAGCTGAAACCTGGCCGGCTCAGGCACTGGGGCATTGGGCGGGGAGCCCCTTCTATAGGAGAGCAAATCGGCTGCACTGGAGGCACAGTTACCACATTTATCAGGCCAGAAGACAAAAAAGCTAAGAGAAAGTTCAGCGGATTTTGCTAACTGGGGAGGAGAGGAGCAGGTCCGGCCAAACTGCTCCCAGGGCAAGGAAGCAGCAGGAGGCAGCTGTAGCAGCAGGAACGGAGCAGCAGCGGCTTCCACTGGGCTGCTTCAGAGCCCTTGGCCTGCAGATAGCA
>CM053593.1:61039427-61058065 GCA_028646575.1 Pseudocheirus occidentalis
TTACTTAATTCCCTGTATATTTTAGAAATGAGGCCTTTATCAGAGACATTGGCTGTAAATATTCTTTCCCAGTTTCCCCACTTCCCTCTTAATCTTGGTTACATTGGCTTTGTACAGAAACTTTTCAATTTAATGTAATCAAGATTATCCATTTTGTATTTTATACTGCTTTCCAACTCTTCTTTGGTCATAAAGTCTTCCCTACTCCGTAAGTCTGACAGGTAAACTATTCCTTTCTTCCCCAGATTACTTACAGTATCTGCCTTTATACCTAGCTCATGCACCCATTTAGACTTGACTTTGGTGTATGACTTTGAATAATGGTCTATGCCCATTTTCTGCCATCCTATATTCCAATTCTCCCACCATTTTTTGTCAGATAGTGAATTCTTAACCCAGAAAGCTGGGGTCTTTGGGCTTATCAAAAGTGTATTACTATAGTCATTGACTACTGAGTCTTTTGTACCCCAGCTCCTAAGCTTTTAATGAGATATTTTGCTTTAGTGGAAAGAACGTTGAATTTGTAATCAGGAAAATTGGATTTGAATCCTGTCTCTAACAGTTAACAGCTGTGTGACCATGGGCAAGGGGGCATTGAACCTCATTGAGCCTCAGTTTCCTTATATGTAAAATGGGCCTAATATCTCTAGTACCTGCCTCACGTGTGTCTTTGAAAGGGTATTGATAATTAGAAATGCACTTTTGCAGACCTTAAAATGCTATTCATGTCAGCAGTTATTATTATTACTTATACTACCTTATTTGGTTATTTTTAAAAATTTTATTTATTTAATAAACATTGTTATATTCCCTAGAGCATTGCCTATAGACCATACTCACTAAACATTTATTGAATGAATGAATATGTACTTGTGAAAATTCTACCTTTTGGGATCTAATATTCATCAAAATGATGCATTGTATCAAAAGTCACGTTTTCTGATTTTTGAATCTATTTACTTCTGTCTTTATTTTGTCAGATTTTTCTCGTTGGTAATGTTTGCATACTTTGCAGAATAATTTTTCGGGTCTAAGACCTACATAGCCTGCATATTGCAATTTCTGCATTCCTGCAGTTGCTTATGATTATTCCTGTAACAGGTTCAGAGTGAGCTAAGTGGTTTCAGTATCAGTTGTATCTTGTGTCTTATATCAGTTCCTGATAGAAGAAAATATCTTTAAAGTTACTCTTAGGTTTGACCAATATTGGGCCTTTGATGTACCAAATAAGCTGAAAAGAAGTAAAACCACCATAGAGGTTATTTTGTTATGTAATAGGCATCTTTTATCATATAAACTATAAAAACATGAAAGCAAATTAATATAAATTAAAATAAGAATTGTGTCTAGGGAACAACAAGACATGGACATGGACAACCATTAGTTTTCATACATTCTTGTGTTAGCTTGTGTAAGTAAGCTTGTCTTGATGCCCAGTAGGCTCTAGAGGTCAGTGTTTGCCTGCCCAGCTGGCTGGGAGTTGAAACTTAGCCGCAGAGCTGCTGGGAAGCAGGATGATGCTTTTGTGTCTTTTGTGTAGAAGCACTGTCAGGTTAGGAGTTAATGGTTTTAAACACATTTTCACACATGTTTAAAGTATCTAATAGTAAATTTTTTTTTGAAAAATTTCAAGGAAAAAAAGTTTTAGAAAAAGTTTCTTTTACTACCTCTGCTGTGACTTCACTTCCCTTTTTTCCAGTCTTAAAGCAGTAGTCCTTTTAACTTGCTTGGGACATAATAGGTGCTTATTACATGCTTGTTGATTTGGCTTTTCACCAGGGGTGTCAAACACTTGAGGCCATGTCCATAACACTCTTGAGTACAACCTGAATAGATTAAAATATAATTGGAAAACATTAAAGAAAATAAAAATACAATACAACATAGCATTACATTTTAAAGCTAAGTCTATATGCAGCAGGGAAGCATCTTTACATATGAATTGTGGCCTTGTTTTGAATTTTATTTTTTCTCTACACTGCCCTCTGCTTTCAGATTCCTTGCTTCCTTGTTTTTTCTCTGTCATTGGCTTGCCCAATCTCAGCCCTGGATTCTTCTTACCATCTGCCTCCTTCGCTCTACTAATGAGCTTCTGAGTCTCATAGTATGGAACAAAGTCATGTTACTCAACTTAAATGGTGCCTTCACTGCAGTAAAGCAGTCCTTTTATTCTTTCCTAATAAGATGCCCTGCCTTACTTCCTGCAGAAGCTTTCTCTCCCCTCCTTGTCACCTATAACTTCTCTTCACTTCTCCCTCTCAGCTTAGGACCTAGCCTCTTACTTTACTGAGAAAACTGAAACAATTCTCTCATCCACTTCATTCAAAATTTCCTGATATCTCCCATTTTTATTCTCTTATCCCTCAGTTTCTAACAAAGAAGTGACCCTTGTCCTTGCCAAAGCGAGCTCCTCTCTACATTCTTCAGCAGATTACATCCCTAATCATCTCTTCCCTCTCTCAGTATTCAACATTTCTCTGTCTACTAGTTCTGTCTCTACTACCTTTGGATATGCCCAAGTTTCCCTTATTCTTTAAAAAACAAAAACCAAAAAAACCCTTTACAATATCCGACAGTCTCTTCAGGTTAATATGCTATATTTCCCCCCTTTTCCTGACAAACTGTGAAAAAAGTGCCTCCACAGATTGTCTCTACTTCTTGTCTCATTCTTTCCTTAACCTTTTCTGTTCTGGCTTCCAGCCTCGAGATTCAATGAAACTGCTTTGTCCACGCAAGTGATTTCTGTTGCCCAATCTGAAGGTCTTTTCTTGTTCTTCATCTTTTACTTCCTCTTGGCTATTCTCTCCTGTCTGGATTTTTGTGACACCAGTCTCTACTTATTTTTCTCCCTATTGGACTGCTGCTGTACAGTCTCCTTTTTTGGCTCATTGTCACTCGTTGCCATATCATGCCCCCTCAGTGTAGATGTTCTCCCAAGTTACTTCCTAGATCTTCTTTTTAGTCTCTTTTTGTATTTTTGGTGACCTTTTCACTGCTCATTTGATATTATTGTAATGTTTGTTTTTTTTAACATTACAATTTTTAAGAAACAAGTTCACAGACCCTGGGTCAAGACGTGGTAGATTACCCAGTACAAGGTAGGAGTTTAATAAACATTTTCTGGTGGTGCTGTTATTATCCCTATTTTAAAGATGAAAAAACTAAGGACTGGTGGAAGAGAGTATAGCAAAGACAGTAGTGTTTGCTCCAGAGAAGAGATGCTAAGGCTAATGATGGTGGAGAACATAGAGAGAAGATGACTTCCAAGCTTGTTTGAACCATGATGGCCTGGGATTTTTGAGAGGCTGCTCCCTTAGATATCATATCTGTGCCTATGTATATATCCAGCCCCATTCTCTCTTCTGAGCTTCACTACCACATCACCATTTGCCTGTTGGACATTGTCAAGACACATAATCCAAGAAACATGTCAGATTTACCATGTGCAGAAGAGCTCAAACCCTTCCTTCTTCCATACTTTGTTTCTGTTGAAGACCTGTCCTTCAGTCTCCCAAGTTCATAAACTCAGCCTTATCCTCTACTCCTCACACTCCCTTAATCCACATAGACAGTTAGTTGCCAAATCTGAATCTAAATTTCAACCACCAGAACATCTTTTCATATGTACAATACCTTCTCTTTACTTACCCAGCTACCACCACCTTAGTTCAGGCCCTTATAATTTCTACCCTAGATTATTGCAGCATCTTCCTATTCGGTGTCCTTGCTTCAGGTCTTCCACTATCTGAATCCCACTGACACAGTGCTGCCAAAGTAATTTTCCTTAAGCAGAGATATGACCATATGACTCTCTTAATAAACTTCAGTGTCTTCTTCTTGCCTCTATGATCGAACATAAACTCTTCTGTTGATTTTTCATTTCCTTTACAATTTAGCTCCAAATTGTCTTTTCAGCCTCATTGGGCTTCATCACCTCTTCTGCATTCTCTGATGGAGCCAAGCTGACTGCCTCTCTGTTCTTTAACATTTGAAACTCTATCTCCTGCCCCTCGTCTTCTGCTCTGGCTGTCCTCCATGCTTAGAATATACTCCTTCCTTACCTCTGTCTCATCAGCTTCAAGATGAAATCCATACACCATCTTCTGCAAGAAACCTTTCCTGAGTCCCCCACATGTGCTACCTTATATGGAACTAATTTGTATATATTTGCATCATCCATTGACTTTATATATTTATGCATATGTATACACACTGCATATATATATATGCATACATTTGTATATATGCATACATTTGTTATACTCTTCATTAAACTCCCTGTGAATAGGAATTTTTTTTATTATTTGTGTTTGTATAACTTATGCCTTTTCAGCACAGCCTAGAACATAGTAGGATCTTAATAAATATTTTTTGGTTAGTTGATTGTGTACACAGACTTAAATTCTTAATTTAGTCCAAAATAGGAATTTGTGGTCAGGTATCAGAGGGATGATAGGACCTGCAGTTACTGTAAGGGGTCTTAGAGGTGTCTGAACCTTTTCTTTTTTAAGGTAGGGAAATTGAGGATCAGTGAGGTTAAGTGATTTCTCTGTGGTACTTCTGACATTAAGAAGCAGATGGAGGTTTAAGTCTAGATCCTCTGACTCCCAAGCCATTGAGTCTGTTATCCTATTGCTCTTTATACTGTTCCATTACCTAAATGCAGTAATTTGCAGTGGTGAACTCCTAGGGTATTTTTCTAGAATCTTTTGGATTGAATTTATTATTTAATGAAAAACTTAAGACATCTATTTAGAAGCAAACTCGATATATCCCTTTAGCAGTCCATAACTTTTCATTGACTTAGAGGTGATATTTATTTAGGCAAGTCAATTAGCACATTTTCTAGAAGCATATTATTAGTACTTTAATCCTGTCAGAATTATCAAAAGGTTTGATTACAATTTTTTCCATTCTAATATGTGCACTACGACACTGTATGATTTCACATGGACTAAATACCTGCAGATGTAGTAAGTTTTATTTTAACTCCAGGGAAGAAAAATTGTTTACATTGTACCAGACTTAGGTTTTCAAGTATATTGCTCATTGAAACTACCCCTCATTGAAACTACCCATTTTCAGGTAACTTGTCCAATTTTCCATTTCTATTCACTAGAAAAGGTATGAGTCTGTATCACTTAGTCATACTACATTTTTATGTACATAAAATTGAGTGGTGAAGTTTATATGAAGTGGAAGATGCATATCTGGGTATATGACATCATTCATCTAAAAATCTATCTGATTTTAATGTTTTATGGCTGAAGATTTGGCTTATGACTGACACGTTCTCCTAGGACTCGTGTCCTTTTACATTTTAAAAAGTTGTGTTAAAGCCCAAACTTTGCTGTTACATTTTTAGCCTAATCTAGCTTGGTGGTTTTATGACTTAGATAAGAAATATAAAACATTTCTTTTCAGATAGCTTCGTAGTAGCATTTGCTACTATTTGCAACAGAGCATTATTTATTTCTTGCTTTTCTCACTGGATAGAAGTGACTATTAGGAAAACCATTTAGTTAATTAGAAATTTTGCTGGAACAAAGAAATAGCATTTTCTCATGTTTCCCTCCCCTGCCTTCCATATATTCTGAAGCAGTCAATTCCAGAGTAACTTTGGGAAGACTTTCTAGTGTTTTGAAAAACACAGGATTGCTTTTCCTAGCTATAAAATGTACAAAAATGTCCCCAAAGAAAAAGATCTTTTACCAAAAAATTACTTTATAGAACTAGTAAAAATAGTGACAATTCATTTGGAAGAACAAAAAGTCCAGAATATCAAGGCAATTAATGAAAAGAAATGTTAGGGATGTTAGGCCTAGCCGTACCAGATTTTAATCTCAGTTATAAAGCAGCAGTCCTCAAAACTGCCTGGTACTGGCTAAGGAATAGAGTAGTGGATCAACGGACTAGATTGCGTACAAAAGACTCAGTAGTCAACGACTATAGTAATATACTGTTTGATAAGCCCAAAGACCCCAGCTTTCTGGGTTAAGAATTCACTATTTGACAAAACATGCTGGGAATATTGGAATATAGTATGGCAGAAACTGGGCATAGACCATCATCTAAAGCCATACACCAAAGTCAAGTCTAAATGGGTGCATGAGCTAGGTATAAAGACTGATACTGTAAATAGTCTGGGGAATCAAGGAATAGTTTACCTGTCAGATTTATGAAATAGGGAAGACTTTATGACCAAAGAAGAGTTGGAGAGCAGTATAAAATGCAAAATGGATAATCCTGATTACATTAAATTGAAAAGTTTCTGTACAAACAAAGCCAATGTAACCAAGATTAAGAGGGAAGTGGGAAACTGGGAAAGAATATTTACAGCCAATGTCTCTGATAAAGGCCTCGTTTCTAAAATATACAGGGAATTAAGTAAAATTTATAAGAATACAAGTCATTCCCCAATTGACAAATGGTCAAAGGATATGAACAAGGCAATTTTCAGAGGTAGAAATTAAAGATATCTTTAAGCATATGGAAAAATGCTCTAAATCACTATTGATTCATAAAATGCAAATAAGAACAACTTTGAGGTACCACATCTCACCAGTCAGATTAGCTAAGATGACAAAACAGGAAAATGAAAAGTGCTGGAAAGGAGGTGGAAAAACTGGAACACTAATGCATTGTTGGTGGAGCTGTAAACTGATACAACCATTCTGGAGAGCAAACTGGCACTATACCCAAAGGGCTATAAATAATTGCATACCCTTTGACCTAGTAATACCACTTTTGGGGTTGTATCCCAAAGAGATCATAGAAGTGGGAAAAGGACCCATATGTACAGAAATATTTATTGCAGCTCTTTTTGTGGTGGTAAAAAACTGGAAATTTAGGGGATGCCCATCAATTGGGGAATGGCTGAACAAGTTGTAGTATATGAATGTAAGGGAATACTACTGTGCTATAATAAATGGGAAGGAGATGGGCTTCATAATTACCTGGAGAGGCTTATACAAATTGATGCTAAGTGAGAAGAGCAGAACCAGGAAAAATTTGTACACAATCATAGACACATCATATGTGTGACGACCAACATTGATAAACTGGACTACAAGTCTCAGAATGGAAGGAGACATCTGCATTCAGAGAAAGATTTAGAAAGAATAGAGTTTAAATGGAGACTGAAACAATACATGCTATCGTTCTTTTCCATGTTTGGTTTTGTTTCTTTTTTTCCCACTGTTCACTCCATTGGTTACAACCAGACTATTGTACAATGTGAAAGTGTTTGCACATCATATACATGAGTGTATGCCACCATGGGGTTGGGGGGTGGGAACAAGGGAGGGGAGGAAATCTGAAACTCAAGTGATTCAGGAACTGAATCTTGTAAAGTATAAGTAAATAAAACAAGTCAATAAAATAAATATTCATACAAAAAAAGAAAAAAAGTCTTTTAATTTCAGAATTCTAACCATAATATTGTTTTAAGAATGAATGCATGTGTCAACATACTATCTCAATTATAAAGTTATCATTCTTACACTGCCAAATATGAGATTATAGGGAGTAATTTAATCAAGTGAACATAGTATTTGAGAGGTTAAAAAATAAAACTCAGGTCCTTTAGGGCTTAATTTATTCTCTAAGAGTAAGTTAAAGTATTTGGGAGGAAGCTTATTATCTCATTTAGATTGTCAAGATTATAATTATGTGCCTTTTAATAATAATAATAAATTTGATTAGATGACTAAGAAATTAGACACATTTAAAAAGAAAACTAAATATTGTTTTTAAATTGTATTCTTGTGTTTCATGAACAATGAATCCCAATCTGTTTTTTTGTGTCTTAAAATGTTTTTAGTACTTGGATAATTTAACAATTCTCCTTTTTGTTTTTGTGCCCCATATTTGGGGACTTGAATGTTTATTTTTCATTTATAGATACAATCTTTAAAAAGGATAAGGAAAAAGTACTTTATTCAGGGATTAAAATTATAATCTTTGATTATGAATTTGCTAAATAGTTTTTAATACTATTTTAATAACTATATATTTTCAACTGCATCATCTCTACGAACTCTTCTCTAGAATATGGGTTATACTGTATAATTTTTGTGAATCACAGCCATTCTAGAACCTCCCATGTTAATTAATGTTTGGCAATCTCTTCTAGCCACCCAAGTCTGTTTGGGTTGTAAAATTAGTGATATCTACATTAATTTATCCTTTGAGATTCAATTCAGTTAAGATTTATTGAGCTGCTTCAAGGTGCACTCCATAGCTCTGAGTTAGTGCTGTGATCCTACTGAGATCTTCTGTCTAATAATAATGATTAATATGAGCTTTCTTCATAGAACTTTTAAAAATCAGAATTCTTTGGAATGTGATTTTGTGAACTCCAGATACTATGCTACTCATTAAAAAAAATGTGCTTCCTCTGTCATTATTGCTGCTGAAGTAAAATCACCGAATCCTTTCATTTAGTTTTGAGTTTGTTAATGGCCTATTTCTTTTGGAAGTAAAATTCTTTTACATATTGTAACATAATAAAAGGACTGCTCTGTGCCAGGCACTATGCCTAGGGCTGGAATTCAAAGACAGAAGTGGGACTGTCCCTGTCTACAGGGAGCTTACCTACTCTGAGTGGGACACATGTACATTATCAAGCATATGCTGAAGACAGTGAAAACAAGATAGATTGGGGAGAAGGGGAACCAGTATCTAAGGGAGGAGGGCTAGGAAAGATTTCATGTAAAAAGGGACATGTAAGCTGATTTTTGAATAAAATGGATGTAACAAATGACAGAGTCATTTCTATTAGAAAGTTAATATGGGATCGAAGCATTTGAAGATGGCATCTGAGCTGAACATTGAAGAAATTTAGAAGTTTTCTAAATCTTTAATCATTTTGATTGTGGGCTTAAAAATTTGTCTCCAGTGCCTGACATGGTACCTGTCGTATAGCCGGTGCTTAATAAATGCTACTTAATGCTACATTTTGTAATTAATTCCTTTAAAATATTCTTTATGGGGAACATGAGCAAAATGACTAGTCAGTAACAGGCACAGAAGGACTTCTTGTATGTAGCATGGGTGGTACACCACTTATCTTGGAAATAACAGCTGGTCTTGTCTAGTTTTTGTAGTCTTTATTTTTGTTTTTTCGAATATTGTAGTTCTTAGTCATTTGGATTTAGAATTTGATAGTCATACCTCTTGATGATGTGAGATGGAGGTATCTGTGTACTTTAGATAAAGTGTTTGCCTAGACTATCAACAGTTATTATTTCATGCAGCAGTGCTAGTCTAGGTAGTACGTTTTACACTTTGCAGTCAGAATCCAAAAGTATTGTTGGACTTCTGCACAGTAATTTACAAGAAAATATAAAACTAAAAAACTAGCATAAGAATATGGATTTTGATTCTTAGTGTTAATGCCAGTATCACTGTCTAGTAAAGATTAAAATCTTGCTGGATAAGTGGTCAACTTGACTTTTAGTAAGTTTTTTCTTGTTTTTGAATTAATTTGTACTTAATGTATATTTGATTTTAAGACTGTAAATATTATTGTTGTGCTTTCATGGCATTATAATCTTATCTTAGGCAGCTCATTGAAATACAATATGGACTAATTTAGTATGCAGTTTGTAAGTACTCAGGTTTGAAAAGGAAACTGGGGTGTTAGTAATGCTATTTCTTAAGGCAAGATGAGTTCTGTGCCTCTCCTTCCTGTTTATAGGGATTTTGATATTTCTGTTACTTTACATGTCATCATTTTTGATAATAATGATCTTAACTCTTCAGAAATGGTGAGAATGACTGATTATTCTTTGGAGTTGAAATGACAGATTAATTTCCTCCTGTTACTAAGAAGTAATTGTTGAATTACCATTAGGAGGAAATGTTCACATTTTATTGTTGTAGTATTAATATTTTACAGCACAGCTTGATTTGGGAATATAGCTATCTTTTACTGAATTTTGCACTAAAGAAATATAGGGACATCAGATTCATTAAATACTGAAGCCTGTTAGGTGTAGACTACATTTTGGAATTTTATGGCCATTCTCCGAAGAAGTATAGGAGACTTAGTCCTGGATCTGGAGTCTAGAAGACCTCATTTCTAGGCTCATTCCCTGACTTTTACTTGTTTTGTGACCTGAATAAGTGTCTTAAATTTTCAGTGCCTCTGGAAACACTCTAGGAAGAATCTCCTAATAATAAGTCAATCTATTAGTTATCTGGGGACTAGGAAAGGCCTTTCTTAGAAGGAAATACTTCATCTGAACTTAAAAGAAAATCATGGCCTCAAAGAGGGGAAATAGATAAAGAAGGTATGTTTTCTAGACATTGAGGACAGTTTGTATAAAAGTAGACTTAAATATTACTTCTTTAAAGACTGATTTTGATATATCTCAGATCTCATATCACAGTATTTAATGAATCTGATCTCCCTATACTTCTTTAGTGCAAAATTCAGTAAAAGATATTATTCCCAAATCAAGCTATGCTGTAAAATATTAATACTACAACAATAAAATGTGAACATTTCCTCCTAATGGTAATTCAACTATTACCTCCTAGTAACGGGAGGAAATTAATCTGTCATTTCAGATTGGTATTGGGTAAATACTATTTCCATCCCTAAAGCTGATATGTCAGTTATCTCTGTAGTTGTTTGCTATACATGATAATTTTTGCTCTGTTTTGGACTTGAAACTAATCTTTAGCAACAGTTAAAACTATTACTTTCTACAACCAAATTTTTAAAATCCTCTAGTTTTTAAAAGTTCTTCATAACCTGGAACCTGTCTTTCCATTCTTTTTTCTACTTTAATCTATTCCAAAGACTATCTGATCCAGTGACACTGGCCTCTTTGCTTTCTTTAAGACAATTCCATCATGTCTCTCATGCTTGAAACGTTCTTCTTGTCTTGATCTCCTGGCTTCCCTGATTTACTTCAAATCAAGACCTTAGATAAGGTCTTTTCTTCTTCAAGAAGCCTTTTACATCCCTCCTTATTGTTAGTACTTTTCCTCTGAGATGATTCCCAGCTTATCCTGTATAGACCTTGTTTGTATGTAATTGTTTTCACTTTTCCCCCCACATTAGGATGTAACTTTGTTAACATTCTTGGCCCCCCCCCCCTTTCTTTGTGTCCCCAACTCAAAGTACCAGGCACATACAGGGTGCTTGATATGATTTGACTTGGTTTGGAACTGACCATATTGCCTGAACACAGTGTTTTGCTTTGTCTTTTTTTCAAATATTTATTTCAATTTTCCCTTTTTACTTAGGCAGTACAATTTTTAATAACAGAATGATAGAATCAGTGAAGATAAAAGTTTCTAATAATTTTTCATGGTTGCTTTTTAACAACCAAAACCTTTTCTAGTTAATGAGCATAACTAAATTATATCTTCTTCATTCCTAAATTCATCTTCTCTCTGTAAAACTTTTACGTTCTCTAGGATGGAAAGTGGGAGAAAAATAGGGAACTGGACTGAACTTTGTATGTATTGCAAGAATTAAGCCTGAAATGATTAACAGATGGTACAAGATAAGAAGTTATTTGAGGAAGGAAAAATACTAGAAATCACCATCAACATACATTGAGTTTTTTTCCTGAGTTTTCCCTGTGCCTTAAAAGTTTAGAGCTGTACAGTGATCTTAGGCGATCATGCAATTTATCCCCTTTCTTTAAAGATACATAAACTGAAGTTTAATAAGTACCTGTTGAATTGAGGCCCAAAGAAGTCTATCAGTTGTCCAAGTTGTATAATCTAGTTAGATGCAAAGCTAAGACTAGAATCTTAAGTTTCTGACCTGGCATGCCCCTTTCCATAAATGACACTGTGTGGTTGTATTTGGTTTCTCTATGTTTATTATTGCCTTGTGTTCCAAGGATTTTTAGGATCTTTAAAAGAATAAAGGTGGGAAGGAATTGCTATTAGCAGTCAGATTAGTTGTAAATTGAGTGTTTCCTGCTGGAAGCAGAGTGAAATAAAGAAATTCGATCATATACTAAATTAGCTTCCTGCAGAAAACTCTCTGTTATAGAAGCCACATGGCCAGAGATGTTGGAATCATGTGGAAGAAGCATTTCCTTACCTGAAAAGTTCTCAGTGAAAGGGCAAAAATCCATTTTCTAAATATAATCATACGAATTGTAAAGGGAGCAGCCACCACGTTGTTCTTGCTTTGAATTTAGTTCATTTTGGGTTTGGGATCAAATGAGAACAGATATATAGAGAGATGACCTACTCTATTAGTACCTGGGATAACCATATACATACATATATATAAAGCCCATTCTTACAGCTTGCTGCTTGATGCATCTATAGGGCAAAGAAATTGGATGTGGGAGCAGAGCAAGCCTGGGTGTGAATAGAACAGAATGTTTTTCATATTTAGAGCCTGCTCACATTAGTATTTGGATGTGTAGCTCGTGGTCCATATTTGGCTTAATTGACCCAGAGATTTTTAGTAAAAAGTTTTATTTAATTGTTTAGCATACATGGACTGTTGGTCATAAGGCCTAAACAACTGCCAACTTACTTCCATGGTGTTCCTGACTGCTGCCAGGTAGTATGTTAGCAAGGTTGGATCATATAGTAATTGTAATTGCAGCTGAATATAATTAATCATCTAATTAATTAAATTCATATCTGGGCCACACATAGATTATTGATCATGTGATCCTCTTATTGACAAAACCAGTGTATCACTGGCCTTGTTGAGAGAATGATCATCTGTTAGATTATACAGATTCTTGGAGCTAAAAAAGATGGAAAAGGGGAATAATCATGTTTAGGATAAAGGAAGCATAGCAGAATACTTAGCTATTTGTTAATTTAAACTCTTGCCTTGAATTATTTATTAGATCTCGTTTTTAGAAGATAAAAGGAATTACTCGATTTGATAAAACTTTAAGCACTGTGCTAGACACTAGTAATGTGGAGATTTTTTTAATATCAGAGTCTGATAATGAATTAATCTTTTTATTCTGAGTCTTTCATACTTTACTAGGAGAAATTCTGACCTGGTAACCACCCTTTGGAACCATCTGTTAGTACAAAGAACAGAGGGTAGAGAATCTCTCTCCCCTTCTCCCCCACTCCTCAGCTTCCTTATTCATTATTGTTTCTGTTTATTCTGTTTTCTTTTTGAATACATTGGCTTCCTTTTCCATCTTTGTTTTTTAAATCATTCTTTTAAATCCCACCTTGTACACCACCTCCAGGAATCCCTCTCCCCATAATATAACATTTTGTTTTGTAATTCTCTAATTTGTTTGTCATTTGTTTTTCTGTTGTAATTCGTATTGTAATGATCTGTGTTGACATTTTCTTTCCCTATTAGATTGTAAGCTTTTTAAGTGTAGGTTTTGTGTCTTGTCTAAACTTTTTATCTTCCAACACAGTTGTTCCCATAGTAGTCCTTTGGTAGTCTCCCAGGATCCCAGCCAGAGGGTTCCTCAGAGGCCACTGAGTGCAGTCTGTACCAGGACAGGAATTTTTTTTATGGCATTTGTGACAAATGACCATCCAGCCTTTACTGTAGGACCTTCAGGGATAGGAAATTAGTTTTCAGAAGATTCACTAAAGGTTTCTTAATTTTTGTTGCTACAGTACACTATCACTGTGTTTTTATTCTGCATATAACCATTTTGTTTGTGTGAAAACTGATTGATGATTTTAAGTTTGGGAATGTTTGTTCTTGTGCAAGGAGAAAATTTATGTCTCAAGTTGTCAGTCAGAAGTTGAATATTTATTGAGTGCTTCCAGGTGTACTTAGTGCTGTACCAAATACCATTTTCTTTCTTTTTTTTTTAAAGCATGGAGGTTTATTCCTTTTTTTTTTTGGGTTCCAAATTCTCTCCCTTTTTCCCACCCAGTGATAAATCAGGAAAAACAGTAATCCATTACAAATTTGTATAGTCATGGAAAATAAATTTCTACATTAGCTGTTTTTTTTAAACAAGAAGAAAGAATAAAAACATATCTAATTATTTGCATGTTATCTCCTCTGCTAGAATGTGACTCCTTGAAATCAGGAACTATTTCTCCCTTTCTTTGTATCCCTAGTGCTTAGCACAGTCTCTGTCACATAGTAAGGGGGTTAATAAATGTTTGTTCGCTAAGTGATTATGTCAGAATGTAGGAAGCCACTGGAAAGTGACTAATTTTTTTAAAAAGAGTATCAATAATATGTGTTTTGAAAAAAGTGCTAAGTCCTCTAGATAAACTCTAATTTTATTATAGTTGAAATTCTCATAATACTATGACAGACAGTGCTTTCAAATCAAATACATAGTAAATTTAATAGGAATACAGTGTATATGTATATATATATTTTTCAAGGCTTCTGTTGAACATGCAATTTTTGATATTCATTTGATATTCCTTTTGCACAGAAATAGTAACTATTAAAACTGGAATAAATAATGATTGCTTATTTTAATGTTTCTAAACACTATGGACAAGTGTGTTACAAATAGCATCTTTTTTACTGGTAAATATGTAATATGTATAATTTCCTCAATTTTATTAACATGATTATTTTTCATAATATGTGAAATATATGTGTGTTATATAGTTGGACTAAGTACATCAGTACCACTAGGTAGGCACTGCAGGTGGACAGTTAAATTGTCTTCAGAATTAAATAGTGAAAGCAAGAAACTTGGATTGTAGTTGGAAAATTCAGTAACAACAACAATAACAGTAACCAATATTTACATAGTGCCTGTGATAGACCAGGTGTGGTGCTTTACAGAGTTGATCTCATTGGATACTCACAACAACTCCACAGGTTAGGTGCTGCTGTTATCTGTGTTTTACACTTGAGGCCCTGAGGCAGACACAGGTGAACTGATTTGCTTGGGATTGAACAGCTAATATGTATCTGAAGCTGGACTTGAACCCATGATTGCTGACCAGTGGCAGCTTTCCAGGGTGCTACCTTGATGCCATATAGTGTAGGGAGCACACTGTCTTTGGAGTCAGAGGACTGGACTTGTTAGGACTTTGGGTGAGTCCTTGGGCCTCACTTTTTCTGTTCTTCAAGGTTCAGTTTAGATGCCACCTACTCCATGATGATTTTTATGATCCCTCTCCTGGGATCCCCACCTTCTCTCTACTTAACTGTATCAACTCATGTGTACGTGTTGCTTCCTTCCAGTGAGGTGACTCAGTGGATAGAGCACTGGACTTGGAGTCAGGAAGACCCGAGTTCAAATGCAGCATCACTTAACCTCTATTTGCCTCAGTTTCCTCAACTCTAAAATGGGGATAATAGCAGCCATTACCTTGCAGAATTATTGTGAGGATCACATGAGATAATATTTGTAAAGCACTTAGCTCAGGGCGTGGCATGTGACAGGCCCTGTCTAAATGCATATTCCTTTTTCCTCCCCCATAGGAAGAAATCGAGGGCCCAGAGGACAATGTGGTCAAGAACATTTGGGTGAATAGTAATAGAATGAGAAAGATGAGTCACTGTAGATTTGGGAGATGGATCCCAATGGGCCCAGAGTTTGCTGTAGCAGTGATGGGGGCACCTCAGTTACCCAGATGCCTGCTGTGGCTCCCATTGGTCAGCAGCAAAGTGGTCAGGAAGAGAATTTGGTGACCCGCCTTTTTGTTAATGTTAGTCTTTAGAAAATTGAGGAGCCACCAAAGGATGAGTTTACCCTGGATCTTATTCTCACCAACTAGGGGGACCCAGCTCATGGGCTCTGGGGAGGTGGCCATTTCTCCTCCCAGAGTTGGTTTTAGGAGAAAAGGAACATAGTCACAGCATACAGCCTGCTGTTTAGCCCATATGCTGAGAAGGCAGAGGTTACAGGGGGCAGAGGATGGTGGTTCAACCCTATGGCCAAAAATTCTGGAGGCTAAATCTGGTGAGGGAAGAGGAGAAGTACTCTGTACTATGACTTTTCTGATGGGAATGTCAAATGGGAGATGTCTACAAATGTCAAATGGGAGATGAGCTACAAGGGTGCTCAGCAAAGTCAGAGTATGGGATGAGCACAGATGTATGACTCAGTACTTTGTGAAGATGGTGGCAGTGATCAAGAGGCTGTGAGGGATCTTGGGCTGAGGGAAGGCTAAGGGCAGTAGGAAACAGTCTTTTATTCTTAAGGTTACCTTGAGTTTTGAAAGAGACAGTGCACCAGGAAGAACATCGGGTTTGGAATCAGAGGACTGGGGTTTGAACTGTGTCTCTGTCCTGTGTGACACTGGAAAAGTCCCCTCCCTTTTCTTGGCCCCACTTTCTTTTAACTAAAGCAAAGGGGCTATACTAGATGCCTTCTGAGAGTTACCATCACTGTCTGTCAAAGAAGGAGTAAGGTCACTGCCTGGTGGGTGAGGAATGCAGAGAGGTGACTGCTTAACTCTGTATATATATTCTTTGCCAAGGAGAATGAGTTTGAGACAGAAATGTTTAATGGGAGAAACTAAGAAAGTAACTAGCTGTCTTTGATGCCTTCCAGTTATTTTGTACAGATGAATGATTATATTTCTAGATAATTAAAGAACTGGTAGATGTAATGGTCTAATCCAGGGATGAGGAAGCTGTGGCCTCAAAGTCCTCAAGTGCAGCCTTTTATTCAGTCAAAGGGCTGTGCTTGAGGACCTAGTGGGCCACATGTGGCCTTGAGACTGCAGGTTCTCCACCCCTTGACTCTCACCTCAGGTTGATATTTGAAAGATTGTGGAGAGCAGGAGGAGTGCCACGAGTCTGGAGATGGACAGGTGTGGTCTTGAACTCAAAAATGGGCAGAAAAAGAAGTCTGCAAGCTAGAGACCAATGATCTGGAATTAATTTGCTGGCAAAATTCTAGAAAGGATAAATGAATGTCTAGAAAGGAATCTGTGATCTCAGAGAGCCAACAGAGTTTCAACAGAATGAGTCATGCCATCCTCGCCTTACTTCCTTTTTTGACAGGATTACTAAACTAGTAGATGGGGTCAAACCATTTTATAGTTGACCTGATTTTAGTAAAACGTTGGATAAAGCAGTGTCTTTCCATTCTTATGCATTGGGGAACAGGACAATTAGATGGGTTTTGATCTGGTTGAGTGGCAAGACTCAGAGACTAATCAATGGTTTGATGCCAGCTTGAAAGGAGGTCTTCAATTCTGTGCTTCTGACTTTAGCACTTATTGGTCTTGTATTATTTAACATTTTTTATCAGTGACTTGAATAAAGGCAGATAGAAATGAATGGAAGAAGTCAGTTATTAAACATTTACTGTGTGCAAAGCAACATGCTAAGCTCTGGGGATCCGAGCTCACATTCTGATGGGGGAGATGTCACTTTTAAGTTAGATGGAAAGATGTAATGATCCTTAGGGGGCAGCGGCAAAGTGGAAGGTAATGCATCTTCCTTAGTTTTATTTTATGGATAAAATCATCCCTGTTTCTGATACTGGATCATTTGATGTTGCAGGGTCTTGCGAGGTGATAACTTTCTTTTTTTAAAAATAGACTGTATACTCATTGTGTTTCAACAATGTGATATGGCAGCCCAAAAACTAATGCAGTTTTGGGTGACATTGGGAGATAACAGATTGCATGATTAGGAGGGTAGCAGTCCTACTCTTATTCTGCCCTGGTGAGACTGTAGCTAAGTATTGTGGTCAGTTCTTGGTGTCACACGGTGGGAAAGACATTGAGTATCTGGAGTGATATGAATTTGTGCTATATAAAAATTAGTTTTCATATGAATAGGGCATAGTTAGCATAGAGAAGTCTCAGGAAGGATGACTTTGATATTATTAGTGACTTTGATATTATTAGTAACTACATTAAAATCACAACTTTCCAATTTTGATATTACTCTGGCTCGAAATAATTACTGTAGGGAAGAAGTATGATTCAGCAACAGAAACATTTTCAAAGAATAATTGAAAAACATAATTGAAGAGATTTTCAGTTATTTAAAAGGCTTGTGTATGAGAGACAAGGATTTAGACCTGTTCTTTTTGGCCGCAGAGGGCAAAAATAAGAGCAGTGTGATAGAAGCTGCAGAGACACCCCAGACCTCAGGTAAGGAACCTCCTTGCAAGGAGAAGATGTCACAGATGAGATGGGCTGCTTTGCCAGGCCACGGATTCCCTGTTATTGGTGGAGTCTTCACACGGATGTTGGGTGACTGACTACCTTTTAGCTTTTTGTAGTAAGGATTATTTTTCAGTTTTCATGGGGAGTAGGTGGCCTTTGAGGTCTCTTCAAACTCTGAAATTCTGTAATCCTATGAATTTCTTTTGTATCATTAAAAATAGATTCATTTTAAACTATAACTTTACATATTAACCAAAATATTTTACAATGCAACTCACTTCCTATTTTATAGTGAAAGTCCATGGGAAAGTAACAAGTTAGTTTTAAAGTAATTTGGGGTGGATGGGACATATATCTATTTTATCACTTCTAAATTCTTATTGTCGCAAGGCCCTGCATAATCAGGCTCTGCCTTCCATGTCTAACGCATATCTTCACTGTGCTTTGATCATAATATGTTTATTCTTTCTTCTATTTTTTTTAATTTTAATTTATTTTCTTGGTTACATCATTCATTTCCACAAGGTTTTGAATTACAAATTTTCTCCCCTTTTTGCCCCTACCCCCCAGCCCAGAACATTGATCCCACTGTAAGGCCCCTCCCA
>CM053593.1:61058565-61094086 GCA_028646575.1 Pseudocheirus occidentalis
GGGGGAAATTTGAAACTCAAGAGATTATGGAACTGAATCTTGTAAAATAAAAGTAAATAAACAAATCAAATTTTAAAAATTAAAAAAAAAGCTTAGGAGCTGGAAAGAACAATCAAATGAGAAAAATAAGGGAGTTCTTCCTCACAAAAACATGAACAAAGGTATGGAAATTAGGTCAACAGTGTATCATTCAGATTTTCTTACCTGGATATTAGGTTTTTTTCTGTAGGAGTGAGAGATAAGCTGAAAATGTAGGCTGAGGCCAAGTTATACAAGCTCTGAATGCTAAGTAAAGAAATTTCTTTATTAACAGGCAATGGGGATTTTTGAAGGTTAAAGAAGAGAGCAACATGACTAAAGCAAGACTTCAGCAAGGCTGATTTTATGGCAGTATGCAAGACAGATAATCACTTAGAAAAACTACCATCACTCAACATGGAAGATTCAAGTTAACTGAAAATGGATCAGGACATCTTCAATTTTTCAGTCATCAAATGAGATACAGGTATTCTACGTTATACCAACACAAGCAAAAATATATTCAGGAAGATTAGAGACAATAGAATTCAGATTATATATTTTTTATTTTTAGACAATATAATTAAAGAATTAAGTTTTTGGATGGCACATAACTCTCTAGTCACCTATTAAGTTGTGCTAAATATAGCAATGCTACTTTTGACAACAGGAAGACAAGCAGTTTGAGCTGTTTTTCTAGTAAGGATGGTGATTTGTACGGATACATCTACACTCCAACTCTCCAAATTTTCACCAAAAAAAAGAAGATATTATTCATACTGTTTTAAAGTACTGTTGAAAATATGACCTAAAAGCTTAATGCCTAATCTGACAGTATTGTGACTAAGCATTTACTATAAAAGGCACAGAGTCTGTGGCAATGAACAAATAAATCTGATCTATACAGGGAGCATAATTGTAACTGGCTTCACTGGGAATGCTCTAATCCAGTGGTGTTAAATTCAAACAGAAAAGGGGGGCTACTGATCTATACACAAGACTTCCTGCAGAAGCAGAAGCAGAAGCAAGAGAACACTGTAAATAGTAACAGTAGCACTGTACAATGATCAGCTATGGATGACTGAGCTCCTTCCAGCAATACAATGATCCAAAACAACTCCTAAGAACTCACGATGAAAATTATTATCCACATCCAGAAAAAAAAGCCGATGAAGTCTGAATGCAGATCAAAGCATACAATTTTCACTTTTTTTTGTTTTTTTTCCTGTTGGTCTATTTCTTCCTTCACAATATAACCAACATAGAAATATGTTTCACATATTTCACGTATATATGTTTCACATATTTGCACATATATAAACTATATCAAATTGCTTACTTAGAGAAGGGGGAGGTAAAGGAGAAAGGGAAAAAATCTGAAACTCAAAAAAAATTTTTAATGAATTTTAAAATTTGTTTTTACACGTAATTGGAAAAAAATAAAATACTACTTTAAAAAATCCCTGAATACTAAACTCAGGGGATACAAATAAAAGCAAAAGATGCCCTCTGCTGTCAAGGAGCACACAGGCAATTGAGGAGACATGTAAACCACTACATATGAACAAGCTATCTACAGGATGAATTAGATAACCAACTATCTACAGGATGAATTAGATAACCAACAGAGGAAAGGCACTACAATTAAGAGCAATAGGGAAAAACTTCCTGTAAAAAGTAACATGTAAGATAGGACTTGAAGGAACCCAAAAGACAGATGAGGAAAACATTCCATGTATGGGGGATTCACAAAAATAATGTCCAGATGGAGTTTCTTGTACACGAAACAGTAAAGAGGATCACAGAGTACCTGGCAAAGGAAGTGGGAGAAGGTTAGGCTGATTCTGAAGGACTTTGAAGCCAGAGAATTCTATATCTAACCTTGTAGGTGACAGGGAGCTACAGGAGAGTTTATTGAGCATGGGAGTGATGTGGTCAGGCCTGCACTTTAGGAAGAACATTTTGAAGTTGGCCATTTAAGAAAACAAATACAGTAAGCTAGTGTTTGATAAACCCAAGATCCAACCATTAGGTTGCTCTATTTATATGCTTCTGGATTCTCTTACCTAATCTATCCCAAAGATCAACAATTCTTATTTCTTATCTAGTACCAAACTGTTCTGACAATTATTGCTTTGTAATGTAGCCTGAAATCTAGACTGCTAGGTCCCCTTCCTCCACATTTTAAAAAACTGATTTCCTTGATAATCTTGACTTCTGGTTCCTCCAGATGAATGTTAACATTTTTTTCTAGTTCTATAAAGTAATTCGTTGGTAGTTTGATTGGTATGGCACTGAATAAGTAAATTAATTTATATAATACTGTCGTTTTTTTGTTATATTGGCTCAGCCCACCCATTAGCAATTGATATTTTTTTCCCAATCACTTAGCTAAGTCTTTGTGCAAAGAGTGTTTTGGAGGTGGAGCCAAGATGGCAGAGTGGAAACAGGACCTCCGCACAGCTCCAGCTTCTACCACCTACAATACATGTAAAAAAATGACTCTAAACACATTTTAGTGCTACAGAACCCACAAAGTGACAGAGAGAAACAAATCTCCTGCTGAAGTCGGCCTGGCAGGCCAACAGGAAGGGTCTTTTGCACTGGGCTGGGAGGCAAGCGCTGTCCTGCCTGAGCTACCCAGTTTGGGCTCCATCATGGCCCCAACCAGTAGCAGCCAGAGAAAACTTCAGAAGAGTGGATCACCAGCATCTATGGTGGTTTCCAGATGTCTCAATACATAAACACCAAAAAGAAAGTAAAAGGTCAGTCTGGACTCTGTCAGAACTGGGTGGAAAAGAGCACCGTCTGGCCCCTGCTCCCCAGGCAAGAAGTGGCAGAGGTACACATGGATGCTTCCAGAGCTCCTGGACTGCAGAACGTAGGGGAACCAAGCAACCATTCAGAGGGTAATTGCTCTTGCTTTAACATGATTGGATCTGGATCGCGATCTTGGGTGGTGGTCCTGGGGTGTGTGGCCAGTGTGCCAAAGCTTGTGGGGGCTGCAGAAAGGATGCCCTCCTAATAGGTCCAGCAGCCACAAAAACCCCAGCAATTTGAGATATAGCTCTCTGCAATATGGAAGCAGAGTTCTACCATGGCAAAAAGTTCTACCATGGCTCAAAAGTCAAGTAATTAGCTGGCAATATGATCAAGCAGAAGAACAAACAGACCACAGAATTCTTTTTTGGGGACAAGAAGGATCAAAGCATGGAACAGGAGGAAGACAACACAGTCAGAATTCCTGCATCAAAAGCTTCCAATAAAAATATGAACTGGTTACAGGCCATGGAGGAGCTCAAGAAGAATTTTGAAAATCAAGTAAGAGAAGTAGAGGAAAAATTGGGAAGAGAAATGAGAATGATGCAAGAAAATCATGAAAAGCAAGTCAACAGCCTGCTAAAAGAGACCCCCAAATATACCGAAGATAACACCTTAAAAAACAGACTAGCCCAAATGGCAAAGAAGGCCCAAAAATCAATGAGGAGAAGGCCTTAAAAAAACCAAATTTCCCAGATGGAAGAGGAATTTCGAAAATTCACTAAAGAGAATAACTCCTTCAAAATTAGACTGAAGCAAATGGAAGCTAATGACTTTATGAAAAATCAAGATACTATAAAACAGATCCAAACAAATGAAAAAATAGAAGGAAATGTGAAATATCTCATCGGAAAAATGCACTGACTTGGAAAATAGATCCAGGAGAGATCATTTTAAAATTATTGAACTACCTGAAAGCCATGATCAAAAAAAGAGCCTAGACACCATCTTGCAAGAAATTATCAAGCAAAATTGACATGATATTCTAGAACCAGAGGGGAAAAAAAAAGAAATTGAAAGAATTCACCAATCATCTCTTGAAAAAGATCCCAAAAAGAAAACTCCTAGGAATATTATAGCCAAATTCCAGAGTTCCCAGGTCAAGGAGAAAATACTGCAAGCAGTGAGGAAGAAACAATTTGAGTATTGTGGAAACACAATCAGGATAACACAAGACCTAGCAGCTTCTACATTAAGGGATCGCAGGACTTGGAATATGATACTCCAGAGGTCAAAGGAGCTAGGACTACAACCAAGAATCACCTACCTAGCAAAGCTGAGTATAATGCTTCAGGGGAAAATATGGTCATTCAATAAAACAGAGGATTTTCAAGCATTCTTTATGAAAAAACCTGAGCTGAACAGAAAATCTGTGTTTCAAATATAAGATTCAAGAGATGCATGAGAAGGTAAACACAAAAAAGAAATCATAAGGAACTTATTAAAGTTTTTTTTTCCATGTACTACATGGAAAAACAATAATTTTAAGCCATAAGACTTTTCTCAGTATGAGGATAGCTGAAAGGAATATATATGTGTACATATGTATATATACATTTATGTATTTATAGGATGGTATATGTGTGTATAAATATATATATGTGAGTGTGTGCATATGCATGTACATGTATACATAGACATAGGGCATAGGATGAGTTGAATATGAAGGGATGATATCTAAAAAGATAAAATTACGAGGTGAGAAAGGAATATATTGGGAGAAGGAGAAGGGGAGAGATAGATTAGGGTAATTTATCTCATATAAAAGAGGCAAGAGAAAATTGTTACAATGGGGGGGGGGGAAGAGCAGGAAGGTGAAAGTGAATGGGCCAACCATTGGGTATCTTACCCTACAGGAAAATAGTGGGGAAAGGGATAAGATGGGGGATGACAGAAGGGAGGACAAATTGGGGGAGAGGGTAGGTAGAAGTAAATACTTGGGAAAAGGAACAGGGTCAATGGAGAAGAGAATAAGTGGGGCCAGGACAGGATGGAGGGAATTACAGTTAGTTTTTCATAATATAACTACTATGGAAATGTTTTGTGTAACTACACATGTACAACCTATACTGAATTGCTTATATTCCCAGTGGGGGTGGGTGAAGAGGGCAGAAGGAAAAAAATCTGGAAATCAAAGTTTTAAAAACAATTTTTTTTTACATGCAACTGGGAAATAAGATATACAGGCACTGGGGTATAAAGATCTATCTTGCCCTACTAGAAAGTTAGGGGAGAGGGATGAGGGAGGATATAAGAGAGAACAGATGGCGGAAGGCATATTCAGTAGGCTCACTATTTTGGAGTAGGGGTTAGTGGAAAGAAAAGTTTGTAATCAAAATCTGGTGGAAACGAATGTTGAAAACTAAAAATAAATAAATAAATTGGCAAAAAAAAAAAGTGTTTTGCAATTGTGTCATACAGTTCCTGCATGTGTTCCTGCATGTGTTTTGGCAGATAGGCTCCTAAGTGTTTTTATGCTGCCTGCAGTTATTTTAGATAGAATTTCTTTTTCTATCTCTTCCTGGTAGATTTTGTTGATGATATATAGAAAAGCTGATGCCTTATGTAAATTTATTTTATATTCTGCAACTCTGATAAAGTTGCTCATTGCTTCAATTAAATTTTTTAAAGTTATTTTTAGGGCTCTCTAAGTATGCCACCATATACAAAAGGCATTAGTTGTTTCCTGGTTGCCTGTGTTCACTCTTTTGATTTCTTTTTCTTGACTTATTGTTATAGACGGCATTTTCTAGTAAAATATTAAAGAACAATGGCAATAAAAAAAAAATCTTTGCTTCATCCCAGTCTTATTGGATAGGCTTCTAGATTATGCCTAATTACAGATGATTAGAACTCGGTTTCAGACAAATACTACTTATTTGAAGAAAAGTATCATTTATTCCTATGCCTTCTAATGTTTTTAATAGGAATGAGTGCTGTGTTTTGTCAAAAGTGGTTTTTTTTTGCATCTATTAACATAATCCTACAATTTTTATTGTTTTTGTTATTGATATGGTCAATTACATTCATAGCTTTTCTAACACTGAACTAGCCCTGCACTGATTATACCTAATATTTTGCTATTTTTTTGAATATACATATAAGCTATGATTAATAATTTATAAATCATGCAAAAGAATCACTGAATTAAGAACACTGATATACTTTCTCAATTCATGTATTTTCTCAATCTTTGGATACTAATACTGTAAATGACTATCATGTCAGGCATTTAAAAAAGGGAAACTACAAAAGGGCCCTTATACTCAAAAAAGACTGGGAATCGCTTGGCTTGTCCAGCTCTCTGATTCTATAAATCAGAAAATTCAAGCCGAGAGAGGTTAACTAACCTTTCCAAGGCTACACAGAAACTGTCACATAGAGGCAGCTGGTACCCCAGTAAGTAAGAGTGCTGGGGCTAGAGTCAGGAAGACTTGAGTTCAAATCCAGTCTCAGACATTTGCTAGTTGTATGATCCTAGGCAAGTCACTTGACTTCTGTATGCCTGTTTCCTCAAATGTAAAATGAGGATAATAAGAGTACCTGCCTTGAAGGACCAAAGGAGATCATGTTTTTAAAAGCACTGAGGACAGCAGGTCTGGAACACAGTGGAACGTATAAATGCTTATTTCTTTCCTTTCCCTTTTCTTCCCTCCCAATATAACATTAAGTAGAAAGCAGAGCCTGGCTTCAGATGCCAGTCCCCAAGACTCCCGATCACAGTGATCTCTCCACTCTATCCACATGCAGAAGAAGAGCTGGTGGAGTCTGAGTGCAGATCAAAGCACACTATTCCACTATTATCACACTGCCTTTAAAGCTGAACTTTAGAAATAAGCAAAACACCTCTATTAATCCTTAAAATATCACTTCTAAAACTCATAAAAACCTTTAGGGAAAAATATGTCTATGAATTTATCTGCTTTTTCATTAAATCACTTCTTAGAGTTCAAAAACAAAAGGGATATGGCATTAACACCTATATGTAGATGAACGGGTTCAAAATTTGCTGGAAACACTTTTATTGTAGCCAAGAAATAGAAATAAAATTTATGTCCATCAACCAGTATTGTGAATTGACTGTGGCAAATTGCTGAAATGGAATATTACTACATCATAAGAACTATAGTATGCTAATGGAATGGAATGGAATGGACGGGGGCAGCTAGGTGGCACAGTGAATAGAGCACTGGCCCTTGAGTCAAGAGCACCTGAGTTCAAATCCGCCCTCAGACACTTAACACTCCTGAGCCATGTGACCTTGGGCAAGTCACTTAATCCCAATTGCCCTGCCCTCACTCTCCAAAAAGCAAAAAAAAATAAAAAAGATATGATGAACATGAAATTCATAGAAACTGGGAAGGACTAAATAAACTGAAGCAAAGCAAAATGGGCAGAACCAATAAACAAATTTACACAATGACAATGACATGAAGGAAAACAATTGTGAAAGATTACATTATGACATTATATTTGAAAGATTATAGAATTCTCATCAATATAATGAGTTATCATAATTTCTGAAGACTGATGAGGCATATCACCCAGCTCTTAGCAGAAAAATGATAAGCTAGGTGTGGATTAAGACATCTCTTTTCAGAAATGGTCATTGTTTTGAATTGTTCCACCTGAATGTACTCATTTACTACAATGAAGGCACTGTAGAAGGCAGAAGGAAGCTAATGTGTAGGGACAGAAATGTTAAAAAAAAAAAAAAGAGGATCAATGAAATATAAAAAATACAAAGAAGAAAAAAAATTCAGAAGGGGTCACAAGTCAAGGCAATTTTGTAACTACCTTGTTAAACTTAATATATTTTTTAAAAAATTATATATAACAAAAGTTTGTGGTTTCACATACTTTTTGTTCTCTATAAACTTAAATATACACGTTTATTGATGATAGCAGTTCATGATAAAGAAAATTTAAATCAAAAAGATAGAAAAATGAAAGATTTGCTGAATTCTGTGTAATTGTCCATTTCAAAGACCAAAGTATATCAACCCTACTCTCAGTTCCCTATGAATATAAAGTTATTACCCATTATCCATCACCCACTTCAAAAATGACAAGAGAATCATTGGCTGGAGGAAATTAGGGTAGCAAGATAAGGCAGGAAAAGATACTAAGAGGACACTCTGAAGACCCTAAATACAAGTGTGGTTTTTTTTGGGAGAGAGGGGTTGCAGGAAAGGGTTAGTGTTGTTTTTCACTGAGCCAAATTATGAAGAACAAGGCAGAAGCCTGATATCAACTATTTTTTGCAAAACTTATTGGATTCTGTCTTCCAGAGTCATTAAAATGAACTTAGCTCCCTCTTGTGGCCACTAAAGAACATATTTGATATGTGGAGAAAAGTCTGGAAGAAAATGAAAGGTCAAAAGTCCTTAGAGTAACCTTACACATCAATCAACATTTATCAAGTTCCTATTATCAGTAGGCACTTTGTGCTAAGTGCTTCACAAGTATGATCTCATTTGATCCTCACAACAACCCTGAGAGGTGGTATTACTTATTCACATTTTACAGATAAGGAAACTGAGGCAGAATGTTGTGACTTCCCCAGGAGCACACAGTTAGTGTATAAGGCCATATCTGAACTCATGTCTTCCTGACTCCAGTGCTCTGGCTACAGTTGCCTCTAGTCAAGAAAAAAAATTCCTGCACTGACCACCTTAATTCAGGTTTTTATCACCTTTTGCCTCAATTATTGCAACAGTCTCCTAATTGGTCTCCCTGCTTCAAGTCTGTCATCATAAGTTTTATAGAACAAATCCTATTATAAAGGGGATTTGTTCTGTGAAGATTGGATTCAATCAAAAGGCCACGCCTGAGGAGCAGCAGGGCCTGGACCCCAGCACTCTTTGATCTACAGGACGCTATTTCCTGTCTCCAGGAATCTCCAGCATCTCCAGCTGACAAGAGTACCTCCCTGCCTCTGAGTGGCATGTTCTGCACAAAGCCTTTCTGGATCACAACTACTTGTGCTCATCTTCTCAAAATACCTTTCACTAATACTACTTTGTATAGGTTTGCATTTATTAACTTCATATTTATGTTACATATGTTTATAATAACCTTGTTATCTCCCCCGAATATAAGCTCCTTATAAGTAGGGATTGTCTCGTACTTTGTCCTTGTACTCTCAGTATCTTAGCACAATGACTGGAATACAGCAAGCACCTTAATAAGTATTTGTGGATGACAAGATTAAAGTATCTCAGAAAAGAAACAAATACTCTCATTTTACATTTGGCTAAACACTAAACTGTAATCTATTTCACTTAATGAGAGCCAAATGTTCATTTAAATTACTAATGTATGCAAAAAAAGACATTTTTAAGCTTCATTCAGTGAGACCTGGAAATAGACCATTTGCACCACAAACAGATACAAGACTAAATAAGAAGCTAAATAAGAATTGTGACATGCTCAGTCAAAGTGTAAAATACTTAAAAAGAGGGACTTATGTGAAAAGCACTATTTAACACACTAAACACAGAAAAATGGAATATCAGACACAAGATAGCTTTAAAGAAAACTATTAAAAGTTATAAAAATATAAATATTCATGCTATATGTATTTTATGGCAATTATCTTTGCAAATGCAACAAAGTAAAATAGCTAACTAGCCGATCAGACTGGAAAATATCCTTTTTTTAGTTCTATTATTAATTTTTTAAGCCAAAAACATTTTTCCAATGGAAAATAAATGTTTAAAATTTTCTGCATTTTGTACTCCTGTGGTTTTGTTTTGCATATGAATGATGTTCTAGGCAGCCTCAGATGCAAAGTACCCCCTTAAAACCAGGGCTGCAAGGTCCAGAATATTCTTCCTTCAGACAATCTGAATATAACTGTTGTCACAGGTAACCATGAATCTTTCTTTACTCTTCATTTATTTTGGTTGTGCTTTGCTGTTATAAAAAGGAAATTCCAAAGTTTAGATGTCAAGAGACTTTAAAACACAAATTTCCAACACCTGTACTCATTTTCACAGGAATTCAAAAACTATGAATCACTTTAGTCTTGTAACACTTTTGAAAAGATTACTGTATTTAAATATGTGTCTAGCTAGAAGATCAGGTATTCCATATTTTAGACCGCAAACCCTCAGAGGGCAACGATTATAGTATTTCAATAACTACCCAGTGGAGGACAGATAGATATTTCATGAATGTTTCTGATATTTTTTTAAAACAAAAAACTATATGAAAATGTTCAAATAATAACCGACATTCATAAATGGAATTTTTCTCAGTCTGCAAAGCGTTTTACATACATTATCTAACTTGAGCAACGAAAATCTATGAAGTAAAATAATACAAATATTATTTTCCCCCTTTTAAAGATGAGGAAACTGAAAATCATGAAGTTTACAAAACTGGTTAAACACAGAGGCAGTTGAATGGCATGGTAGAGAGTGATAGACTTGGAGTCAGCAAGACTGAGTTCTAACCTAACCTCAGATACTTGCTAGCTGTGTGACTCTGAGCAAGTCACTGAGCCTCTCCCAGTCTTGGCTCTCTCACCTATAAAATAGGGATAAGAGCACCTACCTTATGAAACTGTACTGAGGATCAGAGGAGATAACACACGTAAAGCACTTTCAAACCTTATTGTCCCAACTGGTACCAACAGTGAATCTTATACGAAGCGGCCCAATATGCATTATCGACATTGTAATTATGTAAAAATGGTAGCGGGGGCAGCCTGATGGAAATACGCAGTGTGACTTCAAGCACTGAGACCAATTCATGGATTCATTACTCTTCCTCACGCGGACCTAGCTATAGAAATGGCTTACTGTGTGCACATGGGATGACACAAAGAGAGGCAAAAATGTGGTCCCTGCCCTCAAGGAACTCACATTCTAAGAAAGGAGACAATACCCCATCCCCCCAAAAAACTTGTACATATAAGACAAACACAGAGCAAAGGGAAGGTAATCTGAGAGAGATGATACTAGACCTGGAAAGGTCTCTTAGAGAAAATGGGATCTGGGCTGAGTCTTAAAGGAAAGAGGAGGGAGAACATACCAGGGATGGGGGACGGGCTAGTGAAGAAGCACAAACAGGATCCAGAGATGGAATGTCTAGAAAGGTATTACTGGAAAGACAGGAAGGGACCAGGTTGTAAAGAACTTTCAGTGCCAAACAAACCATTTTATATTTGATCCTGGAGCCAACAGGAGCCACCAGAGTTTACTGAGTAAGATGTGATATGTCCTGTAGAAAAATCACTTTGGCAGCTGAGTATACAATAGATCAGAGAAAGCAAATCTTTGTGGAAAACCAACCAAAATACTATGGCAATAGTCCAGGCCTCCGAGAAGTGCTGTAGCAGGGTGGTGGCTTATGTGAGTGAAGAGGAGACATATACAAGAGATGCAAAGGTATAAAAACAAGAATTGGCCCCAGAATGGATTTATGGAGAAAGAACAAATAAAAAGTTTGAGATGATACTTCCATTGCCTGAAGGTAAGGGGAAAATAGTGGTGGCATCAATGGTTAATCACAAGGTTTAGAGGAGGAGTGAATGTGGTGGGAAAGATAATGACTTCCATTTGGATGTGTCAGGTTTAAGATATCTGTTGTTGTTGTGTCAATTAGTTGTATCTGACTCTTTATGACCCCATTTGGGGCTTTCTTGGCAGATACTGGAATGACCTGCCATTTCCATCTCAAGGCAAACAGGGACTTGCCCAGGGTCAAACATCTATAAGTGTCTAACATAAGGTTCTTGAACTCAGGTCTTCCCGACTCCAGACTTGGCGCTCTGTCCACTGTACCACTTAGCTTACCCTTTTAGGTATCTATAGGACATCAGTTCAAGATTTCCAAGAGACAGATGACGATGATGCAAGTCTGGAGCTAAGAGATAGGTTAGGGTTGGATAAACAAACATGAGAATATTTTGCACAGAGATGACAACTGAAACCACTGGAGATGATGAGATCACCAAGCAAAATTGCATAGAGGGAGATAAAGCCTTTTGAGACGCCTACACTTAACTGGCATGACTTGGAGATAGTTATAGCAAAGACTAAGAAAAACCAGTCTGACAAGGAGAAGGAATATCAGGTGAGAGCAGTTTTTGAAAAACCTAGAAAAGCAAAAATATCCAGAATCAATGGTGTCAAAAATTACAGGATTTTAAAAAATTTTAAATCTAAAAATCAATGGAATTTGACTTAAGTATAAGAATTCTTGGCCCAGTAGCTGTTATCATGGTTTTTTTTCCCCATGTGGCCCAAAGAAACTTACAATATTAGACTACGGTTATGTTAATATTTAAGTATAGTTCAATTTTAAAGTAATTTTATAACTAATTCAGGAAAATAACTTATAACATTATCTTGACTTTTATATTTTCCTCAGAAAAATACTGACTATATTAACTATGAATTCAGTAAAATTTCAGAATATATGATATTCATTACCTCCATGAAAGCTCTACTTCCATTCTTGACTATAGTAAAAAAGTGACCCTAAATTCTCTCAAAGGCTAAGCCAATGGAATCTAAGCTCTGGAAGTTCTGCAAGCTCTGGAACATGGGAAAAGCTTTATGAACAGGCTTAGCAAAGGTTCTCTGTCTTTTTGCCCACTAAATTTAAAAAGACTTCATAATCAGTTTGATAACAAGATAGCAAATGTTTGGCCACGGCAACTCTTCAAGACCATGTGAGTTATAAAAAGGTATGACAGGAATACCCACATCAACAAAATTATAGACGCTTAAATTGTAAAACAGCATCTGTTCTATGAGTCTTACCTGAGGATTCCAATTTGGATCCAATTTTTTAACCACTGCAATATATTCCTGCATTGCTTGGCTAGGACTTAAATCTCCAAGTGCCTTCCATGCTTCCCTAGAATTGAGAAGAAATATCCAGAATCACCTACTATAGTGTTTCCCAAACTTTTTGCTCTCAGGATCCCTTTATATTCTTAACATTTATGAGGACTCCCCCAAAAGAGTATATATGTCTATCAATATTACCACATTGAACATCAAAATATCTTAGTATTTTTGAAAATAGCTTTACTCTCACAGACCCACTTTAAAGGTTCTCAAGGACTCCAACCATTCCCAAACCCCACCTGGAGAATCACTGGCTACCGGAAAACTACCGAAATGACTCATAGTGATCTCAAAGTTTTAGAGTTACAGGAATAATTCAGACCATTACTTTTCAAACTGACTTTGAAACACATCCCACTTAACTACATATATATAAAGCCCTTTCTTGCCCCTAAATATACTTTACCTCAAACAATCCATCAGTTAAACAAATGCAACTAAACTCAACCAAAAAAAAAAAAAAGGTTAATTTCTAAGTCAATTGTTTGATGTCTAACCTTCCCCTTTTTTAAATAGAAAATTTTTTTATTTTTTTTTTCCATAATGCTTGGTAATTAGATTTCCATGCCAGCAAACATAATGGTCCAACATCTGACTCCAAGGTTCTACAACTGAATCAGGCGTACTGGAGAGAATCGGAAAGGGTTTAGGAGATATTCATATCATACACAATTACAACTCTAACCTATGGTATATTCAGAGAATCTTAAAAGTTGGAAAGTACCCCTGAAGTCATTTAGTCCAACCCACATCTAAAAGATAATTCTCTTCCAACAAAACCAAAAAATAGTCTGGAAAAGTTCATACTATTTCTGGGTTTTTCCCTTAGATCAAGCCTATGTTTGCCTCTTTGCAACTGGCCACTCATTACACCTAGTTTTACTCTCTGGAAATGTGTAAGACACATTTAAAAACTTAAAAGACACCTATCGAGTTTTCCAGACTATGTATCTCTAAATCCTTCAACCTAGACACATATGGAATGATTTCAAGACTTTTCACTGTATATTAGTTACTTTCTTTTGGTCTCCCAGTCATTCTGATTTACATCTTGCCACTGGACCCAGATGGCTCCAGAGGAGAAAGTGAGACTGGTGATTTTGCAAAGCCTTCTCTCACTTAAATCCAATTCACTTGTAAGTCATAGCATCACCTTCCTGATGCCATGGTCCTCTTCAAGAAAGAAGGACAAACAACAACCTGTGAGTAATACAGGCTGACCCACTGGGAACCCAACAGGCCTATTCCAGTTGGGCAATGCAAATCCTTCCTCCCTCCCATCCTCCTCCTCCTCTTACATCCCCTTCCCTCCTTCCTCTTCCTTCCTCTATCCACACAGGGTCCTTACCTGTGCTCTGCTCAAAGGAATGTAAATTTTGAGCACTGAAAACTGGCAAGATATCTTTGGCTTTATGGGTTAATTTCTTTCTTACAAACCATGCCTTAAGCCTGTACAACATAGAGTGACCAATGGGCTGTTTGCGACCTATCAAAGGATTTCAGGCAGCCCATGAATAATGCAGATATAAAAGAAAGTAAAAATGTAAAGAGTGCTTTGTCCATGCTCCACGTAACCCACCTTCCACTATTAATTATAACTTTATGTGGAAAATGAGCCATTAAAAATCTATCTATGGCCTGATGAAATTTAGCCCATTTTAATTTTAGCCTCCACCTACCTCCAAGTAGTACAGGTAAGCCTAAACCCAATTCACTCTGACTCTCATTGATTGGTCAACAATAGGTCCCGCCTAAGCCCCACAAAGTGGTCACTGTTTGAGCCTGGATTGCCTCAGAGTTATGTAAATAGTAATTGTTTCTTTTAGGAATCCTGAGGGCCTTCCCTTCCCAGAACATTTTTTTTTGACTAGGTAAAAGAGGCCATTCTTTGCCTCACTTCTTACCCAGCCTAAATTACTGAATGAGAATTGACTCAGTCAAACAGAGACCTCACCTGAACCATCTCCAGTCTTTCCGATATATATCTTGCCACTGTACCCAGATGGAGGACTGAGGCTGGGGACTTGGCACAGTCCTCCCTCACAAATCCAATTCACTTGCAAATCATAGTAACACCTTCAAACAATAGCTTTCTTTTAAACAATCCTCAAAGTCCTTCCTAAAATGTGGTGCCTAGAATTGAACACAGTATTTCCAGATGTGGTCGGACCAAAACATTGGGACCATGACCTCTAAACTCCTAGCTGCTCTGCCTCTCTTAATGCAGCCTCAGGTTGCATTACCTTTCTTAGTTACTGTATCACATTAATGACATCTTAATTCTATATCTAAGACCTCTAACATCTTAAAGTTGAGCCCAAAGAACAAAATGTTTGAGGTAAAGCAGAAATAAGATGGTGATTATACCATACAATGTCTTTGGGGAGAAGAGAGACTAAATCTCAAGCCACTCTTCTCCCCAGCTGTACCGAATGTTCTGAGGCAGAGTTTGTGGATAATTAATAACTGAATTATTAATACGGCTAGTGGATAATCCATAAATTGAGGTCAGTGGTTTCTCTTGGCAACCAAAAGGCAACTCCACCCAGAACACTGAATTCTTAAAAGTCTTTGGAAAAAGGGGGTAGGTGGGTGTCCCTGATGGTAGAAATCAACTCTGACTGGTTAACAAGCAATGGGAGGGCAGACATAGTAATGAGGAGGTGGGCAAAAAAATCTTTAGCTCCTCTCATGAAGAATATGACCTGACAGTGAGAATCAGCCACCACCCCCAGCAATCTGGACAAAAGAATCCATCTCTACCCAAACCACTCTGGTTGGTTTTCCCATTCTTAAGCTGGGTCACCCTAAATTTTAATGGAAGGTTCCACAGACAGGAGCTTCTCTCCTAAGTGCAAGAATTTGCCTAGAATGGACTCTGTTTGTAAGGTGTTCTAGTAGGGTGGGGTGGCATACAACATCTAGAACAGTGGTTTCTCAACCTTCCTAATGCCAGGACCTTTTAATACTCATATGTGGGTGTACCTGCAGGTGGGCAGATCCACCTGGAGACAGATAGAGGAGCGGTGTCCCAGTTCCTAAGACCATCAGAAATACGTGTTTTCTGATGGTCTAGAGCGACCCTTGTGACAGGGTCGTTTGACCCCCAGGTTGAGAACCGCTGATCTAGAAACAATGTACTTGGAGGACTTGGGCAATCTCATCTATTGGCAATGTCCTTCAGAGACTGGCTGAATAACCTATAGGGGCTGGTTTTTGAATGAGGAAGTAGGAAGGGAAAAACTTAATCCTAATTTAATAGTTGGTTATTAATATGAGAAAAATAATAATTTCTCTCATATTCCACTACTAATAAGAAAAAAATAATTACAACATAAGGTAAACTGTGCCACACAAAGTTGGGTGTACATGTGTACACATAAAATACTATAAAAGTTAAGGAGGAAAAGATGTTTAGAAGTGTCTGTTGGTATTCCAAAAACAAGCTACTCATTACAGGTCCCAAGGAGCTGGAGGAGTGTGGAGCCTGTGGAGACAGAAACAGGATAAGTCCTGGGGCAGTGAAAAGATGATGACAGTCTAGATTTACTACCAACAGGATCGCTAGTAGCAGGGTATGAGTAGACAAAATGTAGTCAAGGAGATTCACCTTCCTTTCTTTCTTCCTTTTGCTCCTCCTGCTAACAGAAATCTCCATCCAACCTGACACTAGGACAAGCTAAGAAAGGGACAAGAGAGGGAAAATCCTAAACAGTAGCAGAAGAGAGGGAAAACCGGCGTTTGTGACCCAGAACCCAGCAGAGGCCAAGAAGAATATTCCTATGTAAGACACAATAAATCAAAGACTGGCTATCTACCAAACTCACAGTACATAAGAACCTTAGATAAAAGCGGATTCTTTTAATCTCTCTGCAAACTGTTTGAATGTCATTAGACCTGAGAGAGATTAATCTAAGAATAATACTCTAATCTGCTCATTACTCCTTAATTCCTATAGACCTAAAATATTTTTTAACAAGATCAAATAGAAATTCCAAGAATTCTGTCTTACCATTTCTGTTTCCCCTCAAAATCAAAGAAGCTTGGTTTAGGTGTATTACAATTTCCAACTTTGACCTAGAGAAAAAAAATATCAATAACTTATTTAAATACGTGAGAAACATTTTTCTTACTGCAAATGAATTATATGTATTTAATTACTGTAATTAAGAAAATACAGTGGTAATAGAAAAATTTAGTATTATTTCTAAAAGAAATAATCCTTTAAAATCTTTAATTGTAGAATATTCTTATTCTTTAAAATTATTAAGTACAATATTACTACTATTAACATATAGGATAAATTCCAACGGTAGACTTCTTTATAGAAATCTCAATAACTAAATGTAGAAATAATATGAAATAATAAGAGCTATTCTAACCAAAAAAAAATCTAAAATAATTTCAAATGTACCAGAAAACATAAAATATGTGTGTGAGAATCTTGGGATAAGGTAAGACAAGAATAGGACTCCTGTAAGGGTAAGGGAGGTATAAGCTTTAAAAAAAAAAAAAAAAAAAAAGGGAGGGGGAGGAGATGTAAGTCTGGAAAGAACCTAGGTCCCAGAATCTATTGTAGTAAGGGACTCAGACTTCCCTTCTCCTAATATTTTCAGGTACTATGGTTCTATCACTCTTACCAGAGAAGAAAGGAGACCAGGTATGAATGGAGAATGAATAAATTAAATTTGACTTCAAGCCAACCACTTGACCTGGAACAATTTCAGAGGCCCTTCTAGTTCACCAAAGTATCTTCCCACAATCTTCTCTAAATTACTTTAACAAAGGTAAAGGTTTTCCATTCAACATTAGGAGAAAATAGAATACAAATTAATACAAACTGAGGAACTAACACCAGCTACGACTGAGTCCCACTTATAGTGTAATCAGTCCCTAGTACTGGAAAAAGAAAACTGGACGAGGTTATGATCCCTTTTCTTCATGACCTCACTCTGTGACTTTGGACAATTTGTTTCAATTTCATTCCTTGTTTTGACATGGGAGCAAAAGGTCAGTGACCCATCTAACATAAAGAAGGAATCATCAGAAAGTGAAACTCCAGGAATGGAGGGAAAGTTTCAAGAGGAGACAACAGATGAACAAGGCACTGAGACTAATTTTGTCTAAGGTAAAGTCTTACTTACCTTCAGTTGAGCTGGGACAAAAAGAAGCTACACACTGAAATGTTTTTGCCAGCTCTACTTTACATGACTTAGAAGATTTCACTGTGATACAGCACCGGCCTTGGAGTCAGGAAGACTTGAGTTCAGATATGAACTCAGACACTTAACATTTACTAGCCACGTGACCTTGGGCAAGTCACTTAACCCCGCTGCCATCCTCACTCCAAAAAGTTTTTAAAAAAAAAAATTCACTCTATGTTTTGTTTTGAAATAAAGATGACTTCTCATAAAAGCTTTATCCTCCTATATATTTGTTAATCCAGTTATCAAGGGATTTTAAACAAAAATACATTCAGGAGACGAATTTATCTTTAACCAGTCTGTAGTGTAACTATCAGTATGATAATTTTCAATTCTGATGGCAAGTTTCAAATCCACAAGCAACCTAAGAATCTTTCAAGAGAAAAAAATAAGTTCATTTATTTCATTCTACTCTGTATACAAAATTATTCCCAGTAATACAACCTGTAGTATGTTATTACCCCTACCTGCAAAATACTGGAAGCACTGTGGGAAAAACTCACTACTTATCTGGATGCATAAAAATCTAAATTAAATGTTATCAATGATCAGCAAATTAGTATCCGTAGCGGTGTTGGTACTGCCTACCTTTTAAGTCAGAAGCAGCTATCATCTTTAGATATTTTGTTGAGTCAGCCAAAGATTTATTCCAGTTTTTAATGTTTTTTTGTTTCCCAAGCTAATAACTGAGTTGATTAAACAGGCTTTTGCTGTACTGCATCCAGAATGGGGAAAGCATCCCCCAGTTTAAAAAAAAGGCTATTAGATTCTGAACATCTACATTCTACTAACTTGCTAATGACAGAGATACTACTAGTTTAAAATCTTAATGTTTCACAGACATCCCTTATAATAGATATTACACTGTATTACAGTTAAGGGTTATGTTATGCTGGAGCAAGATTATACAGGTTTTGAGAGTCAATTGTTAAATTTTCAATGTGAACATTTATACCTCAGAAATTAGCAGAAAATGTTTAACAATGAAGATTAAATTTAGAAGTGTGTTGCATATATATTTTAGGAGGAAGAAAGCTGGTTAGTAAACATTTAACAGCACATTCCTGATTAGTCATACCTGAAAAATTGTCAATGTCACTTTAGGAAAAAGAATAAAAACTAATTACTAAATTAGAGTAGAACAATGAGAATTTGTCACATCATGACAAAAAAAGCAAAAAGGAGAGTTTGAACCTGCTTTTATATGTAAAGATGTCATTAGTAACACCAGTAAAAGTAGATATTGCAAATTTTACATAATCACTGTTCTAATTTACAACTCTCCTACTGCTGTCTGCTTCCCTAGTCTCTTATTTAACAAGTCAAGCAGAAAGAACAGTGGAAAAAGTCCTAGACTTAGAATGAAAAAACCTGGACTTGAGTTTTCCACTCGAGTGGACTTGTAGTAGCACCCTTCCAATGGGACTCAATCCCCTTAAAAAAAATAAAGTTATTGTAAGGAAAGTACTTTTTTAAAAAAATATATAATGATTACTATTATCACTTTCTACTCAAGGATCCCTGATTCTGTCAATGCCAATACTCCCTCCATTAAAGCAGGGCACAGCCCTTTCAAACCTAAGTAGAATTTTTGCCAGTCACTGTGCCCTAAAAAACATCACCCTGGAGGAAACCTGGTGAGGAGCCTCCCAGATTTAGCTATGCTGGTCTACCATCACCAGGCCACTACTGTACTAAAAGCATGTCCAGCTGGGCAAGCCTACAAGAGTATGAACTTTACTAACATTTTGAAACTTAGGTCTCAAAAACCAAGGTTACCTCCAGTCAAAGTAAGAGTTTAGTGGAGGCAACTATTACTATCATTGACTTTAACTCTTATAGCCATTGACTTTCTAGGAACAAACTTCTCAAAGCATGATAGGAAAGTTTAAAGTTCAATTTATTAAAACCTATAGTAATATTTTATTAGTATGTAAAATCCTTGCTATCATCTTATTTTATGTGGTTGGGGTTTTTTTTTTTGCTTTTTGGAGGGCAATTGGGGTTAAGTGACTTGCCCAAGGTCACACAGCTAGTAAGTGTGTCAAGTGTCTCAGGCCACATTTGAACTCAGGTCCTCCTGACTCCAGGGCCGGCGCTCTACTCACTGCGCCACCTAGCTGCCCCTATATATGGTTTTTAATGAAGAGATTTGAGGATACCTCTCTATCTTTGACCCCAGTAGTCAATGAAAAAAGTAATGTTAATGAGCAAATGAGTTTACTTGTTTCTTTTCAGAAATATGGCCTTGGTTCTTAAAACTATAGTATTAGAAGCCTCAGAAAGCTAAATACAGTTGATGAAAAGGAATTTGCAAGTCATGATACTGCAAAACACGGTGACTTTTTCCAAAGGATTTGTGTCTGAGAGGTCTATCTCCTGAACAATCTTATATAATTGAATAAACCAGCCTATCAGGGTGGCTAGTATTTATTTATCTATTATATGTGATGTTATGTCATATATATCTTATGTAGGTATGCAAAACACTTTACATGTTATTTCATCTGATCCTTATAACCCTGTGAAAGAAGTATTGTTATCCTACCGACATTTGAGAAAATAACATGTTCAGCATAGCACAATAGTTGATTTTTCACATAACATAAAGACCTTAAGTCACCTTGAAAATGCCCAGTATACTTTGCTTAAGAAAGAAAAGCCATCAAATGAGGATATGGCTAAACAAATTCTAGTTTATGAATGCAATGGAATATTACTCTGCTGTATAAAATGACAACCATGAAGAATGCTGAGAAGTATGGTAAGATCTACTTGAACTGATGCAGTGAAGTAAACAGAACCAAGAAAACAATGTACAAAATAACTACAATAGGATAAATGGAAATAACAGCTGAAAAAAAAAGTAGTGTAATGAAAGTTGCCAGATAACATATCCCCTCCCCACCCCACTCTTTTAAAGAAATGGGATGGCAACAAACATTACATACATGGCACGTAGTTTCAGACTTTTTTTAATGTACTGATCAGTTCTACTGATGTTTTTCCTCTTTTTTTTCTTGTCTTTAAAAAATGTTATTTGTTATATAGTATAACTCAGGGTGGGAGGATGCTGGGGAAAATTACAATATTAAAAAGACATCAAAACTCATTTTTTAAAGACAGAAAAGTACACAGTATGTTTTAAAAGATTTCCATAACAAAAGTCAACTTTCAAAAATGGTATTTCTTTAAAGATTCAAGATAATCGGGTTTTACTATAATTTAACTCTTATATTTAATTTTTCATGTGCTCAGCTATATCGACAACCTAGTTAAGCAGGTATTTAATAAGATTACTGACAGGAAAGATTACCTTTCCTTCCATCTTCTAACTGAAGTCATGTGAAATGACTCACTACAGAATATATTAACAAATTCAGATGTGCTTCTAAGTCCTGTTATAATGGGAAGAACACTGAACTGGGTATTTGGCAACCTAAATCCTGACTATGATGTGTCTCTGGACAAATCACAACCTTGTTGGGCCTCAATTTCCTCATTTCTCAAATGAAGTGTTTGAATTAAATTATCTCTAAGGCTTGTCCAGTTTAATGTGCCTGCCTTACTGGCTGTTCCACATATGAGACTATTCTTTGGCTTTCAGCATTTTTTCTGGCAGCCCCCTATGCCTGGAATGCTCTCCCTCCTAGTTTCTCCAGCTTCAAGTCCCAAGTAAAATTCCACCTTCCACAGGAAGCCTTGCCCAGCCCCTCTTAATTCTAGGGCTTTTCCTGTTAATTATTTCCTATTTATCCTGCAGACAGCTGGTTTGTACAAATTTCTTTGCTGTCTTCCCCACTGGACTGTAAACTCCTCAAGGGCAGGGATTGTCTCTTGCCTCTTTGTGTATCCCCAGAGCTTATTGAAGTACCTGGCACATCACAGATGCTTATCAAATTCATGTTGATTTGACAGTAGGTCTCCTTCCCAGTGCCTCAGTTTCCCTATCTGTAAATCAGGAAGACTGTATTAGAGGATGGCAAGTTCTTTTCCTGTTCTGTAATGTCTGATTCTAACAGGAAACTATGGTCAGGCAAAACAGAAGTGTAAGATGGGCAAACATCGAAAAATACAACAAAAAATAGTAATAATCCTTTATTTGGTTCAGCATTTGTCTTGTTTATTGCAACAGAATTATTATTCTCTCACAATCTCAAAGCTCTTAATTTACAATTACCACATTAACTACTCATGATACTTTTGTCCAAGCAAGACAGAGATAGCACCTTTACGATTAGCACCCTATTTTACAGATTAAAGAACTGAGGCTAGGAGAGTTGAAGTATCATACTTAAGGTCAGCTAGGTGGCAAAGTGGACAGTTGGTCTACCTGAGCCTTTTCCAGGGCCCCCTAAAGCTCCTGTCTTCCTTTAGTCAATTATCTCCAATATATCCTGTCTGTATGTCTGAATGTAACACCTTTGGCTCTCCCATTAGACTACATAGAGTGGGCAGGGACTCTCTTTGGTCCCCCTCTGTAAGACCAAAACTTGACCCAGTACCTAGGACAAAGCAAGCAGTTAATAAATGTTTAGTAAATTTACTAACAGGTAAATCCTGCCTCAGGCACAGTGGATAGAAAGCCTGGAATTAAGACCTGAATTCAAATATTATGAGTTCATTAGTAGCTGTAGGCCTCTGGGCAAATCGTTTGCCTGTTTGCCTCAGTTTCCTCGCCTGTAAAATGGGGACCATAAGAGCACCTACCCCCCAGGGTTGTTGTGAGGATCCATGAGATAATCATTAGCACTTATTAAGTACTATAAAAATGTTAGGTGTTGCTATTATTTTATATAAGTTTACATAAATTTTATTATCATATAATGTGTGAGCCTAGGCAAATCGGTCTACATCTATTTACCTCAGGTTCCTCATCTGTAAAATGGAAACCTCCCAGAGTTGTTGTGACGAGGTAGTAAAATAACATTGTGCAACCCTTCAAGTATCGGACTATATAAATCTTGCTACTGTTACTCGGTTGACCATTGATGGAGGCGGCACAGTGGTCCAGTCTCCAACTCTAAGCCCTAAAGCTGTCAAGGCCACGTTTCATATATAGGTAGCCGGGCAGGTCGGCTGTGGACAGGTAAGATGGGCCAGGAGGTAGGTAGGTTAACAGGTAGTTACTAGGGAGGGAGGTAGAGTGATGCAGTGACACGTGGGTGCGTCCATCCCCGCAGGGGGGAGGGCAGGGCTCTCTCCCTGATCCTGACCTTGACCCTGACCCCCCCACTTCCTGGGCGGCGCGCGCGCCCGGGCTCGGGACGTTACCTGCTTGTACCTGGCGTACAGGTAGAGGAGCTGCTCCCTGCTGGCCACCTGGACCAGGCCCTGCAGGTGAGCCGCCGCCTTCTCGAAGAGCTCCGCCAGGCTCTTGGGTGCCTCGGCATGGGGGCCGGCCGGGGAGTCCCCCACGTCCCCAGACTCGTCCCCCGAACTCAGCTCTCCGCCGCTGTCACCGGTCGTGGCCCCCGGGGCCGGGTAGGGGGAAGCCATGGCCCCCGGGCCCGCCCGCGGCGTGTCGGGTCGGGTCGGATCCGGCTTCCCGGGCTGCAGCCGCGCTAGCTCCCCTCCCTCGGATTCCTGCTGTAACAGTTCCCGGGGGCGCCTGAGGAGAAGCGGGGTCCGAGGGAGGCTGGTATCCACCTTCACTCGCTCCCCGACGGGCCCAGGCCCGGTTCTTCCCGCTCCGGCCAAAAGGAAGTTCGCCAACCTCCGGGGTCCGGTCTCTCCAACGGCGGGAGGAAGGGGCGGGGGCGAGGGGCGCGGAGGAAGCGGGGGAGCGCTCGGGTGCCCACGGGGACGAGCGCTTGGCACGAACGCGCACTGGCGGAGGGAGGCCGGGAGGGAGCGAGTGTATGGGCCTGGGGGAGGAGTGAGCGACACGTGAGGGGAGTGTGCGCGAGGAGGCGCGGCGGGAGAGCTGGGGTTGGACCTGCTCGGCGCCTGTAGTGGCTCCCTGAATGGGCCCACAGCCCTGGTCCACTGGCGGGACCGAAATGCAGACCTCCCTCCCCAAGGGCAAAGGATGCCTATAGGGGCGGGAGTGGGAACGGGAGTGATTTTGGCCTCGTGGTGTGGAGCAACCCCGCCCCTCTCGGCGGATGGATGGGAACAAGGCTGGCGAGGTATTGGTGCAGCGGCCTCAGTGGTGCCGGGGAAAACGCCTATTTGGGGAAAAAGGTTCCGCCTGCCTCTGCGGCCTCCTCTTGACTCCGCCCCCTACAACCGAGCTCCTCCCTACACGTGGGCCTTGGGGCTGGAGGCCGAGCCTGAGCGAGGCTTACTCCAGGAGCTGTCTTCTGTAGCATGCACGCACCTCTCCTTCCCCAAGGGTACTCTGATAACCCCCCCCCCATCACCCCTGCCGCAGCCACAGCCATAGGGCAAGATAGGTCACAGCCCCGCCACTGTTAAGGCAGCTCTGATCGTTGCAAAGTGAGTTAGTCCCAGGCCCGAGACACTTATGCTTCGTGGCCTCGTTTTCTTCCTTGGTAAAATAAGCGTGTTGAAGGAGATGATGTTTAAATGCTTATTGACTAGAGTTGCATTGTCCACCTCCATTCCACCTTTTTTAAGAAAAGGTGCTAATCCCCACCCCCTACCCCCAAGCAAAGGCCACCCTTGTCCTCGGGAGCTTATAGTCTTTAGGAGGAGATCGCAAGCAAACAAATATTTACCAAGCCAGCTGTATACTGGATAAATGGGAAATTATTTAAAGAAGGCGTTTGCAGGGGTGCCGAAAAGCTTCCTGCAGAAGGTTGTATTTTAGTTGGAAAACAGTGTATCCTTACTCCTGAACTGCGTTGATGTTCCATCTCAGTCCTCCTTTCACCGGCCTCCCTGGATTATTATTATCACCCTCAGAATTTACTGAGCGGGGGAGGAACCTGACATCCTGTTCTAACTGAACAAGGTCAGCAAAGCAGGGGTTCTGCCAAGCGGGAAGGGCTTCAAGTACCAGCCCAGGGATGAATATGTGCCTGCCCCTTGCAGACTGGCCTAGCTAAAGAATCTCAACCACGGGTCTGCCCCAAGTGGCCAGCTTTCAGTCACAGTAATTCACGAAGCCATCAATTACGGCTTGGTGAGTTACTGAAGCTGGTGTGGCTTGATAATGGATGTTGTAAATAGATGTCTCCTCTGACCTCTAGAAGCTCACTGTATGAGGTTGGGGACGTGGTCCGGTTGAAATTGGGCATTTGATCTATGAGTGCAAGACACAGCCCAAGCGTGGTTTCTCATCTTGTATGACTCTTAGGCACATTATCCCATAAATTCCCCATGGGAGATCACAGAATCACAAATTTAGAGCCAGGAAGGACCTTTGAAGCCATAGACTCTGAAACTCATTTTACAAATGGGCAAACAGGGATGGAGACATGTGGTGAGCTTCACTTCTTTACAGGGGAGGGGTCAATGAGGGTATATACAACAACCGGCCAATCAGAAGGATTTCTGAAGCCCAGGGCTGCTTGACCCGCCAGTGATTCTTTGCGAGTGAACTCTATCCAGCCGGATTTGGAGATACCTGTAGCTGCCAGAAACCACAGAACCAGCCTTGACCAACTCAAGGACAACCTTGAGCAGCTGCTGCAGACTCAAGATCTTGCTTGGGACTTTTGTAGACATCCTGCTGCCTGACTTATTGTGTCTACAACTGTCTTCTCTCTTAACACCCACTCCTCATTCAAAAACCTCCACAACCCCTTTGAGCAACTGAGAACTAACACTCTCCCATTCTCTCTCTCTCTCTCTCTCTCTCTCTCTCTCTTTCTGTCTCTCTCGATCCTTCTCTTGCAAGGTTTGTTTTTTTACTTGTTTTTTGTTTTTTTTTTGCAAGCTCTTCTCAGACAATAAACATTTTGTAATCTGTGATTTTGGGTCCCTTTTGGGGCCTGGGGTCTTTTGTTAACAGGTTGTACAAGGAATAACTATCTGAACCCAAATCCATTTCCCCATCTGCTAGGTCATGCTGCCTTTTAAACTGAGGCCTTCCTCTAGGTTTTTTAATGTCTCATGAATCCAGTGCAACAATTAAATTGCCTGCCTAACTTTCCGGGTTATGTGTGTTTGTTTGTAGAAATACTGATACAGAAAAATTTAAAAAACAGATATTTACCCCCAGAATTGTACAAATTAGGATAAATGTGTGGTAAAGAATTGAAAAATGGAGCTTATGTGTACAGATAAAACAAATAAATCACAGTCTCTCTACCAGTCAGTTAGAATGGGCAAAGGAGATAAGATTTTAGGAATTATTTGAATAATAAATTGATGAATCAAGAAGCATTTATTAGAGTGTCTCCTAGATCTGCAGTGCTATAGATTGACTCACTTACAGAAGTGAGTCAATCTCTGCCTTTGACGACTTTACATACTAATAAGGGGATACCACTGTTTGGGTTGAAAAATACCCTTCATCCTTAATTTAGTAAAAAAAAAAAAAAAAGTAAACACAGAGCTGTCATAGCATAAGAACAGGAGTTCATTCTCTTCCCCGGGGAGAAAACATCATGGGGAAGAGGCAAGTTACAAAGGGCAGAACCAGAATTTATAACTTAACTTAGTCAAGCCCGCTTTCCCAACTGTTTCCTCTTATTGGTGGAGAGAGAGACACACCTCACCAAATTCTTCCCAACTGGGGCAGCAAGAGAAGAATGGGTGGAGGGTTCCACCAAGGCAGGAAAACAAAGGAAGGTAAAAGTGATTGAGGAGGAGCAATGGAGGAGGAGGGAGGAAGGGAAGGTTAACAACCCCAAACTGAGAAGTTTTCACTCATTCCACATACCACTTAAGGGAGGGCTGAGCAAGGAAGGGATTTTTGGACTTGGCAGTCACACAGGTTATTGGTGCAGCTATAGGACCATAGATTATCATGCCCTTTCTCTTAGCAACAGTAGTAACAATCTGACTATTGTTCTCTCCCTCAAAACCCCTAGCAAAAGGGGTTGCTTCCCAGCTTTTCCATTTTAGATAAAGTCCCATCTCTGGTGTGTGTAAACAGCCCCTTACTCCTTTTCAGGATTTCCAGGTGGTGATTCATGGGATGCCAGGTATAATGTTGTACCTATGCTTATAAATCTATGATTTGGGACAGGGGTGGGGAATCCACAGCCTTGAGGTCTCCAGGTCCTTGGGTTCAGTCTTTTGACTGAGTCCAAGTTTTACAGTTTTAATCCTTTTACTAAGGGGATTTGTTCTGTGAATTTTGGATTCAGTCCAAAGGCTGCACTTGAGGACCTAGAGTGCCACATGTGGCCTCAGGTTCCCTACCTCTGCTCTGGGATCTTTGAAGACATCAGTTGCTTGAGGGGGATGTGATTCCCTCATTTATTCAAAATTGACTAACAAGGGGCAGATAGGGGGTCTTATCTATGATGCCATTTGCTATGGGCTACCTGGGCCCAGATGGATACTTGCCTGTGTAATAGCCAAAAAAAATAGCAAGTTTTAACAAAGTGACCACAGAGTCCAATTAAAAGTTTTAAGGAGCTTTAATTTAGCCAGCTGGTGACTGTCCAATATGCCAATTAAAGGAGCATGGAAGTAGCACAGAAGTACAGGGTCTTTTATACCATTTTGGGTTTCTAACAACATATCTAAGGTGATATCCAAGTGTAATCTATAACTACAACTAGATTGATATCCAGATACAATCTGTAACCAAAACTAATTTGTATCCAGGTACAAGCACTTACTTTTCAATAATTAATTATTATAACTAGTTGACATCCAGGTACAGGGATTTATTATCTTCAGGGGACCGTGGTAAAGTGGGGACCAGGAGAATGTGATGACCTCAGTATTAATTAATGAAGAGATAGGTACAGAAGCCCGGAGAGTGAATATGGGGTTGTGCATGGGGGTGCAGGCTTAGTCACATAGCTGCTTCCACTGATCTCTAGTGATTGATTTCACTCTGAGTTTACTGAGTTCTGCTTTGGATACAATTTCAGTTTGAGTACGCTCACTGATTTCTTATTTCACAAAGTATTACTTAACTGTTTCCTGGCTAATCTCTTGAGTCTATAGCTTAACTAGTTCCTGACCACTTCACCTGTTATGAAGTTATTGAGAAAGGAGGAGACCTCGAGTGGTTTTAAGGCTGAAACCAAAACAACAATAAACAATTAACACTCACAGGATATATGCCAGATACCTATCAAGATCCAGAAGAATAATTTTAGATGATTCTCTTAAGAGAGGAATCAAAGATCACATAGAACTGCTAAAGATTTTTCCCTTAGAATTCTCTAGATGAATTCTAACTCAAGATTCCATTGTCATGGGAGAGGTGGCACAGGAATAAATGTCCATTAGACAGAGTTCCTAACAGTAGGATAAAGTCCTTTATTTATTCATCTAACTGCATAGAAGTGTATATGGATGTATTATTTTTAGTCATGTTGATTCATTTGTTCATTGTTTATCATTATGATTATTTGCATTCCTCAGAGTGAAGAAGGGATAGTGTTTGCAGTTTAAAAATTCTAAGAAACAAAACCATGTCCTTATGCATATGATAAGAAGAAGAGAGACTGTATCATACATTACAGCACAAGTCCTGGCAGTCACAACATCCCCTTCTGTCCCCTTACACAGCTAGCACCCTACTTCAGGCCCTTGTCACCACAGCCCCATGATTGAACTCCTGAATTCCAGTTCACCCCCTCTCCAGTCCGTCCTCCACACATCCAAGAAAGCCCTTGCAAAGTACAAATCTTGACCACATTACTCTCATTTTCAAGAATTTGTAAGGCCTTTCCTAGTATGGCTGGCATAACTTGATACATACAACTTGACCTTGAAAGGCTTGTTACAAGTAGAAGTACAAGTTACTCCCCTTAGGGATCTCTGAGTTCTAGCCAAAGGCAGCCTTTTGTCTCCAACCTTTCTATCTTAGTACAGGCTATGTCCCATACCTGGAAGGGACTCCCTCCCTCTCCTCCTCCTTTCTTTTTCCTCTCCTCCCTCCTCCATCTCTTAAATTTTAAGATTTTAAGTCTTAAAATCTCCCTTCAAGGCTTAGCTCCTTCAGTGCCACTACAAATCTTTCTTTTTCCTCTTATTGTTCTGTACATATTTATCTGCCTCTGTTGTACTTCCCACCTCCAACCCACATCCCCTGCCCTCAGTAGAATGGGAGTTCTTTGTGGGCTAGAGATTTATTTATTTTGTCTTTTTATCCCCTGCACATGGCACTGCTTCTTTCATTGCAAGCACTTTATAAATGCTTGGATTTGATTTTGATTGACTAATCGGTGTTGTCCTAATAAGGCTATTCCAAAAGCATGAAATAAACTGCATCTACAGATAGTTTACCACAATGATTTCTGAAGGGTCAACCAGGATGGTGCCAAGATTTCCAAGAGGTTCAGAGAACCAACTCCACAGGAGCCCAGGGAGACCATTTTTTCCTTAATCACTATCCTGCCTGATATACCACCATCCATATAAGGAACTATCAGTTACAGCAAAGAAAGAAATTTTGAATGCTATAGATAAATTCACTTACCTTGGCAGTGTACTTTCCAGGAACGTACACAGGGATGTGACACACACACACACTGGGAAGCTCTGAAGGAAAATGTAGGAGAGAAGGGATGTTAGAATGCCTCCCATACTGAAGGACTTACAGAGCCTTTGTGCCGGCCTCATTGTTCTATACCTGTGTGAGGGATAATTTATAGTGAAGTTTCTCCATTCTGAAAAATCAAATCTAGAATGGCTCCAGTATTCACTAGGCCTAGGTTTAGATCACCTGACCTTCAAGCAATCTGGGACTTTGAGCAATGGAGACCCTCCCCCAGAGCCAGGTCAGCACAAGATATGCCAAATAAGGTTAAGACTGCTTTCATTGGACACCCACACGTTTCCAGGTCCTTTGTCTCAGAGAGATTCCAGTGCTTAGGTTGTGGGTCAGCTCCCCCCACCCCCCACCAATAAGAGTGAAGGCTAGTTGGGGGAGGGGGGTTGGGTTTCTGCATTAGAAGATTATATAATCATGGGCTGGCTTCTACCTGTTGCTCTCTCCCTGCAGATGCTATGTGGGCAACAGGGACAGAGTCCTTTCTCATGAGAAAGAATAAAGACCTTTTCTGACCTTAGATTCAGACTCTGAACTCTTTCATCTCACACACCTGTGAAACCTGGACAGTACAGCAGCACCATGCTAGGAAGCAGAATCACTTCCATTTTAATTGTCTTAGGAAAATTCTGAAGATCACCTGACAAGATAAAGTACTAGACACTGAGGTTCTTTCTTGAGCTACTCCCAAGCATTCAAACTCTACTGCAGAGAGTATAACTCCCAACAGGCCAAATGGTTTGACTGCCAAAAGTACATTTGCCTGAAAGACTATTTTATGGAGAACTCACCCAAAGCAAGCACTCACATGGTGGTCAGAAAGTAATACAAGGACACTCTCAAGGTCTCTCTGAGGAACTTTGGAATTGATTGCATGACATAGAAGACAATGACAAAGGACCGCCTAGCATAGGACACCTGCATCAAAGAAGATGCTGTGCTCTATGAGTAAAGCAGAATTGAAGCATCTCCACTCCAAGTGTCCATACAGACTATTTGTGCCTGACCTATGGTAGAGTCTTCTGAGCTCATACTGGTCTGACATTGTACCTTGACCCTGATAATCATTAAATAGCATATTTTGGCCAAAGTCTGAATTAATCAGACTGCTTTCCCCTTGCCTTCTGTGTCAGCAAGACACCAGAAACCAGTTAAAGCTGGAGATAGGATTCCCCCTTATCTTGGGAGAAAAACTGATATCCTGAGACCATAAAATGTAAATAGACCCTGCTCTGTTTGTTGTCAATTTGCATTTACAACCAAGGAGCTTCTTTCTCACATATAGATGGTAACAAATGGAAATCATGAAGTTTTGTGACATGGTCATTCTGAATTGGGATGGTTCAAAAATGTATAAAAAGTCTTCTGATTCATCTGTTCATCAGTTAGGATGTAGCTCTCCTAACTCCTTGTACAAGTTTCTCTAGCTTAAGGCAATAAGGAATAAATATGCTGTAATTGTATATCATAATTTGTTTGTCTCCTTTAACCAGACTCTTTAATAAGGATGAAAACCCCCGAGATGGTGATGTCATCCTTTGAGAAACAAGGACAACGACCAATCCATAACAGCCAATCCATAGTGCTTAGCACAGTAACTAGTACAGAATAAGCAAATAATAAGTGCTCATTCATTTGTTCATTGACACACATTTTTAAATGCCCAGTGAAAGGTCTACAGTTTTTCAATAAAATGTAGACATGACTTTTTTTTGGCCCCTTTTCATATGTCTGCTTTGCCCATGGAGGAGTGTGCTGGGAAAGCTTCTTTAACAGATTTCTTTTTTTTTTTTTTTTTTTTTGCCTTTTTTTTTTGGAGAGCAATTGAGGTTAAGTGACTTGCCTAAGGTTACACGGCTAATAAGTGTTAAGTGTCTGAGATAGCATTTGAACTCAGATCCTCCTGACTCCAGGGCCAGTGCTCTGTTTACTGCGCCACCTAGCCACCCCACAACCAGTTTTCTTTTAAAAAGAAAAAATACAGGATACACTTTTGAGCTTAATCTGTATTATTAATATTTTATCCATTACATTCTTAAGTTTGGACAATCGTTAAAACAATAAATCAAGCCCTCATTTGTAGAGTTTGCTGATTTCCTGAAAATTTGATAATTACTGCTAGCCAGTCTGAGCTGACTCTAGCACGCCCCTGGACCCACCTCACAAATGCGTGACACCCTAATAGATGAAGCACGGAACAAAATCCTGTAACTGCTTTGCTTGGCTAAATCAATTGCTCTCAGCAGCTGTAGCCTTTATAAAGAAAACAGGTAAATGGATTCTGCAGTGCTGTGTTTAATGATGAAGCAAAAATCCCTTGGACTGGTCACAATGTTATTAGATGGATATGTGAAAAGATTGCAAGAAAATCTCCCTTGTGTTCTGGGATTTCAGGTAGAAGATGGTAATGCCTATTTTAAAGAGCCCCGATACATTTGTTTGTGAGGCAGTGGGGCATAGCAGCTTTGGAGTGGAAAAGTCCTGCTTCAGATGCCTCCCCAGGTGGCACCTGTGAGACCCCAGGCAAGGCACTAAAGCTCTCAGTCCCCTAGGCAACTCTGAGGAAAGAAATTACCAAGCAGTTGGAAATCTACTTTGATAAAGGAAATTTCCTCATATGGAGTTAACTACATCAATGAAATCACAGGTCTAGTATGAAAAAAATGTAAATTTTTTTACTCCTTTGGTCCTGACCACTCCCTCCTCCAGCCCAAGGCTATTTACTCAGTAAGACTTAGTCCTAGGACCACAAACAAACTGAGAGTCACAAACAAGACTAGCGAATTAACTACCCCGAATTTTCCTTAGTTATTCTCAAGATCAATGGAGGCATCAACAAACAAGATTATACTCCTCCTGCTTATCTGCCTAGTGACCTCATAGAAGAGGGGAGCACTCCCTTATTGGGGCGGGGTACCCCTGAAAGTCTAGTCCACTACATCTGATGATTATAGCTAGCATTTCTATGGGACACAGGGCCTGGAGTCAGGAAGATTCCTCTTCCTCTGTTCAAATGTGGCCTCAGATTCTTATACGTATGAGCTGTGTGACCTTGAACAAGTCATTTAACCCTGTTTGCTTCTATAAAATGAGCTGCAGAAGGAAATGGCAAACCACTGCACCATCTTTCCCAAGAAAACACCAAACGAGGTCGTGAAGAGTCAGGCACAACTGAACAAATACATCATCTAATACGTGCCAGGCTTGGTTTTAAATGCTTTACAAATATCTCATTTGATCATCATAGCAACCCTGGGAGGTAAGTGCTACTATCATACCCACTTTACAGTCGAGGAAACTAAAGCTAACAAAGATTCAATGACTCGCCCAAGGTCACACAGCTATTAAGTATCTGAGGCAAGATTTAAACTCAAGTCTTCCTGACTCCAGGCCTGGTGCTGTATCTACTGAGCCATCTGGTCCCCTCTTAGCCAGTCACTGCCTTAGAACTGCCTTCTGGATTGAAGCAGTGGACCTGAATCCACATAAAAGGCAGGCCTTCCAAACTGCAAAATGGAGGAACCAGCGTTGCACATTTTCACTCCTGCTACTCCACAAGTTGTTCAATTGATGCCGGTGCCTCGCTGGTTGTAACTATATTGTTCAATTAACCTCTATGTGCACACTTTTTGCTGTGGACTATTCATTTCTCTCATGCTCCTCATTCTTTCAAGTATAGACTTACCAAATAGTAATGGGAATCATAGAATACAAATACGAAAGACTGATTACTTCTCTGACCTCCATCTTAATTCGTCTCCAATACCTTATTCTATTATTGTAGATATCAGTATCGGCCTTATATCAGTAGCTTTCTATTGCCACATGGATGGTACTAATATATGAACATCTTTATTAGGAACTTAATTCTCTTCTTCCCACCAGGACTAAATTAGTTTGAGAAACTGGGCAGTGTTTCTAATACTTCCAAGCTTCTTCCTAAAATGAAACCCCATTTAAAAAAATATATAAATGTTCCTCCAGTACAGCAACATGGCTACAAATCATGGAATGCCATAACCTTCGGAAGTCCAAATCACAGCTTGCCCTAGAGCAGTGTGTAAAGTAGAAAGTGCATGGTGGGTGTAAATAGGCAGCGTTATGTGACCAGTGATGATGCATATGCAAAAGCAAAGTAAGAGAGATCATCAAACATGTGCAGCAAGACTGTTCTATAATTTAAGCTACTAAGCAAAGGTTTCCTATCCCTGTAAGGTTCAGACACGTTCCCACAATTAATCTAAGCTCTGGACAGGATGGAAATCCTCTCATGGGGAAAGATACTGAGACCAATTCAGGACCCAAGGCTGAATAGAGATTCTGGGCCAGTTTAGGAACCACAATTTCTTGGAAACATCCAGCTCAAAAGACAAAGCCACAAGTGAAGGCGGGTGTCAGAACAGAGGTTTCAGGCCGGAGAGCTCCGCATGGAACTCTGGAGGCCTGATGATAGGGGCTTCCAAGAAATGACCATTTTTGTCTATTGTAATTTTTTCCTCAAAAGCTCTATCCTCTTCTCACATGTACTGCTGAATAAAGGTGGAGACAATCACACAATCATTCTGCCTGTATCCACTTCAAATTCATGTTATACAACCTCAACGGGGCCCTCACTGCTACTAAGTAATCAATCTTTCTATACCGGCCTTCTTAACTCACTACCCCAATCATTGTAGCAACTCTTCTAAACTTTTTCATCCCTCTTCAAAACTCCCATGGCTCTCCTTACCACCCTCTCCCCTGAGAATCTTGCCTCATATTTTATAGAAGAAAGTGAAGCCATTCACTATGAGCTCCCTTTTCTCCTATCTATCTCATTTCACATCACTCAGGTGCCTTCTGCCCCTTCTCTCCTTCCCCTGTCTCACGTAAAGAGGTAGTCTTATTCCTCGCTAAGGCAAACCTCTCTACCCACACAAATAATCCCATTCTATCCTGCCTCCTCCAACAGATTGCCCTTTCTGTCAACTGACTCTTTCACTTACTCAACCTTTTCCTGTCTACCCACTGCTTCCCTACTGCCTACAAACATTCCCACGTCTCCTCTCTCTTCATAAAGCCCTCAATTGATCCTTCCATCCCCACTCTCATCTTGTATTTCTTCTGCCCTTTGCAGCTAAACTCATTAAGTGTCTATGACAGATGCCTCGGCTTTTCTCGCCTCTCTCCTTCTTCTTCATTTCTTAAAACCTTCTCTCTCCAAAATTACCAATGGCCTTTTCTCAATCCTCATTCTTCTTGACTTCTCTACAGCCTTTGACATGGTTAATCACCCTTTCCTCCATTTTAATCTCTTCTTTCTTTCTTGGGGACCCCACTCTTTCCTGGTTCTCCATCTTCCTAACTGCTCCTTCTTAGTCTGCTTGGATGAATCCTCATCCATATAATGCCTCCTAATTACAGGTGTCCCATAGGGTCCTAAGTTCATTTCTCTTCTCCCTCTATACTACTTCTCTTGATGATCTCATCAGCTCCTGTGTATTTAATTATCACGTCTGTGTGGATGATTCTCAAACTACCGGTCCAGTTCTAATCCCTCTGCTTATCTGCAGTCTTTCTCCATTTGCTTATCAGTCATCTCAAAGAAGATGTCCATTAGACTTCTTAAACTAAGGCTAAGCCCTTCGCGCCTCCTAATTTCCCAGTTACTGTCAAAGGCACCATCACCCTCCCAGTCTCCTCCTACCTCCCCCCGCCTGTCATCCTTGACAGCTCCCCGCCCCAGTCTCTCAGTCCATATATCCAGTCTATCACCAAAGCCTGTCAATTTCCCCTTTGCAACATCTCTTGAACAAGCCCCCTTCTCTCCTCTGACACCACCACCACTGTAGTGTAGCCCTAATCAGCTCACGCTTTACTACTGGAACAGCCAGCTAGTGCATCTGCCTGCTCCAGATCTCTCCCTACTCATTCATCTGCCAAAGTGATTTCCCTAAAGTGCAAGTCTGACTAGGTTACCACACTCTCTCTCTCTCTCTCTCTCTCTCTCTCTCTCTCTCTCTCTCTCTCTTTCTCTCTCT
>CM053593.1:61094586-61149620 GCA_028646575.1 Pseudocheirus occidentalis
CTTACAGTGGGATCAATGTTCTGGGCTGGGGGGTAGGGACAAAAAGGGGAGAAAATTTGTAACTCAAAACCTTGTGGAAATGAATGATGTAACCAAGAAAATAAATTAAAATTTAAAAAATTAAAAAAAAAAAAAAAAGAATCCACAGAGTAGTCCGAGTAACAAGAAACCTCAAGATCACACAAGACCTGACTATGTCTACTTTATTCAAGAAAGATCTTGGAATATTCCAAAAGGCAAAAGATGTAGATTTATGACCAAGTTGCCTACAAAGCTGAATATAATGCCTAAGAAGAAAAGAAATAGACTTTTAAAGTAAAGAGAGCAGGGATGTTTAACCTGAGGTTCATAAACCTGTTTTATTTAATAGTTTAATAACTATATATCAATATATTCTGTTTCTTCTTAATTCTATGCATTTTAAAAGATTGTTCTGAGAAAGGGTCCTATAGACCTTACAGACTACCAGAAGAGTCCAAGTCATAAACACACAGAAAAAGGTTAAAAATCCCTGGAGTAAAGTATGTCCAAACATTTCTGATGAAAAGACCAGAACTGAGTACAAATTTTAAAATGCAAATATAAGAGCTGAGAAAAATCTAGAAAGATAAATTTATCTGAGTAATCAGAAGGCGTTATATGATAATACATCGCTAACATTTTTAATAGGAAGAGAAGAAACAAGTATCCTTCAGAGCCTTAATGTTTTACAAGGGTATTGAGAGAGGAAAAAACCAGAGGGCCTAGGGATGGATTGGTTCTGTGCTGAGGGTTGTTTCAAGAGGAGAAAAAGAAGAGAAGATGAGAAATATACTAGTGTACAAATGAGGAAAAAGAAGGTAGAACTTGGTACTTTTATAAGGGTATGTGAAAAACTGTATATAAGTAGGGAGAAAAGGGTCCAGCAAATATGTATCAGATGAACCCCAGTTTTACCTGAATGTGATAAAGAAGAATTGAATATGCATATGTGTATACATACACACACATACACACACAGAGTTTGGTATAGATATACATCAAACTCAAAAGGAAACAATTTCAAACGAGAAGAACAAAAGGGCACTAAGGACTAGGAATTGTTTCATATGTATTTGTAACCCATTCCCTATCACCTAGCACCGTGTCTGGCACATAGTAGTGCTTAATGAATGACTGACTGATCAATGATTGTCTATACTAGAAATTTCTTTATAAGTATCAAACAGATATTCTCATCTACTTCCTACTAGCAAATCTCAAACTAGTTCTACTTGGATACTGGTTTTTACCATACAAGATAAATATGAAAATTTCCAAGTCTAGAATAAAGAAGATGCCCTCAAAAGAAGCACCTCAAAAACACTCTAGAGTTTGCTTTGGTGTGCCCCCATCAGCTACTGCAGAGCTACTCGCCATTTCTGATGGCTTTTGCCTAGACTTTTTTGATTACCTACAATGATCTATCCTTTGATAAACGTGTCCTCCATGTTCTTATTTACCTGCCTTCGGACGCATTTCTTGTTCTGTCCTTTACTATTCATATGTGCTTTATTGTCAACTTTATGGTTTTAAACAATAGTTTTTGCTGATTTTTTCATTACTGTATGATCCATTCAGGCTTTGCCCATCCATGATACACAATCCACTGTCATCCACACCTCTTTGAAGGAGAAATGGCACCCTGATCTCAGGTCCAAAATAAGGAGCAAGAGAGATTCCCAGACCAGGGCAGCTAGGTGGCACAGTGAATACAGCTCTAGGGCTGGAGTCAAGGAGACTTGAGTTCATATATGATCTCAGATACTTAATAGCTGTGTGATCCTGGGAAAGTCACTTAACTTCTGCTTCAAGTTTCTCAACTATAAAATGTAGATTCATAATAGTCAAAAAAAAGTTTTGAGCCTCAAGGAAGAAAATATTTGTAAAACAGTTATCATAATGCCTGGCAAATAGGAGACACTTAATAAATTTGCCTTCCTGGGGTGGCTAGGTGGCACAGTGAATAGAGCACCGGCCCTGGAGTCAGGAGGACCTGAGTTCAAATGTGGCCTCAGACACTTAACACTTACTAGCTATGTGACCTTGGGCAAGTCACTTAACCCCAATTGCCTCTCCAAAAATGAACGGATGAATGAATGAATGAATTTCCCTTCCATTCCCTCCCCTCCTGTCCCTCTGCATCCAAATCCTCCCTATCAAACACTTATGATACATAAATATAACTTTAGGCTTAACCAGCTTGGTACTTGACTCCTGACTCTGGAGCAGTTCCACTAAGAGTATCTCGTTGAGAACAAGAAGTTGCAAGAACTGATGTGCTATAATAAACATTAGCACACAAGACACAATTATTCAAGCCATCTTCTTCAAGGCAGTTAATTCAATTCAAGAGGATGTGATTTCTAGTAAGAATGTCCTGGTCCATGCAGTGAAGAATGTCATTTCAAACCATCCACCTTGTAAAGTGTCTGCTAATTTGGAACTATGCCCAAACAGCTATAAAACTATACATACCCCTTGATCCAGCAATACCACTGCTAGATATATACCCCAAAGACATCCAAAAAAGGGGAAGGGGGGAAGGAGGACCTATTTGAACAAAAAATGTTTATAGCAGCTCCATTAGTGGTGGCTCAGAACTGAAAATCAAAGAGATGCCCATCAACTGGAGAATGGCTAAACAAGCTGTGGTATATGACTATAATGGAATGCTATCATGCTATAAGAAATGACAAGCAGGATGATTTCAGAAAAACCTGGAAAGATTTACATGAAGTGATGCACAGTGAAGTGAACAGAACCAGGAGAATATTGTACATAGTAACAGCAATACTGTATGATGAAGAGCTATGAATAAATTAGCTATTCTCAGCAATACAATAATCCAAGACAATCCCAAAGGACTAATGATGAAGCATACTATCTACCTCCAGACAAAGAACTGATATTGTTCGAATACAGACTTCACTTTCTTTCATTCTTCTTTCATTCAAGTCTTCTTGTACAAAATGACTAATGTGGAAATATTTTACATGACTGCACATGTTTAAGCTATATCTTAATGCTTATCATCTCAAGGAAGAGGGATAGAATTTGGAACTCAAAACTTTTAAAAATTGTTAAAAAGTAACAGATTGCAAAAAGTAAGAAGATCAGCTGAGAATGACTTAGTTATTCTTAGCAATACAATGATCTAAGACAACCCTGAAGGATTTAGGATGAAAAATGCTATCCATTCCCAGAGAAAGAATTGATGGTGTCTGAATATAGCTTGAAACATACTTTTTTTTAAACTTTATTTTCTTGAGTTTTTTTTTTTGGTCTATGTTTTCTTTCACAACATGTTTTGCATGACTACACATGTATACCCTCTATCAAATTGTCTGCCTTTTCAATGGGGGTGAAGGTGAGGAGGGAGGAAGGGATAGAATCTGGAAAACTCAAAGTTTGAAAAAAGAATGTTAAAAATTGTTTTTAGATGTAACTGGGGAAAAAATAAAATACCAAATTGAAAAAAGAAAAATGTAATTGAGGGAAATTACATATATATATCTGTGTATATGTGTGTATATGTGTGTGTGTGTGTGTATATAAACAGGGAACATTAAAAACTACTGAGATATTTGTCCCCCCCAAAAAATGTTTAAACATTTTTAAAAATAAAGTACCTAATCCAAATCTTCCATTTTTTGAAGTGCCTGGTGACTTACAAAATTTTGTGAGCTTAATATATATACACACAATGCAATAAGATGAAACAAAGCTTCCAACTTCAAAAGGTAGTCAAAAGTCAATCACTCAGAAGATCACAGAATTTATAACTACAAAAAAACCTTAGCGATCAACCCCAAATCTATCCCAAATGGAATTCAAACTCCAATCTCTTCTGCCTCCAGGACACCCCTACTCCAAGAAACAGAATGAATAAAGAATTCTTTTCAATAGGCCTGACAACTAGGGAAAATGCTCTATTACTCATGTACCCTCCCACTACTAAAAGTATCTCCAGTTCAAAACAATTAAACAAAGAATGTTTCCATCACTCTTCAGGCATCATGGCTGATCACACAATATCCTTGCTAATGTTAAGGTGTAAGCAGCACAGCAAGCAACAACTTTCAAACTGTTACAAAAATTAGTATATTTGAACAGAGTTTAGTGCTGTAAAAAAAAAAAGGAACTATAATACAAATTAAACTGATACACTGAATGATCTGGAAAATGATGACTATATAACATGGTAAAAGACAAAATGTAAGCAATTAATATAAATGATTAGGTATGTTGTAGGGGGCAATCTCTTTCTGGTATAAGTTGAATTAGATAGCTAATAATGCTCCTTCCAACTCTACTATTTCGTGACCCCGTCTTTCCTCAATTAAAATTACTATTATTTTACATAGCCAAACCAAGCATTTCTAGGAACAGTCGGGAATTGGGGAATTAGAAGTTCTAAGTCAAATGCCTCCCCACCTCTCCAGGAAAGTACCAAACATCTCAAGTGTTGGGAGCTGGGTCATGACAGTAACTTAAATCCTGGAACCAATTTATTTTTAGGTAAGGAAGCCTAAACAAACATGAGTTGTTTAGCCTTCATCAAGAGATTCAGAGAATACAAGAAGTCAGTCCAGGCATTGGACTCCAGACAATCCTTGAAAAGAAACAGGCAATGGGTTTGGCAAATATAATTAATATCTGCTTTCAATTAATTTAACAAATAGTACTTGTTTTGAGCAAGGCAATGTACCAGACATTAGGAACTGAGATATGAAAAACAATGAAAACCCTACCCTTAAAGAGTTTACCTTCTAAGAGGGGAATTACATACATATTGTACCAGTTATAATGTAATAAGGAAAAATGGGAAGGTCTGAACAAAACGTGATGATTATGAGAAAGGAGAAATCCCTGTTACCTACAGAGATAAAGGAAGATTTCACTGAGAAGTTGGCAATTTGAGCTTGGTAATGAAGAAAAATGAGAAGGATTTCAACAGGTGAAGAGTTTGTTCTAGAAAAGGGAGACAACTTATGCAAATACATGGAGGCATAAGAATGCAAAATGAAATGTGAATCCCCTAGTAGCCCAATTTGGCTAGGACACATTGCATGTAGTTGAGTAGAATGAAATAGTGCTAGAAAAGCAGGCTGAAGTCAGATTGTGGAGGGCTTTAAATGCCAAGCTAAAGAGTTTATATTCAGAAGATTGTTTTGTTGTGGGTTGTTTTTTTTTCCCAGTAGAGGCAGTTCTATGAAGAATGTATTGGCTAAGGAAAAGAGTAGTGACAGTAAGATTCAGTTAGAAAACTACCATAGTGGGGCGGCTAGGTGGCGCAGTGAATAGAGCACTGACCCTGAAGTCAGGAGGACATTCAAATCCAGCCTCAGACACTTGACACAAAAACTAGCCATGTGACTTTGGGCAAGTCACTTAACCCCAATTGCCCTCCAAAAAGAAAAAAAAAAAGAAAACTACCAGAGTCCAAGTGAGAGGTAATGAGGGTGAAAACTAAGGTGATAAGAATGCGTATGCAGAGGATGGCTATAAGAGACACTGTGGTCACATAATCTGTTGATTCAGCGAGTGATAAAGTAAGGGGTTGAGGGGAAGAGAAGAGTCAAATACGAATCCCAGGAATCCAGTACAGGTGACTGGGATAATAATCAACAGAAACAAAGAAATTACAGAGAAGAGCATATTCTGAGTAGGGAAGATTTGGAAATTTGGTTTTGCACATGGTTGATTTTAGAAGGTAATGGAGTATACAGGTAGAGATAGTCAGCAGACTATTAGAAATTTAAGGCTGAGAATTAAGTGTTGGATTTGGTACTGATCACAGAAGTGATAAATAAAGCCCAAAGATTGAATAAATTTGCCAGATGAGAGAATATAGAAAGAGAAAAGAAGGAAAACAGCTGTCAAGGGTATTCACATTGAGACAGAAAAAAGAAGATGAAACACAGAAGTTACTGGGGACAAGACTTAGTGACATGACTTAGTGGGGACATGATAGTAATCTTCAAGTGTTTAAAGGATTGTCATGAGAAAAATGGCTTAAACTTTTCTTAACAGTGGGATTCTTTCCTGGAATTCAATCCCCTTCAAGTGGGATTCTTTAAATGATAGCTGCATGACTCTTGTTTGACATGTTATAGAGGAGATTCTTCTTCAAATACAAACAGACCTCTGAGATTCAAGGTAAATCCAAGATTATGCATTTCCGAGACTAATTCATGAAATAACATAATGAAAAGTAGAGCAGAAAAAGTAGGCAAGTTTTGGGGGGCTTCCTGGGTGAGGGGTGAGGAGGAGCACTAACACACTAGAGCTTGCAGCTACAGGAAAGCAGGAACTTTAGACACAGTTCAGGGTAGAAAAGAGTGCTTGACATTGCTCACAAACCAGAGCACAGAGTAATTGTTAAGTGTCTGAGGTCATATTTGAACCCAGGTCCTCCTAACTCCAGGGGCAGTGCTCTATTCAGTGAAACACCTAGCTGCCTCCACATAACTTTTTACTGCTTTAGACACCTCAACTAAACTATTAATTACAGAGAAATTAATGATCTACAAAGACAGAAGTTTCATCATCTATTCCAAGATGTTCCTCACAGGTCTACTCCCTATCTCTAGGAAAAATTGCTAACCAAAATAAATGAAATAAATTTCAAAAAACTAGAATGCAAACTAATTTATAGTTGTCATAAAGACTTTCACTTTCACCAATCCAATTCACAGCCATATCACTGCCACCTCTTCAAACCCTGCCTAGGATAGGATCTCCTCAGGCTCTGCTAGAGGCTCTGTTACCTTAAGGAGCTGTCATCCTCGTCCCCACTTAACTGACTCAGGCTTCAATTTTTTCACACGTCAATCAATCAATAAACATTTATTAAGCTCTCCCACCATGTGCCAGGCATTGTGTTAAGCGCAGGGGATACAAAAAGAGAAAAAAATCCAGTTCCCGCCCTCAAGCACTTTACAAGTTAATGGGGGAGACAAAATGCTAAGAAACATACAAAGCAAGCTATGTGTACTATTAAACAGGAAATCACTAACAGAGGGAAGGCATTAGAATTAAGAAGAATTGGGGAAGGCTTCCTGTAGAAGTTGGTACCAAAAATCTGCAACAAGTAATCTACAAAATAATCCACAGGCAGATAATATGGTTGGCTGTATTTTCTTAGTCTATATATTGGATTTTGTGTTAGAATGTGAAAATTCTAAATTACACCACGTTATTCAAACAAACCATTCTGCTAATCCAACCAATTAACTTAACAAATGTTAAGGGATTTTCCTATCAGTTCTCTAGAAACACCAGATCACTCAGTATACCCAAGTAAATTATTGATCAGGGATAAACATATCTAAAAAAAGTTTGCCAAATGTTTCTTATAAAATAAGATAAGCTGTATAAAACAAGGTAGTTTGAAAGTTGGATAAAAACATACTGCCTTCTATAAAATTTTCATAACTGACCTCAATCCATAATTATTATTCAGTCCAGAGTTCTTAATTTGATTGAAATCTTTTATTTCCATACCTTATGTTTAAGGTGAGAAAAGAACAAAGAAATATTAACAAAGAGAGTGCTTAAGTTAGAAAGCCAATGAACTGTCATGTTGCTAAAAGTATTATCTAAATATTCGTTAAGTTATTCAATAAGCATTTTTAAAAATAAAAATTACTACGGGCTAAGTTTCCCATCAAAGTAAATAACCCTAATAAATTTCACTTCACCTACCCAGTTCTAAAGCCTAGTTCTGTGTCCGCCAAACCACAAGCCTATTCTTGAACTTTGTGTTTAGTGGAATGTTAAATTAATATACTAAAAGCCAAAAGCCACAATTCCTGCTCCTTTCCTAGTCTCCTTTTCCTTACTCAGTCACTAATCTGTAGCCCAGATTGTTCACTCTGTTTCATAGCAGATCCAAGGATCCATCTGGAGCCTGGTACTGTAATAGCAGTACTGAGCCTACTGTAAAGGATCCCCAGGAGGTTAAATGGCTTGAGAGAAAAATCTAGTCTATTTAGAGGCAGCTAGCATGCTGTTCCTTAAGTCAAAAAGACAGGAGTTCAAATCTAGCCTCGGACACTTACTAGCTAAGTGACCCTATATAACCTTAAACAAGTCATTTAACTTCTGTCTGTGTGGATTTCCTCATCTGTAAAATGGACATCATAGTACCATGTACCTCCCAGGGTTGGTGTGAGGATCAAATGAGATCACTGTGAAGTGCTGAGCAAAGTCCCTGACATACAGTAGGCACTCAACACATGCTTGTTCCCATTCCATTCTACTTGAGGGCAGATAAAAGAGACCTGGGTGTAAGTGGATCAGCTTCTCAATCACAAGCTTTCCAGACGAAATACAAACCTGGACTAGGCCAGACTCTGGAGAGCTGGCCCAGAACAAAGCAGCCCTAAGCCACACTGTAGCACCCCAAAAGCAGCCCTTCGCTCATCAGACTCTTTTCTGAGTATCACCCAGTACTTTGTAAAGCAACAAAGAAATTAAAAGTTGAAATCTTTCAACAAATGTTTTCCCAGTTAGATGCAGTTCTGGACACATCTACTTGTTCCAGTATTGTCCTTTAAAAAAAAAAAACCCAACACAATAATTTATTTGTAGGATAAACAGTTGATTTGTACCACCAGTTGGTCAGACCAGAGATTTCTAACAAGTTCTGGCAAGACAACTTAACAACTATAAATAATAAACAATGCCTTTGGGAAATTCAAACCTAATATTGTATGATCATTCTCAAGAGTAACTTTACACACAAAAATCCCCTCAAAAGAAAGCCTATCAAGTCTGCAAGTATTTATGAAGTGCCTCCTGTGTCACCTGGCACTGTGCCAAACATGAGGAATACAGAAAAGGCAGTGGCCCTACCTCAAGGAGCCCACCCTCCCATGGGCAAGACTATATAAATAACAATAAACAGATAAGACACATTTAGGATGAATCAGAAATAATGGTGAAGGGAAGACATTTAGGGGGAGCCAGGAAGGCTTCTTGTAGAAGGTATGATTTTAGCTGAGATTAGAAGGAAGCCAGAGAAGCAGGAGAGAGAGATGAAGGAACACTATAATAAAGATACAGCTAAAATTTATAATAATATACACTTGCTAAGAATCATCCCTCCTTGGGGTGGCTAGGGGGGGCAGTGAATAGAGCACAGGCCCTGGAGTCAGGAGGACCTGAGTTCAAATCCAGCCTCAGACACTTGTGACCTTGGTCAAGTCACTTAACCCCAAGTGCCTTACCTTCCCCCCTCCAGAAATCGTGCGAGAGCACACACACACACGAATCATCCTCCTTTCCCCCTACCCCAACCTCCCTGTCCTGTTCCTCCCATATTAAACTTCAACTCAAGACTCCGTGTCTTTTCCCTGGCTGTATCCCATGCCTGCAATACAGTTCCCCGCCCTCCCACCCAACCTCTGCCCTTCAGCCTTCCCTCCCTGGCTTCCTTCAAGACTCAGTTTAAATTCTACCTTAAGGAAAACTTCCTTGCACCTCCCTACACCCCTAGTACCTTCCACTTACACCGAAACTATTTTGAGTGTGCAATTTTCTGCATGTTGTCTTCTGAATATGAGCTCTTTGAGGACAGAGACCATGTTTTTGCTTTTCTTTGTATCCCTGGTACTTATCAGAATGCCTGACACATATGAAATGCTTATTAAGTGTTTCTTTTTCTCCAAAAAACAAAACACACAGACAAGGGGAAAAAACTGAATCTAAAAGTATGAGGATTATTTTTAAAATAGCAGAATGATTATAATAGCTTCCTTTGCCAACGTCCCAGATGAGCACCTCATCAAACTTAGGATGTTACAGAGAGAATTTCTGCATTGGGTTTGAGGTTATACCTCTAAGATCCCTTTCAAAGATTCTAGGATTCAGCTAGTAAAAAAAAAAAAAAAAAAAAAGAGCAGACACATGCTGTTAGAAAGATTCATAAATCCTTATAGATAATTTTCAATTAGATTGAATCTTATATTTTTGTTCTTAGTAGTTTGCATTTTTAGTACACGCACTAGAAAAATCATTCCTTGGAATCTGAAATAACCCAAGAAGTAAGTCTCTGGAAAAGATCACATTTAGATCCAAGGTACCAGACAAATTTTGTTTCTTTTTCCAACAGTCTATCAACGGTCTAAGTTCTGAAATGACAACAATAAAAGGTCCAAGTTCATTCTGACTGATCAATTATAATGCTTTGAAAAACATAAAATCACATTTAAACTAAACACAGAAGCTATAAGAATTAACTAATGCTTTCTTTTCCCTAGTTTCCTGATACCTACTCCCTCTCTACATTCACAGAGCCACCTACTTAATTAAAATCCCCATCACCTCTCACCTGGACTATTGTAATAACTTCCTAATTGGTCGCTCCCCTCTCCAATCCATTCTCTACATGCTTCCAAAGTTATTCCTTATAATTCAAGTATAAGTCTAAGTGCCATGTCACTTCCCTGCTTTCAGCAGGGTCCTATTAGCTCCTAACCTACCTTTCCATCCTTATGTCACACCATTTCCATCTCTGGTATTTGTGCATCTCCTCCACGCACTGGACATCCCCCAACATCTCAAACGCACTTCCCCTACCCTTCCCTCTAAGAATATTTATCTTCGTTTCAGACTAAGTTCAGAATTCCCCTGATCCTTCCAGCCATAATCATTCTCTCCTATTAGAATTTTTCTCATACTTACTTGTGTACAAGTTGTATCTCTCTGTCCTACCCCTGTTTCCCTCCTTCCTTAGAACATAAGCTCCTTAAGGGCAGGAGCTCTTTCTTTTTCTGTCTTTATATCCTCAACAGCAGGTGCTTAAAAGTTTAAGTTTAATTGAAATGAATTTTAGAGATGGTAGCAAATTTAGAGATTATACAGTCCAACTTCTTTACATATTGGGAAACAGGCCCAAAGAAATTGGATAACTTACCCTAGGCCACATAAAAATTTACAAGTGAAAGACTGAGGGCTGAAACCTAGGTTAACATCTTTTTTTTTTTCTTTTTGGAGGGGGGAAGGCAGGAAAATTGGGGTTAAGTGACTTGCTCAATATCACACAGCTAGTAAGTGTTAAGTGTCTGAGGCCAAATTTGAACTCAGGTCTTACTGACTTCAGGACGGGTGCTCTATTCACTCCAACACCTAGCTGCCCCATCATATTATTCTTTTTTTTTTTTTTTTTGCTTTTTGGAGGGCAGTTGGGGTTAAGTGACTTGCCCAAGGTCACACGGCTAGTTTTTTGTGTTAAGTGTCTGAGGCCGGATTTGAACTCAGGTACTCCTGACTCCAGGACCGGTGCTCTATTCACTGCGCCACCTAGCCGCCCCCCATCATATTATTCTTTATGAAATCTTCCCTTCACAAACCATTCAAATTTCCTTATATTTTCTCTAGAACGTTTGCCTTTTAAAACTTCTCCATCTCCCACTCCAGATCTATCAACCCCTTCCACTGAGCTCTCTCTGGAATGCCTGCTCCATAGGTAACAAAACGGTTTTGTCTTAAACCACTTCCATTTTCATTCCTTCCCTCACTGAAACTTGGTTCCCTCCTGATGACAGGGTATCGCTGGCCATCTTTCTAACACAAGTAGCATATGATAGTAACAACACTACCAGCTATCATTTATATAGTATTTTAAGGTTTGTAAAGTCCTTTACAAATTATCTCATTTTATCCTTACAACAACACTGGGAGGTAGTGCTATTATTGTGTCATTTTATAAAGTGACTGAGGCAAACAGAGGTAAAGTGACTTGCCCAGGGTCACACAGCTAGTATGCATCTGAGGCTGGATTTTAACTAGGGTCTCCCAGACTCCAGGTCTAGTGTTCTAGCCACTCTACCCCCAGACAGCAACTTTCACTTGTACCACTCAAACTCTACTCACTGGCTGAGGTTACATGAAGTCAGACTAGGATGCTGTTCCTAGGGCCACATCCAGACTCTACCTCTACCATCACACAAAAACCTCCTCCTCTGAGGTTCCCTCAATCCATATTTATTTCCCAGTCAAGAATCTATTAGCTATTATCTACAAACACCCCAGGATACTCTCCTTTTCTCATTTAGTAAAGTTCATAATCTTTCTCTCCTCCCCAATTCTCACCTTCATAACAGAATTCAGCATACATACTTCCAGTCCTATCTAACACCCAGTCTTTTCCCAATTCACTTATTCACCACGAGCTACTCTTTCACTCCACCTCAGCTATACGTGCCCTTGAAAACCCACAAATGCAACATTTCATTGTTCAAGAACTCTGAAATTTCTTTTTCTGATTACTATCTTTTATCATTGTCTTTATCTTTACCCTGTAATACCTCACCCCAACCTCCAATCCTTCCATCCCCTCAGTTCTTGCTCAAACTATCACCCCCCTATACTGGCTACATTCTCTTCCTTTTCCTATCTTGACGCCTCAGTAAACCAGTTCTACTCTCTACTGAGCTTTACATTCAAGCTCCTCATCTTATCACCAACCATGTCTTGCCAAGCCCCAAATTTGGATTATTCCCACCATTTGACATCTTTGTTCCTACTCACCACTAAACAAAGCTGGAAGAAATTGCAAAACCATGCTGACTCAGTTCAATACAAATTTATGTTCCAAAATCTCAACTAGGTCTTCATTGCTGCTAGTCAGTTCTTTTATATTTCCCTAATTAATTCACCATCCACTCATCACAGTGACTTTTTAAAACGTTTTCATCCTTCCTCAACCCTTCTAGGGCTCCACCTTCTCTCTCCCTTTTAACTGAGAACCTCGTCTCTTATTTCAAAAAAAAAAAGAGGTCATTCAACAGAGTCCTCAACAGAGCTCCCTCTTTTCCCCTCCTAACTCAGGTGTTCCCTCGGTTTCACATTTTATTGAAGAGATGGCCCTTCTCCTTGCCAAGGGCAATTCCTATAAATGCAAAGAGGATCCCATTTCATTCCATCTCCTCCAGCAAACTGCCTCTTCTATCATCTTGACCCTCTCACTAATCTTCAATCTCTCCCTGTCCACATCCTGCTTTCCTGCTGCCTACAAACAAGTCTATGTCTCTCTCATCCTTTAAAAAAAAAACCCGACTCTGTATATGCTGGCTAGCTATCAAACCAGATCTCCTCTCCCTTCTTGTTACTCAACTCCTTGAGGTGACCATCTACCATCAGTGCAGCCAGTTCCTCTCCTCTTACTCTTCTAAATTCTCTGCAGAACAGCTTTCAATATCATCATTCAACTCAAACTACTTTCTCTAAAATTACCAATTAATTGCTAAATCTAATGGCTTTTTCTCAGTTCTCATCTTTCTTGGCCTCTTTGCAGTTTCTGACTGTCAATCATCCTTTTCCACTTGATAGTCTCCACGTCCCTGCTCTCCCCTGGTTCTCTTCCTACCTGTTTGACCACTCCTTACCCAGCCGCTGTACTGGAACTTCATCTAGGTGACTGGGTGTCCCTCAAGCTCTGCTCTAGGCCCTTTTCTCTACTCCCTCTAAACCATCTTTCGTGTTGATCCTATCAGCTCCTCCAGATTAAATTATCATCATTAAATTACTGGATGCTTCCAAGATCTATTTAGAACATTAGGATTCAGTTCAAACATCTACCCTAACTTCTAGTCTTACATTCCCAACTGCCTACTGGATGGATATCTAGAACTGGATATCTATTAAAAGTCATTTCAAACTCAATACGTTTAAAACAGAGCTCCGCCCCCCTCCACCCCACCCCTGCCAGCATCAAGATAGTCTTCTTGTCAGTGTCCAGCTTCTCCCCAGCCCCGTCCATCCTCACTCAGCTGACAAAGGGATCTTCTGAAAGCATAGATCTGACCGTTTCAAAGCCCATCTTCACCCCAGCTCAGTAATCTCCAACAGCTCCGTATTATGAAGTTGGGGGTACAGTGGATAGAGCACTAGGACTGAATTCAGGAAGACATGAATTCAAATACAGCCTCAGAAACTTACTAGCTGGGTAACTCTGGTCCAAGTTACTTAAAACAGAGCCTGCCTTGGTTTCCTCAACAGCAAAATGGGGATAACAGCATCTACCTCAAAGGACTGTTCTGAGGATCAAATGAGATATAGGTAAAGCACTTAGCCACACAAAAGTTGCCAATTAATGCCCATTCCCTTCTCTTTTGTTCCTTTATTATTTCCACAGGATCATATATAAAATTCTTTTTCCCTATTTTTCCAGCCTTTACTCCCCTCCACATGCTGTACAATCCAGTAACACTGGCTGTTCCCTCTACACTCTATCTCCTAATTGCATGTATTGGCACTAGCTGTGCCCCATGTCTAGAATGCTCTCCTGGTGGCTTCCCTGGATTCCTTCAAGCTTCAGCTAAGAAGCTCACCTGCAATAAGCCTTTCCTTGCCCCTCCCCTCCCCCCCCATGCTTGGGGTTTTCTCTCCAAGGTTACCTCCACATTACCCTGTATGTACCTTGTATGTACACAGCTGTCTGCATGTTGCCTCTCCCATCACAATGTGAACACTTCCAGGGTACAGACTATTTTTGCTTCCTTTGTAGCCTCAGTGCTTAGCACAGTGCTTGGCACACAGCAGATGTTTAATAAATTCATGTTGTTGACTTTATAATTATGTAAATTATTATAAATTTATAAATTATATCATTTACAATTATAATATAATTCTATTAACAATATAATTATATGTTATAATAATTACATTATTAATAACCAAATTAATCATTAAATTTTAATGAAAAAATACCTAAGTTTAATGAGAAGTAATTCATCCTTTCTGTGACTTTCAAGTAAAAATTCCAGAATCAATTTGGGATAAAATTAAAGTTCTTAAATGACTGTTTAGTCATTTTAGCAGTAGTTATTAAGATTACATCTCATTTAGGGGCGGCTAGGTGGCGCAGTGGATAGAGCACCGGCCCTGGAGTCAGGAGTACCTGAGTTCAAATCCGGCCTCAGACACTTAACACAAAAACTAGCCGTGTGACCTTGGGCAAGTCACTTAACCCCAACTGCCCTCCAAAAAACCAAAAAAAAAAAAAAAAAAAAAAGATTACATCTCATTTGAATATATGCCACTACCAAAAACAAAAACCCATCTCTAATGCAACATTTTTCTAAGAGTTAGTCCATTTATTTTACATAATATTCTAGAGAGCAAAATTTCATCACCACAAAATTATATGGACAATTTCCTAAAGGTAACTGGCAGTATCATATCTCAATACTGTTCCCAGAAATTCAAGAGGGACTGAATAGAGTATAGGTAAAATACGGGAAATATATCGCCACCAAAAGCATCTCAAAAGAGATGTACTACTAATGGTGACTCAATACCATCTTCGTGGAGAAGACAGATTAGAGTAGTTCGGGAAAAGGGCCTGAACTGGTACTGCCACTGAACTGCTGGCTGACTCGGCCCAGGGGCTTCCTCTCCCCAATACTCACTTCCTCATCTGTCAAACATGCCAAGTTCCTTTCACTTCTGATGTTTTATGATGTTCATCTTCATATGTGATGAACCTCAAGACATTAATTACTATGAATGGTTTCCACAAACACTACCAAAGACTTATGAATAATTCTACAAACCTTTTATAAAGCACTTGGTTTTAGAGATAAACCTTGTTCTATTTTCTCCAAAGTTTTCAGTTTTCCAAAATTTCTAGGATCAACTAGAACTCTAAAATATTTTTTCTTGTTCTAAAAGACCACCATGAATTTAACCAATTGAATTCAATAAATATTGATTAGTCACTTCAGTTCAAAAAACTGGACCATGTACCATTATGATCACATGACCTCAAGAATAAAAAACCTTTATCATCTCATAATCACAAAGAAAACTGTCCTATATTTAGTGTAATCTATCTTATGTGTAGAAGTAGTCATTATAATCTGAAATTTCCAAATATGTATAGATAAAATCAACTAGCAATAATCCACAAAGATGGAAAAAAAAGGTGAGAGGTTAAAATTGTGTATATAAAACATCTAATCCAGAATCATTTATAACTGACTTTAAAAAAATAATCATATATACACACACACAGACACACACATAATCTTTTATTCACACATTCATTCAACATTTATTAAATGCATACCATGAGTCAAGACATTGTGAAAGACTATGGGGTATATAAAAATAAAATCAGTTCTTGCCCTCAAGGAGCTTATATTCTGGTGGAGAGTAGACAAAGAACATGATGTCTACCAATTAAACACTAAGTTTTCTAGTGCTTTACAAATATTAACACATTTTATCCTCACAACAACCCTGGGAGGTAGGCATTATTATTTTCCCCAATTTAGAGATGAAGAAGCTGAGAATGAGAGAAGTTAAATGCCTTGTTCAGGGTCATACAGCTAATAAGTGTCTAATGACATATTGGACTCAGCTCTTCCATACTCAGGGTCCAGTGACCTATCTACTAAAACCACAGTGAAAAGATACAAAGTAATACCGGGGAGGAAACAGCAACCAAAGTAATCAACAGAGGCCGGCAGGAAGCAGTGCTCTGAAGGAAGCTAGGAATTCTATGAGTTAGAATAGAGGAGGGAGTGTATTCTAGAAATGGGGAACCACCTGTGCCAAGGAAAAGAAACCAGAAATGGAATGTATGGATAGCGGCAAGTAGCCTAGTTTAACTAGACTATGAAGAGCATTAAGGAGGGTAATGAGCAATAAGCCTGGAAAAGGAGGAACAAGACAGATGTTGAAGGGATATAAGAGGCAAAAAGAGTTTTTGTATCATCTGAAAGGAAAGAAGGAGCATCCTGAACAAGGGTGTAATATGGTTAGAGTGATGCATTAGGAATATCTCTACGATGAATGTAAAAGCTGAATGGGAAAAGGTAGAGATTGATGGCAGGGAAATACAGCAGAAGGCTATTACAGTCGTCCAGGTGAGAGGGAACAAGGGCTTGAAGGGGAATGAATGGTGATCACACCAAGAATGAAGGGGAAAGATGTAAGACTCAGTAAGGAGGAAGAGTAGTCAAGACCTGGCAACCCATGAGGTAAGGAGCAGGCTAACTCTGAGTTTAAAAACCCAGGTGACCAGAAAAATGGCAGTGCTCTCATCATAGACAACAAAGGGAGGCAGATGGGAAGGAAGGGTGGGAAGGCATACTTGGACATGTAGAGTTTGGGTGCCCACTGGACATTCTGTTGGGGATTTCTAAGGGGGGAGAGTGCTCAGGAGGGGAGGGCCTGTATGTTCTAACAAAGGACTGTGAGAAGGGATGTCAGACAGGTGGAAGGAGAATCAGAAGAGAGCCCGAGGAGGAAAGTATCCAAAAAGGCAGTTTACCAAAATGGTCAACAGTGTCAAATGCAGCAGAGATAGAGAATGTCGACTGTGAGAGGGTCACAAGACTTGGGAGTTTTCTAATACACTGTTAAGTCTGAAGATAGAACCTTTTCAAATGAATGATGAGGTCAGAAGTCAGGTTGTAAGGTCAAAGAGTGGGAGGTGAGAAAATCAGAGGAAATATGTATACCAGCTTTTCCTGGGAGTTTGACTAAAAAGGGCTTATAAAATGATAACCTGAAATGATGGTAGGATCAAGGGATGATTTTAGGGCCAAATTCTCTCCCAGATTGTCCCTAATGTCCATCAATTTAGTCTAGGACCCTGCTGCAAAGTGAGGTAAGGAGGCCTAGAATTACAGTGAATAATCCACAAAGTAGACAGTGATTACAATCATTTAAATTTACAATCAAGGTATCAATGTCTCCTCTCCCCCCCAAACAGTCCCAAGCTATGCCATTTTCCAAATTAAATAATCCTTGTAGCTCATGCTTTTATCCATCCATTACGAATATCATGCTAAACACATATATGCATGTATACATGTGTACATGCACATGCATATGCCTTAATATGTTGGACTTGTGTATTGTGCTTGTGTATGTGTATGTATGCTCACAGAAACCTGAGTGGTTGCCTCAACGTGCTCCTTAACTGCCTCCACAAAGAGCTGACAGTGGTACTGAAAATTACTACCAGAAAGATAAAATACACCCCACTTTCAATAAAACCACAATCTGGACTACAGCCAAGGTTTTTAAATTAACAGAATGTTATTAAAAACAATAAATCACAAAGACACTACAGGCTAAAATGGTAGTCTCTGTATTACAATTCTCAGTCACATAAGAGCCGCAAAACACTACCCAAAACTGAATGAACAAGAGATAATAAACGATTCTTTGCCCTTTTATTTCAGCCAATAATCAAATATTGTACATTGCAACTGGATTTTTTCCAGTAATCCTAAATCCTAAATTAACATTTAACTGTCCTACATGCCCATCTCTAACTTCTCCAATAATTATAGTGCTTACATGGAAAAGTAAGCCTCTATCATTTGATACCCTTTTTTCCCATCAAGCTTATCTTAAAATCAAGTAGAAGGATGAAATGATTTAATTCCCAAATCGCATCCAAGGTATGGGTTCATATTGATTTTATACTCTTTGTTTCATCTTGGGCAGAGAGATGAACTCCTGGAGGTTAGAGATATGTTGCTCTAAAAGAATTTTTCTCTCCATCCAGGGTCTACGGGCATAGGTCTCTACTTAGTGCTTCAAGTCCTTCAAATATTCTCCTAAATGCATTATCTTTATTTTCCTTATGTTAATCTAAAGTAACCGCATGTATCTTTATCATTATATTGAACATTCTCCACGAGCTATCATTCTCTCCCAACTAAGGCTGATTATAGAATGTGTCATGACCACCGAAATGTTTAGGTATGGCTATAAAGTGAATTGTTTACAGTACATAGATTTAGGGGCTCCTAAAGGGACAGATCTCTCTTCCGGGCAAATAAAAACACGGGAAGGTGGGGGGAGGGGGGTTGCGGCGGCAGGGTGGTAAGGAGAGAGCAGACTTTAAATTAAAAACTAAAAAACATTAAGGAGACCTCCAAAAAAAACCAACCCAAACCACCACACATGCTCCTCTCCTTCCTTCCTCCCCCTACCATAAACAAGAACGCAAACGAGAACACCCGACCCGGCTACTTTGCATACTTCATGCAAAATGAGGAAAGCTCTAACAAAATGGGACGTTTGATCAAAATAATTCAGTGTTTACAGGTCGCACAGACTGCTAGGCTCCGGCGGGCTGGGGAGGGGGTCTGTCTTTCTATCTGTCAGTCTGCGTTTCAATCAAGTTACAAAGGCTTTGTCAACAGTGGTCAAGGGGGGCTCCGTGGGGAAGGCCGGCCCGGGAGAGCTTGCTCCTGGGGCCGGGGCTGCGGGTGGCGGGGAGGACGGGCCCGGCCCCCTCCCCCGCGGGGGGGGTGCCCCTGCCGCTCCCGACCCGCAGCTCGCAGGAAGCCGCACAAGCGGCTCTGCGTCCCCGCAGATCCGTTACACCGGGAGGGGGGAGGGGGCAGCGGAGCCGGCGGGCACGGCCGGGGCACCGGCACCGGCAGGGGTAGAGGGCACCGGTGCGGCGGGGGTGGGGGATGCCGCAGTGGCTCCCCGCCGCGCCGGCTCCGGCTCCGGCTCGGGCTCCGGCTCGGGCTCCGGCTCGGGCTCCGGCTCTGCTCGGGACGCGCTCAAGGAAGGGAGGTCGGTACCTCATACTGGATGTACTGCTTCCTCCACTCGGGAGTGATGTGCGCGGAGAGGTGCTCGGCGAACTTCATCCTCCTGCCTTTCCCCCCTCACTCCCACTCGGGTCCGGCTGACACAAGCGGTGGCAACGGCGGCTCCGACTCCTCCCCACATGGGCCCCGGCGCGGCGCTGTGCGGTGCTGTGCGGTGTCGGGCTCCTCGGCTCTTGCTCCCGCTCCTGCTCCTGCTCCCGCTCCCGCTCCTCCTCCTCCTCCTCCTCCTTCTCCTCCTCCTCCTTCTCCGCCTGCAGCCGCCGCTACCGCCGCCGCCGCCGACCTCTCCTCAGAGCCGCCCTCCCGCCATCTTCCTCCTCCTCTCCCACGGCCCCGCCCCGTGCCGCCCGGCAGACGTCATCGCCATGGTAACCGCCTCCTCCGCAACGCGACGAAAGGAGGCGGGGAAGGGGGCGGGTTTGCAAGGAACGGGGATCGCCGAAGGGGGCGGGGACTGGAGGAGACCCCGCCCTCGACCTCTGCCCCGTGTTTCTTATTGGTCTTGCCGCTGTCTCCTAAGTGGCTGCCTGGGAAGTAGCAAAGTTGTGGTGGTAATTAAAATATTGATTCTGAGGAAGCAGCAGTCGGCCCGGGACTTTTTTATTTGCAAAGTTTGGCGAAGCTATTTTTATTAATTAATCTATTAATTAAGTCATTAGATTAACTCTAAAGGACTTTTCAGCCCAGTTGACGGACATAGATCTCCTATGCATGATGCCCGTTGCTAGTGCGCCCCGAGAGGCCCAGAAGCTGTCTGGAAAGGTTTACAGTCTGATGGGGAGGATACACGTGTGGTTGTTGTGCAGGCCTTTTTCATTAGTGTGCGACTCTTCCGCGTGTGAGGCTTTCTTGGCAAAGATCCTGGAGGGGGTTTGCCATTTCCTTCTCCAGCTCATTTTACAGATGAGGCAACTGAGGCAAAGATGGGGAAGTGATTTGCCCAGGGTCATACAACCAGTAAGTGTCTGAGGTCAGATTTGAACTCGAGAAGATGAGTCTTCCTGACTCTGGGCCTAGCGCTCCATCCACTGCACCACCTAGCTGCCCCTAGATACATACATACTGTAGACAAATAGCGGTATCCCCATCGACCGCTAGGTGGCGCAAGGGATAGACGGTGGAGTCATGAAGACTTGAATTCAAATCCTGCCACAGACAATAGTATGGTCCTGGACGAGTGATTTAACCTTCTCCATCCTTAGTTTCCTCCCTGTAAAAGGACGATAATAAAAGCATCTACAGCATAAGGTTATTGTAAGGATGCAACAAGAAGGATATTTATGAAGCGCTTTGCAAATCAATGTGCTCCGTCAGTGTTAGCTGTTATAACTATGATATACAGAAGAATGTGGCAAACGTAAGTGCCAAGGAGCAGTCCAAGACACTTGGCTGTGAGAAATCTAAGGAGAGGTCTTTCAGCTTGGGAAGTCTGGAGAGGGAGGCAGGGAGGCAAGTCTGTCCTTTGTTCTCCAAGAGGACCAGGACATCAGGGAGATGGTGAAGTGACTTGCAAATGCATTGGATTGAAGTGAGGCAGGGCTGTGCAAGGTCGCTGGCCTCACTCTCTCTTCCAAAGCCATCTGGGTCCAGTGACCAGATAGGGATCAGGACGACTGGAGATGGCCCAGGATGCAGTGGGAGACCTTAGCCCTTTTAGGCTAAAATCTTTCCAGGTTCTCACTCCCAGTGAGGCAACACCCATTCAGTGAACAGGTCTCTTGAAGAAATGAGTCAAGGGATGGCCCCTTTCATAAAAAAACACATTTCCTCTGAGAAGGGAAGACCCTCTGGGTTGCTGGTCAAAAAAGAAAGAGTTACTATTTACATTCACTCTCTAGTGGTGCTTGGACAGGGACCTATTGTTGTCCAAACCATGAGATCCAAAGTGAATTGAGTTTAAGGCTTGGTATTTGAGAAAGAAATATAGCCAGTAAACCCCAGATTAATTAGGTTTCCAACAAAATTTCCCTTCCTTTGGGTAGAACACCCTCAGGTAAAGGGAGAGGGGAGGGCAGAGGAAGAAAACAAGCTGAGTTACCCAGTGGATAAGTAGATAGATGGATGGATCCAGGGATGGATAGAGAGATAAAAGAAGAAAGGGAGGGAGAGGAGGAAAGAAGGAGAGAAGGGAGAAAGGAGAATAGAGAAGGAAGAAGAAGGGAAGGAAGAAAAACGAAAGGGAGATGGAAAGAAAGAAGATGAATAGATCACAGTGTGATTAATCACTTAATGTGTGGATATACTAACTATCTAGATGCAAGCAAGCCAGACAGCCTCTGACCTCCAGGGGCCTACATTTTAATCATATTTTAGTAGGGGAAGACCTGGAGAGGTGAAATGGAGAATGTAAAGAATGGCATGCAGTAGTGACTGCAGAGGAAATGTTTTGGATGTCTTACCAACTCTTTTATTAGGCATTTTCTTCCACTACTAGAATGTGATGAGCTCTTCCTCACAAAATTCTTTAGGGTGGTTCAGAGTTAATCCAAGATTATGAAGTTAAAGTTATTTTGGTAGTGGCTTTATGATAAGGTTATATTCCAATAAGGGGATAGCATAATTACACAGATAGGTAAATACAAGATAATGAAAATAGTTTCTATAGTTTAAAAAAAATTTTTAATATTTTCTGTTTCTAACAAAGCAGCCTTGAGCATATCATTTAATTTCTCTAGTTCTCAGTTTCATCCTTGACGAATGGAAATAGTATTGGGATCGGGCAGGGTGATCTCTAAACCCCTCTAGTTCCATGAATCTAATTGCAATCCTGAAATGAAGAGCCCAAAAGTAGGGTGATGTATTCCACTGGAGCAAAGTGAAAAGTAACAAGGTGGTTTCATTAAAGAAACTGTCCCAGAGGCTATTTGCCCAATGGTGTATGTAGGAGTATGTTTTTTACTTCTGATCCAAAGCAATGATATCATCAATGATTAGAACTCCCAATGTGAAAACTCCCTCTAACCCACATAGATTAGTAATTCACCTGTACTGTATAGTTTTAGTGAGTTATTTGCCACCAGGAAAAGTTGAGTGATTTGCCCACAGGTAGGGCACAGGGATTATGGATCAAAGGCAAAACTTAAATACAGTTCCTTGTTCAAAGAAATAGCCTGACATTTCTCTTTTTAAAAAAAAAACATTTTAAGGGGTAAAGGAAAAGAAAAGGAGAGAAAATCATAGTCACCTGACTGCTGAAAATTCATGTCATGAGAATGCACTAGTTCTGCTTTTTGGGAATAGTCCAACCCTAAAGATTCTAAGACCCAGTTGTGTATAGGACCTGGAGTGTGACCTATCTTAGCCAACAGCTGAAGTGAACCTGAGATTATTTAGACTTGTCATCTATTCCGGTCATTTCAGTATCACTTACACATAGAGACAAATCCAAGCTACAAACACATTTATTAATGCAAAGGACCATACAGTTAGGGAACAGACAATTTGGTTTTGACTTCTCAGAACTTTTGTGATAAAGGGCATTCCCATTCTGTAAAGACTTCTGCTTTTAAGAGCCTTATAGATTTATTGGTCAAGACCAAGAGTCACTTTTCTTCCAACTTGACATTTTTAATGGGGGTAAAGTTGAACTATCTATTGGGAAGTGTCTGAGTTCCTACACCCAGCCCAGTTGATGAAGTCACAGAATGTAGTTTTAACACCTTAAAGAGGTATAAAAGACCTTTATGACATGTGAACACCTATCTGATTTGTTAAGAAGAGAAGACTACATTGGCTAAGCAAATGTATTATCCACACCAGTGAGAGCTATGTAGAACTAAGGCCCAAACTGGCAGCTTCACACAAAGTCCCAAGCTGGTAGGTAGAAATGTAAAAAAAAGTCAGGTTTCTGAGAGGGAATCAGTCTTGATGAAGAGGTGAAGGTTTTTTCTCTTTTCTCCCTGCTCCCACTGGCCAGGACACCTCCAAGTAGAGCTACTTTACCAATAGAAGACACTGTGCCCAACAGGAGCAGAGACACAAATTCTAGCCTGACAGATTCAGAGAGACAATCAATCCAGGAAAGATGCAAATTCAAGGCACAGGACTCCCAGCCTCAGAAGAGACCAGAGCTATGGAAGAAAGTCCCATGAACCCAAATAGACCCTGCAACCCCCCAAAAAATTCAATGAGATGCAAAGAGAGCTGGATTTCCAGGCCCTGTAGTTCCAGGAGCTGTCAGTTACCATATAGGTAGCCTACATATATGCCTCAGTAGCATTATAACTGAAGTGTGACACCCCTCTTCCTATGAACAATGTATGTATTTGTGGATGAGTTCTGCCTGGGTTTAGGAGGGGAACCTTTTGTAGCTACTGTCCTTACTATGGCTTATTAGTAAATCCCTTTACTAAGAGCTAATTGGGTCCATTGGTTTGTTGTTAATGAGAAGCAATGGGGGTTCCTAAGCTTTTTGGAAGCCCAGACTTATATGGTTACTCCTAGAAGCCAAGTTTGATCACCACACTGGAGACCTAATCTATAACCCTCAAACATAACTGTAAGTTGGAGGGAAGTAACTAGGAGACAGTGCTGTATTTATAAATAACAATGAGTTCCAAGCTTGTTGCTTCTTGGGACAATATGAGAACTGGAACATGCAAAGAAAATCACTGGGTGCTTTGGGTTGTTTTGTTTTGTTTTTATGACAAGGGCTCACATTTTTATAATGCTTTAATGTATACAGATGTAAGGGGGGTGGGGAGGGTTACAGCTGGCCAGTGAGAGCCTAGTCCTGGGAGCACTTGGATGTTTGGTGAACCTGCTTCCAAACATTCATGATGGAATTGGAGTCAGAATCAATAAACATTTATTAAGTACCTACTATGTGCCAAGCTTAGTGCTAAGGGCTGGGCATACAAAGAAAGGCATAAAACGGTCCCTGCCCTCAAGAAACCTACAATCTAATGGGGAAAGACAGCAACAACAACAAAAGGTGAATGCGGGGTTTGGAGGCAGGCAGAGTAGAGAGGGAGGGAGCATACCGTACCTACACACAGTGAGATCCAGGGAGTTGTGAGTTTCAGAGCTGATTTCATCTTATAGAGTAATTTCTGGCCATCAGCAAGTTCAGGAAAGCAATGACGAGATGAATTCCCGGAGTGTCCTTGTTAAACTGAAGATTCCGAAGGAACTCCTAGATGTCCACCTCACCCAAGAGGGAGGGCCCAGGAGGTCCCTGCTCCCACTTTGGAGCTTGCACAGGTGTTCTACGACCACTCCTAGCCTGCTTTCAGCACACCTTTGAGTTGGCTGTTCCCAGGAAAGCAGCTCCTTTCTTTTTTCCCTGGTGATAATCTCTGCAAGGACTTCTGTGAGCCTCTCACTGTGGCAGCCAGCAGCCTGTCTCCCTACTCTGGTCAACATGAAGCCACGAACTCATGGTCCTGCTGCTTCTTCTGGCCCTGTTGAGTCTGTACTTTCCTGTTCTTTGGTGAAGGAGTGATGGAAACAGAATGACCTGGAGAGATTCAGAAAGTCAGAGGACCAGAGGTCCAGAGAGGACAGAGGCCAGAGTTTGTGAGCAGCCAACCTGGTGAGTAGCAAAGCCCCCAAAGATTCTTGACCCAGAACAGCATGAGTTTGAAGGCCTCCATTAGGAAGTGACTCATCCAGCAGCTATGCCAAATTTAGAAGTGATTTGGGGGGGTGTGGGTGGGGGTGGTAGAGGGTGAATGTTCTGTAGACACATCTTTAAGGTTGAGCCACTGTCCTCAGGGAGGGGGGTGGTCTATGGCAGTGCAATTCAATGGGATGTGTGTACTTCTGTTCTTGATCATTGCTGAACTTGTAGCTGAGAATAGGAGTTGGGATAAGAATCCCCATATAAAGGTTACACTAACAACCCTCTGAGGAAGCTCGTATAAATAATTAATATGCCCATTTTACAGATAAGAAAATAGGCTTAAAATGGTGAAATGATTTGTTAGAAACTCCCATCCAAAATCAAGCCCAGGTCTCCTCTCTCTAGGTCTAGCACATTTCCTCTGAACCAATGCCTTCCATGATGAAGATGAAGGTAATGGATATGGAAGAAGAGGAAGGGGAGGGAAGGTGCTAGCATTGAACTTGGATCGAGGAACTTGGGCCTGAATCTTGAGCAAGTTGAATCATTCTATCACTCTCTGCCTCTTTTCCCTCTCTGGAAAGTGAGAGGAGTGGGTTAAGTCCTGTCTGGGGTCCCTGTCAGGTCCAGAGGTAAGACCAATTTTGGTCACACACCGTTGTATCAGAGTGAATTACAATCTCCCAACATTTGAGATAATTGATTCAAGGTGGAATGAGGACAGAATTCTTCAAGAGAGGCCAAGACTCAACCAACCTGGTGGGATGAGGATTATATCGCAGAGACAGAACCCTAGAGGTTTTGATATCCTGCTATCAAATGTGACATTGGGGGGCTCAGCTTAAGGGCATCAGAGCTAGTCCTCAACTTGTCCAACTGTAAGGGGAGTGGTGCCAGTTAAGTAAAAGAATTTCTCATCTTATGGTTTTTGTTTTGACTTTTGACTTCACAAGCCAGCAGATCATCTGTATCCCAGTCTTAGAAATCTTTAGGATTCTTGGGGAGCAGGGAAGGGCAGTTCCCATCAACACAATCGCAGTCCCCTATAGGAAAATGGCTTTGGTATATTAACCTGGAGGCAAGAGGTCCATTCATAATGTGTGACAGATATAAGTTAAAGCAAACCAGTCTGGGAAGTCTCTCTGGGCCTAACCAGTTTGCCATATGTTCAATATGTGCCTCTCATATTGATAACCACACTCTAAATGTGTGAGAGTAGGCAAGGGCCTGTTGGAGGAGAGAAGCTTTGAAGGAATTCCCTTGTCTGCTGAGAGGGACGGCAAGGGTGTGTGTGTCAGAGGAAGGATATTCTTTAAAATTTGGGCGGGGTAGGGATTGTGGGGCAAAGGAGTATAATGGGCAGATGTCCTTGGGAGATAGCTCTTATCCTGCTCTCTCTATACTCAGCATAAGAGTGTGGAAGCAAGAAGCAGAAGGTGGAGGAGGAGACATGAAGGGAAGGACCTACTTGTTTTTTTTTAAAAATCATCACTTCCTGTTTCTGCTTTCTGTGCATCCAGGGCACATCACTGCCAACTGGTTTCTGATGACAACTTGAAAAACCTCTTTCATTTATCCACTTCCTGGAGCGGGTTCCCAGCACACAGCCTCAGGTAAAAGGCAAGCTCATTGAAAGCTGACTTTTCTATCTACAGGATTTGGGAGTTTGGGGGGCCCTGGGCCCCAGTTTACTCTCGTATTTGGATCAGTCTCTATAAACCTAAAACAACAAGCATTCATTAAGAACTTACTATATGGAAGGCACTGCCACCAGGAAGTGTTGCTCAGTGATGTACAGTCTCCATGACCTCTTTGGGGTTTTCTTGGCAAAGGTACTGGAGGGGTTTGCCATTTCCTTCTCCAGTTCATTTTACAGATGAAGAAACTGAGGCAAACAAGCTTAAGTGATTTGCCCAGGATCACACAGCTAGTAAATGCCTGAGGTCAAATTTGAACCCAGGAAGAGGAGTCTTCTTGACTTCAGAACTGGCAATTTATCCACTGTACCACCTAGCTGCCCAGGAATACAAAGGAAAAATAATCCCTGCCCTCAAGGAGCTTACATTCTGCTGAGACATGTAACCGTATAAACAGATACATTTATACATGACAATTTGAAAAGAAAGGAAAGGGATAGAATAATAAAGACTAAGGGGATCAGGAAACTAGTTTCCAGTAGGAGGAGATGGTGCATGAACTGAGCCTGAAAGGCAGCTTGGGATTCTGAAAGGTGGGAGGGAGGAAGAAGAGCATCCCAGGCATGAGGGACAGCCAATGCAAAGGCATGAAAGTGGGAAGTGAGGTACTTACTGGATTCAGGGAACAGCAAATAGACCCAGAAGCATTTCTGAATACCGACGTTTATAATATCTGGTTTATAATATGGATATAATGTAATATTATTAAAACTAATATAATATACAACTGATACCACTCTTCATAAAAATGATGTAATAAATTGATGTTCCCTAATCACTAGAAAAAAAGAGTGACCTCTGAGTTGAACAGGGTAACTTTGAGGGAATTCTCCTAATTGTGTATTCTAGTTATTCTTCTGCAGTTCCAACATTCCTGCCGAGGCAGCTAGATGATACTGTGGATAGAGTGCTGGGACTGGAGACAGGAAGACTGGAGTTCAAATCCAGCCTTAGATGTTTACCAGCTGTGTGTTCCTAAGTAAGTCATTTCACCTCTGTAGGGTAAGTCTTGGAGCCCAGCGACCTGATTGCAGGTTCTGGCTCTGACACTTTATGACTGTAGGATCCCAGGGACATGATTTAACTTCTCTGAGACCCAGGGAACTATATTTCTGTTACTCACCTCATAGGGTGGATAGGAAAGTGCTTTGTAGACCCAAGTCATCTGTGGTGCCTCTCTTTCCCTTACTTCCTATGAGAATTCTGTCATTTCTTTGTCGCTTGTGCCTGTCAGATTCACTCATTCCACTTCACCCACTCTAATCTAGTCCTCTTCCATGTCCCTCCTTCACCAACACCACTGCAGAATTTCAAAGTGTTTTCACAGCCTTGATCTCATTTGATCCATTAGAATGTAAGCTGTTGGGCAGGGACTGTCTTTTGCCTTTCTTTGTACCCCCAGTACTTTGCCCAGTGCCGACAATGAAGTAAACACTTAATAAAGACTTGTTTGCTGACTGATAATAAGCAGTTCAGGTTAGAATTTAAACTCAGAACCTCTCGATTCCAGTGTCATACAGATTGATTGATTATACTTTTGTAACTCTAATGTCAGAACCTTCAGCTGTCTTTTCATTTCTTTAATTTTCCTACTAAAATAATCTGGGAACTTCAGTGTATCACATACTAGATTCTCAATGCCACTCTCTATGTTTAACTGGCTCCTCTTGTAAGCACATGGGTTCACAAGACTCAAAGCACTATCAAGTTTATTTATAGGTTAAGGAAATTAGTCGAGTACCTACCAGAGCCCACAGAGAATTATAATACTCATCAGGCAGCAGGTTTCTCCCCAGAGTCCGATGTAGTTTCAGCTACTTGCAATATTGCCCCAGTGTTGTTCCTCTACTTCAGTCCTTTCCTCCACGGCTCCTTTACCTGGATGTGCAATATTATCGTTCCTGTATCTTGTATCTCCTTCAGCTCTCAATAGATGTCCCCACCTGCTGCTCCCTATCGAGGTCCCCTTCACTATTCTGTGTTGCTCAATCTGCAACTGATCCCCACCTCCTTTCAGAAGGTGGTAGTGCTAGGAGCTACATGTATTAGGGCAGATAGTGAAGGTAAATTTTATTTCAGTGACTTGGGAAGTAGAGGGGTTGTAAAATAAGCTTCATAGTCCCTTTCTCCTGGTTCATTTATATCACTGGAAAGAGAAGAGTGTGGGGAGAGGGTGGTGACTAATCTAAACATATCTGTAACCCAGGAGCTTCTGGGGGCAAAGAAATGCACATCTCAGATCTGCTGACTTTTTTCTAAGACTTTAACCCGACCCTGCCCCTAGTTCTGCCAAGCAGGTCTTATCACTCCAGACCCTACTCCTACCATTTAATTCCCTGCCTAAATAGAGAGAACCTTCCTCTACTGCAATGACATTTACCCCCTCCACTGGGCCAAGACACTCAGATGTGTGTTTAATATTTTTCAGTATATTTGAGATTATTTTAGTTAGTATTAATTTAACTTTATTCCAATCCCTTGTCATGTTGCAGACATTACCACAGGTCCTCAAAGGCCATGTCAGTGGAGCACAAATGTGGACAAGTTCTGCCAAGCTGGAAAGGCTTTGAGTATTGTCCTGGCAACACATAATGTGCATGTCACCCAAGGACCAGTCTAGCTAAATTAGAAGAGGCTTATCATCAAGTTGGGAAAAAATTAAGGATTTTTTTGGCCATACAACTCTGAAAACTTTCTACCAAGTCATAGAGGGGTTGTAATCTGCACCTGTGTTAGTAGTACCCATATCAATTAAATCAGAAATGCCTTAAGTGTGGAAGGGAGCTATTGGGATCATAGATGGAAAGCTGGAAGGAATCTTTGAGACTAATTCCTTAATTTTAAGGATGAAGAAATCAGGCCCCAGAGAGGCTGACTTGTCCAAAGTATTTAATACCAGGTCCACACAGTGTAAACATTCCTTCTGCCAGTACAGATTGAAATTCCTCAGCAACTTAGCAGATGGCCTTAGCGACCAAATAATATGACCAAAATAATGATAAGAGCTGGTGTTTATATAGCACTTTAAGGTTTCATAGCCCTTTACAGATATTATCTCCTCCCCATTTTACAGATGAGGAAACCAAGGCAAACAGATGTGAAGTGAGGTCACACAGTGTCTGAGGTTGGATTTAAACTCAGGTCTTCCTGACTCCAAGCCCAGTGCTCTAACCATTAGTCTATTTGCCCCTCTATATTCAATCAAAATGCCTTTCTGAACCTAATGAGGCTAGTCCCATGATATCAGACATAAAACTGGATATGGCTATCTTGAAGAAAAGAAAACTTAGGTAAAACATGATAGCTGTCTTCAAGTATTTGAAGATTTATCAAATGGAAGAGGGATTAGCCTTGTTTTGCTTGGCATAGCTAGAAGCTACAGAGTCACATTTAATATATTCATAAGGAATGCTTCCTAACATATTAAAAACTGTCCAGACATAGCATCACCTTATCTCAGGAAAAAGTTCTCTCAATGGAAGGCTTCAGACCACAAATGGACACTTGTCAAGGATATGGTATGGGGAATTCTAAGGGTTGGCCTAGGCAGATTCTAAAGTCCCTTCCGATTTTGAAATTCCATGATTTTGTAGTCATAGATAAGCAAAACTCTCTAGTGGATCAAGAATCAATAACCATATGTCCTCTGTAGCCTTCCTTTGTGCCCTTTGGTCTAGAGCAGAGGTAGAGGAGTAGGGGGTGGGAAGAAGGCTTCAAGCAGCTGCAACATTCCCAAGTAGGGCCAGAACCAGATTGAAAGGTGATTTAGAAATGTTTAACAAAACCAAAAAAATGCAATATGAGTAATGTTAATTTGTGGTGTTCTAAGTCAATATGCTGCAGGGAATCCATCTCTATTTATAGAGTGTGATGGCACTATTCTAGAGCATACTTCCAAAAGGGAGGTGTCCAAATGGCTTTTATTAAGAAAATCTATTACTACTTTTAGTGTTCTACAGAACTTAGCACAGTGTTGGGGTAGTAGTAAACAACCACTCAAGGATTAGTTAACCCAAGCTTGCTAAGAGGCCTTTGGAGTATATATAATGGTAGAAAGAAAAGTACAACATTTGAAGGTAAACTGTAATTGAAAGCACACAAATATAAGCCCATTCAACTGTTTCTTAGTATGGTGAACCTCCCTTGGTAATAAAATTATGGGTAGGGATTATCTGTTATGACAACCAGTGCAATCTGGTAGAAAGACCACATAGCTCTGATTCAGGAGACCTGATTTACCATCCCAGCCTACCATTTACAGCCCAGATGACCTTGAGCAAATCATTTCACACATCTGAGGCCCGTCTTCCGTCTCCAGAACCTTGGGCTGGTCCTTACCCCTTTCCTGGAACGCATATGCTCCTCACTTGTCTTCTTGCAGAATTCCTCATTCCATTCACAATGCTTTTCCTGATTCCCCCAGACTGATAGTGCTCTTTCTCATGTACAACCTGGTATAAAACTATCTTATCTGTATTTTGTATTTAACCTATAAGAGGCTTCCTTGGTATAAAGGAAGCCAGAAAGAACTGAGTTCAAATTCTGTTTTTAGCCTAATCTCACTTAAGACACCCAGGCAAGACATTTAACCTGCTTTAAGTAACTCATAAATTTCAAAGGTGTTCAAAAGTATTCATCCTGGAGTTCCTATCTCTTATTCTGTGTTTATTTATATACTGTATGTACTTATATATGTACACATATATCTACATACATCGTCTCTAATTGAATATAAAACCCTTGAGAGCAAATTACTTCATTTTTATCTTTGTAGGCACTGTTGCCTAGTGAAAGGCAACATCAGCCAGGGAGACTGGGTCTCTAGTCTGGCCCCTCTCTAGTTATGTAACCTTTAGCAAGAGTCTTAAACTCTCAGTTGCAGGCAGCTTGCATACCTACTTTGGTGAAGGAACTTTCCTCTTTGGGGAAGTCTCTATCAATCCAGGGGTAGGGAACCTTCTACCTTGAGGGCCACATGTGGCCCTCTAGGCCCTCAAGTGCAGTCCTTTAACCTAGAGGACCACCTATGACCTCAAGACCACAGAATTATGCCAATGAGACCACAGATCCTGCCTCTGACCTCTATGTTCCTAGCCCTTAGTGCCTGGCATATAGTAGGCGTTTAATAAATGTTTGCTGTTTGATTGTGTTTCAACTACCACCTCTGAAAAATAATCTCTAAGGTTCCTGTCAGGGTAGTTCAAAATCCCCAAATCTTTCTAAAGCTTTTCAGCTAGAGACTATTGAAAGGGAGAGTAGAAGGCAAATTGGAATGAGGTCTTAGAGAAGAACCAGATATGCAGGTTTTGAAGCTACAAATTATTTTTTACCGAGTCAGATACAGAGGGAATATTAGAATGAGCCCCACAGGGACATTTTTTGTTTTATTGTTTGTCTAAATGCCTTTTTAAAAAAATACTTTGGGAGGACTGGAGTTCGTGAGGCTGTGTTTGAATTTTTCAATAGAATAAATTTTAATTTCATTTAGTGATGATTTTCCAAATATACCTAAACAGTTTGTTACCATCCAATTTAAGCCTTTCCTTAAAATCCTACTTTTCTGGCTGGGACTGCTACTGTGCCGTGGGTAAAATCACTCTGAGCCTTATCTGTTAGCAACCAGATGCTCTTGTTTTCTCCTTCTCACAGACTCCCCTAGGAATGAAAAGACCCCCTCTCTTACACTTGGGTGGAAATTATCCATTATTACTGCATATTTAAAGAATCCAAGGTATCGTAAAATGGTAGGATCAGAGTCTAAGAGAGCAATCCAGTTGCTAAACCATTGAACAAATGATGATTCCTCAGCTTCTGAAATTTAGAGGGGGAAGAAAAGGTGGAGTGCGGGTGGAGTTAAGGGAAAGGGTGGAGCCAGCTGCCAGCCAGCAAAGGTGTGAAATGTTAATTAGCCCCAGGGGAACACCAGTCATTCCTGCTCCTAGGGAAAGGGGGTAGCTATGAAGACACCACTTAGTGGGAGGTGCCGGAGGAAGCTAGAGCTTTGAAACCAGCCAAAAAAAAAAGGGGGGGGGGGTAGGGAGTGGCTGCCAGACTCCTGGATTCTTAGAGCCCAGTTACACCTAAGAGGTCAGCTAACCCACCCAACCTCCTTCTTATTTTATTGGGCCATTGTTGTTTTTTATTTTTACACCATCTCTGTGCCTCACCACCACCATAAACCCTTGAAAACAAAGAAAAACAGTCCAATGAAGCCTGCGGTAAAACAGGTCTTTCTGGCAGCATTTGCAAGATAAAACTACTAGCTATAAGTCATCCCTAACGTTTACATGGTGTTTTAAGGCTTACAGAGTGCTTTTATTGTCTCCTTTGATTCTTACAATGACCCTTTTAGGTAAGGGCCATTATTATCCTCATCTTACAGATAAGGAAACTGAGGCATGTAGTGGTTAAGTGACTGGTCCAAGATCTCACAGCTGGAAGGTGGCTAAGTCTCTTGGTTCCCCACTTCTTTTCCTGGACAAGCGGAATACATTTTTCTTCATCTATTTTTTGTTTGTTTTTTTTGGAAGGGGGAAGGCAGGGCAAAGAGGGTTAAGTGACTTGCCCATGGTCATACGGTCACACGGCTAGTAAGTGTTAAGTGTCTGAGGCAAGATTTGAACTCAGGCCCTCCTGACTCCAGGGCTGGTTCTCTATTCACTGTGCCACCTAGCTGCCCCTCTTCATCTGTTCTAAGAGAATCAAGATTTGCCTTCAACTGCCTTATGGAGTCACTTATCTTTGTGCTCCTGTAGTCACTGCACACATTGTACTATTGCTTCTGCACCCTTTATCAGCTCATATGCAAGTCCTCTTTGTTCCCTTGAACCTCCTCGAATTTGCCATTTCTTTCCATGCAGCAGTAGAGCAAATCCAGACATGTCAGCAAGGGCTTATGAAGCACCTACTGTGTGCTAGTCACTATGCTAAGAACCGGAGGCTTCCAGAAAGACTGGTGCCCAAGCTACCTTCAGTCCAGCCAAACTGTCCTCACCCATGCAGTATCTCACCTTCCTACCTTTGAGCCTTTGCATAAGCTAACCTCTATGCCTGGAATGTCCTCCCTGCACAGCTCTGCTTCCCAGAACCCCTGGCTGCCTTCAAAACTCAGCTCAAGTACTGTGTCCTACATGAGATCTTCTTATAGTCCCTAGCTTCTGGTCAATGCTTTCCCTAAAAAAATTATCCTGTATTTATTTTGTATATGCTTAAATGCATATATGGTTTCCCCCTCTATATGTGTGTGTGAGTGTGTGTGTATATAGACGTGTATATGTGTATGTGTATCTATGTACAGAGAGAGAGGCATGGAATGTTGGGTTTCATTTTAGTTTTTATGTTGCGTGCCTGTCACAGTTCCTGGAACATAGCAGATGCTTAAGAAACGTTTATGGGTTGATTGATCAAATAAAATAGTTTTCCATTACACACATTTGATAGCTCTGAGTCAGCAGCCTCCTCACCTTGGAGATGCCCCTGCTCCTTCTTCCAGTTGATGAGTTCCTGCCTGGGGCCGCCATTTCAGGAGATGGCCAGCTCATCCATGCTTATTTCTCTATTTCTCTCCCAACTCTGCTTCCCTCATTAGAAGGTAAATTTCCTAAAGTTAGGGATTGTCTCTTCTTGCTTTTATTTACATTCTCAGTGTTTAGTATGGTAGTTGGCCTATAGTTAATCCTTAATAATTTCTTTACCTATCTGTCCACCCTCCACATCCAATCAATTACTAAGTCCTGCCATTCTCCCTTGACAAAGCGTCTTATATCCTTGTTCTCCTACTGTAACCACTTTCCTTCAAATCCTCGTTCATTATCTCATGCCTAGACTATTTAAATTGCCTTCTAATTCCTCATCTTGCAACTTTTCTATCTCCTCTCGCATCCATCCTTCATGTTGCCACTTGTATAATTTTTCTCTATTTTAGCATAGCTTAGGCCCCGTTACACTCCCTGCTTAAAAACATTCAGTGGTTCCTCATTGCTCACCAAATAAAGTACTACTCCTGTTAGTCAAGGAGCTTAACAGTCAGGTTCCAGCCTCCTTTATCTCACATTTCTCCCCTTTACATGTCCTATGTTCTAGCGCATCCATGTCGAATAGCAGCAGGGGCCACCAATCCCTGTGGGTCACATATTGACATAGAAAAACGCATTTGTGTGTATATATACATATGTACATGTATGTATACATATATCATTAATATATCAACACAATAAAATCGTACAGGACCTCCATTTTAATCTGATTCAGTCAGCATTCAGGGGAGTATTGTGGCTTCTTCCTGTGGCACACACTGACACCTCTGTTCTAGCTAATCAGAATGCCAGCTATCCCCATTTTTGTTCTGACCTTTCTTGTCTTTGCTCATGCAAAGACCTAGAATGGACTCTTGTCCCCCATCTCTCATTGGGTGAAGTCCTCTCTCTTCCAAGCCCAACTCAAGAGCTGCTGCCTCCATGAAGATTTCCCTGACTTCTCTCTCTCTCTGGCAAGTTTCTGAGACCTCTCTTCCTACTTATGCCACTCCCTTTTGAATCAGTCATCTGTGTACACTTCATTCCTAAACACACACACACACACACACACACACACACACACACAGAGCAGGGTCTTTGTCATGTTTTTGTATTCCCAGTGCTAAACACAGCTTCTTACATAGATGTCAAGGATATATGATTTCATCCATGTGAATCCTCCCTCCTCCTACTTGACTGAGAATCTCTCCAAGCCTCACCCTTTTTAATAAGACTTCTGTGACTTATATATGCACACACAGACAGAGGGCACAGGGTGAGTTGAATATGAAGGTTATGATATCTAAAAAATAAAATTAAGAGGTGAGAGAGGAATATATTGAGAGAAAGAGAAAGGGAGAGAGAGAATAGGGTAAATTATCTCATATAAAAGGCAAGAGAAAGCTGTTACAGTGGAGGGGAATAGCAGGAAGGTGAAAGGGAATGGGTCACCTTTACTCTCACTGGATTTGGCTTAAGGAGGGAATAACATACAAACTCAGTTGTATATCTTATCCTACAGGAAAGTAGGGGGGAAGGGTATAAGAGGGGAATGATAGAAGGAAGGACAGATTGGGGGAGAGGGTAGGTAGAAGTAAACACTTTTGAAAAGGAACAGGGTCAAAGGAGACAGTAGAATAAGTGGGGGGTGGGATAGGATGGAGTTATAAATATAGTTAGTCTTTTATAATATAACTAATATGGAAACGTTTTGCATAACTGCACATGTATAATCTATATTGAATTGCTTGTCTTTCCAATGGGGGTGGGTGAGGAGGGAAGAAGGGAAAGAATCTGGAAATCAGAGTTTTAAAAACAAATGTTAAAAAAAATTGTTTTTACATGCAACCAGGGAAATAAGATATACAGGTAATGGGGTATAGAAATCCATCTTGCCCCAAAAAAGTAAAGGGTAAGGGGGGATGGGAGGATAGAAGAGAAGACAGACTGGGGAAAGGGGTAATCATATGCTTGCCATCTTGGGGTGGGGGTAGGGGAAAGCCAGGGAGAAAATTTGGAACTCAGAATCTTGTGGAAGTGAATGTCGAAAACTCAAAATAAATAAATAAGTCCCCTTACCCCACTCCCCCAAAAGATTTCTGTGACTTGCTCATTTGACAAACAAGTTGTCAAGGGCAGAGTCTGAACTCAGATTTTCCTTATTCCCAACTCTAACACTTTATCCAGCAATTCTCTTCTATTAATCAGTGCTTGTTAAATTTGAGTATAAGATTTAAGAAGATCTCTAGGCAGGCCCTGGTAAACTGGATAGCCTTCAGCTTCTATACTTGCTTTTTTTCTTAATTTTACTTCTTCCCTTCATTCTCTAGTTAAACATTTTCATCTTAACCATGTTTTGGTTGAAGTAAGGGATGGAAGTTGTTTTCCATGCCTGGGTCAGGAGTTTCCTGGGTGATCCCCAGAGGCTCTGGGGTCAAGCAGAGACCAGAGGCAGTGAGAGAGTGTGAATTGAAGTAATCCTCTGGGGCCCAGGCTTTGGCATGCTGCTTAGGAAGCTATTTCCATTCGCTTCACACCTTCTCAAGGCTGCTTTCCTTATCTCAGCCGGCCGATCCCCACTTCTGCCAGATCACCAGGCCAGAAGAGCCAGGGGTTCATATTTCCTGGACTCTCTGTCATTTCCTCAAAAATATTAACATTTTAATATATTGATTTTTAATGATCCTTAGTCCACCTATGACTTGCGGGGCAAGGGATATGCTTTTGGTTTGGGTTTTTGGTTCCTTTTTGGGACTGTTTCCTTTTTGCCATTGTGCCCCAAGAGACAGCAGGGAGTAGAGAACCAGGCTTGAAGCTAAAAAGTTCAGGTCACAGAGGTGGGAGATGGAATATTGTGTATGGCAAATAGTAAGTCTAATTTGGAACCTAGTATCTGAATACAAATAGTACTGTTATGAAGTAATATTAGCATATTAGAATAGTGATATGAAATCTGGGAAGTTAACCTAGAGTCAAATTGTGGAGAGTTTAACATGCAAAAGTAAAGAGGCTATACTTTATCCTAGTCAGCGGGCAGCCACTGAAGCTTCTTGAGCACAGAAGTGATACCCAGTGCTTTACAAATATTCTTTTGGCGGTTGTGTGAAAATTAACTTGCAGAGGAGAGATTGGAGACAAGTAGGCCAAGGAGAAGGCAGTAGCTGCTGGTGGGTCTGTCTGCCTCAGGTCTCTCCCCATTCACCCCACTGGGATGATACCCCAATGAACCACTAAAGTGATTTTCCTAAAGTGCAAGTCTGACCAAATCAGTCCCTCCTCAGATGGCTTCCAGCTGACTCCAGAATCAAATACAAAATGCTCTGTTTGGCATCCAAGCCCTTCAGAACCAAGCCCCCCCATACCTGTCCACTCTTCTTCTGTCTAACAAGGTCTCACTTTCACTCTAAGTACGTCTTCTACTTGGGACATGCGGGGTGTTCATAAAGGCCCAGCACCTCTGGTGAGAGGGCTTGCTAAGCCATTTCCAGGAGTGCTCATCCACTTGGTGTCCACCTGTTACTGAGCCCTCACCTGTGGCTCTGGAAGTTGTAACATGTGCAGTGGCCACACCCTGGTAAAGCCATCTAGGTCAATGGGCCAGAGCAAGATGATAGTAACACACAGGCCTCAAACCTATTGATAACTTAGGGGGACATCACCAAGCTTGTGAAGATGTGGTATCGGCAGATGAGAACAGTACTGTGTGACACATAAATGCGTGTGTGTATATATACAAGTCTATGCAAATCCACATATGTGTACCTATACACTTATGCATTTGCTATATTGTGAGGCAGGATTTGAACCAGGATTTTCCAGACTCCAGGTAAATGTTTTACCTACTGGTCACAAGAGATCATAATAAGTATCTTGTAGGAGCTGAACTGCTGTTTTATGACAAGTACAGGTTATAAAATCAAGTTTCTATCAATTTTAGGGTTGAGATAATATACAACTTTTGTCAAAAGATCAGCTCATTTTGCTCTGTTTTTAGACACACCACAGCAGATATTTTTCCCTTAACAACATTCCCGCCTATGGGCATCTCTTAATTATATTTGCCACCAAGAACCAGTTAATGAATGGATATTTCATGGCCTTCAGCAGAAACCTCAGACTCAGCTTGGAAGAAATTGAAAGCATTGACCTCAAGCCAATCTCCACCCCAGTCTCCAGCCTGATGCATATTTCAGAGGCTTCCAGGTTTTAAAACATGGATTACCTTTGCAAATGGATAAGCTGGCAGACAAAAGCTTGCCAGTGTCATCTTCCTGGGGCTTCAGATACTTGAAGAAGGCTGCTTAGGTTAACCGGAGGGAGAATTTCAGCTGGATATAGAAATCAGTAGCTTATTTCCCTTTTTATTGTTTTCTGTTGATTCTCTTGGGATTTAGAATATATTGTATATTGATTCTTATACAAGATTTTCCTATCATCACAGCATGAATATTTCAGCATGCTGAAATAATTATTTATATTGATAAAATATTCACCCACCATAGCTCTAGGGACACTCGGCATCCAGCAAAGGACAGAATTATCTTTTTTTTATCCTAATGCGCATATTACCCTGATGCTAGGTTTCTCAAACATTTTAAATAATCTTGAACTTTCCTGATTACAGAAACAATTAAAATAGGACATAAGGGAATTTAATGTATAACTGCATTGAGCTAGGAGAATTCTGAGCTCTGCTCTCTCTTCCCCAGTTACTTAAGAGAATTATAGATAGGATGGATCCCAGGGCATGCGCAACTTAGGAGCTGCTTAGGACACCCCCCCTCCTTTCTCCTGGTTTGGGGCAGGGAGGGAATGGTAACCAATACTTGCTGCTAATAGCCCTAGGGCTATGGGATGTGACTAATCCCAACCAAGAGCCTAATTAAATTGAACTGGCAGATCCTGGCCAACTCGGGAGTAGTCCTGAAAGGTGAGCCCAAGTATAACATTCAGGGGGTTGGAAAGACGCTGGGTGGAGGTCAGGAAATCTCCTTTTGTGAAATTGACTCCATTCTCACCCCAATCTTTAGCTCCACCTCCTATGTGAAGCCTCTTCTGAACCGGCCCTAATTGTTAGTTCTCTCCGCACCTCCCAATCCCATTCCAAAAATTATTTTTTTGTACAAATGTATTTACTTTTCGGTATAGACTATATAAGAAGTCTAGAGACTCATTTTTTACCTTTTTTGCTCTTCAGAGTCTAGCCCAGTGCCTTACACATAGTGGGGACTTAATAAATAAATGCTTCCTAAATTAATTGAACATGTGCCCATGTACCTATTCACAAGTACATGCATGTATGTGCACATATGTGTGCATTCCTATACACGTGTGTATTTACACATGTTTGTGTGTAACACAATATAAATAAAATACTGCTGTACCCCAGGGAGTCTGGAACACTTGCCTCAAGGACCCATAAAACCCAAACCCTGGGTTCAGTCTTGGGGAAGCTTCACCCTCTAGAGCAGCGGTTCTCAACCTGTGGGTCTCGACCCCTTTGGGGGTCGAATGGGGTCACCTAGGCCCATTGGAAAACACATTTCCAATGGTCTTAGGAACTGAGACACCGCTCCTCTATCCATCTCCAGGCGGGTCCACCCACATGCAAATACACCCACATAGGGTCCAGCATTAGGAAAGTTGAGAACCACTGCTCTAAAGAGAGGGATTTGATTCTCTCTCACATGTTCTGATTCTTTACTAACCCCAGCTGAGAGCCCTGGAAAGAATCACTTAAAGCTTCACTTTGGTTTATGTCTAGGGTTTGTTGCTCTCCTGGGATTCAGAATATATTACCTATCGATTCCTACACATGATTTCCCTATCATCACAGAATGAATATTTCAAGATACTGAAATAATTAGTTATATTGATAAAATATTCATTGAGTAGAGCTCCAGTGGTATTTGACATCCAGCATTCCATGGTGGATATAGGGGGCACCTCCCATAGTGTAAGTGATACTACCTGAAGTACCCAGGAGCTCCCAATCTTAAGCTCACAGAGTCACCGTCAAGGCTGGAAATATCCCCCTCAGGATCATGACTCAAGTCACCCATGCTCAGGAAAGAAACACAAAGCAGAAGAGGCATTTAGGGCTTTAAGATTCACTCTCAACCTCTGCCAGGTGAGTGAACAGTTTATCCTTTCTGCCAGGATGAAGGGCACCCATCCCTAGCCCTCACTCAAAGACACACACACACACACACACACACACACACACACACACACAGGACTAAGTGTAGCAGGAGTCAGGAAGATCTGACTTCAAATTCATCCTGAGACACTTAATAGCCCTATGACCCTGGACAAGTCACTTAACCTGTTTGCTTCAGTTTTGTCATCTATAAAATGGGCATAATAATTACAACTACCTTCTAGGGTTGTTGTGAGAATCAGATCAGATAATATTTGTAAAATGTTTTGAATTTTTTTTTGTTGCTGTTTTGGAGGGGGGAAGGTAGAGCAATTGGGGTTAAGTGACTTGCCCAAGGTCACACAGCTAGTTTTTTTTTTTAAATTGTGTGTGTGTGTGTGTGTTTTCCATGTCTGAGGCTGGATTTGAACTCAGGTCCTACTGACTCCAGGGTCAGTGCTCTATTCATTGTGCCACCTAGCCGCCCCAATGTTTTGAAAATCTTAAAGGGCTAACATAAATGCTAGTTGTTATTATTTATACTCAACAGTAATGTAAAAAATATTCTGACTATATGGTGTCAACAAAAACTATTAGTGCTAGAGTCACTGTGAAACAATAAGTATTCTAGCCAGGATACGGTTCATGTAGCCTTGAAGGTTAGTACTTGTCTGTGCCTGGAGGTGCTCAGCTTCGGATCAGTGGAGAGTTAAAGCTAGGCATCTCACAAGCTGTTGCTCACTGTATCAACAGCTTTGAGGAGCTTTTTTGGAACTGAGTTTTTATAGTTCTCTTGGAAGTAGCAGCAATAGACAATTGGTCCTTTCAAACACTGGTGTGCCCTTTTATTGACTCAACCCCAGATTTGCATCGATAAGGTGAGTGAGCAGCCTAATGACTGGCCCCATCGAAGCAAGTGGGTAAGGATGAGGAAGGGGTGGCTCTGTCGGGATTCCCCCACTAGACAAATTAGATTCGGAGTGTTGCTAGGACCACAGCAATTGCATCTATGTGATAAGGGTTAAATATATTGCAAAGTGATCATTTTACCTACTCAATACAGAAGGATTCGAGAGAATTTAAGGCACTATCTTTGCCATAAAAGTTACCTTGCTGGGAACACAAGACATATATATGAAATAATGAGAGAATGTCGATATCTACCAGTGTTAAATTCTGCACTAGGAAATAAATAAGGAGTTGAAATTATTTATCTATTATTTGCTATTTAAATTATTATCCCGTCCTTAATATTTATACTGTTACACTGAATTTCTAAGTCTCTGAATCCAAGGAATAAAAAAGTGTTCGATCAATGTTCTTTCATACGCTTGCCCATTCTCACTGCAGCAGAAGCATTAGTCATTTTAAAGTGGACACCCTGGAAAGTGGCATAAAACCACATCAGACCAGTGTTTCTCATTTGAGTAGACCCGATGTACAACCACAGACCTTTTATGACCACAGAAGGAACCAAAAGCCCTCCCTGCCATTTCTTTAGAGAAGAGTGAAAGTTTTCCGCCTGGTACCTTAGAATGTAAACACCTTGAGGGCAGGGACAATTTCATTTTTGTCCCCATACCCCTGGTACCTAACACAAAGCAGGGCCTTCATAAATGCATATTGATTGATTGATGATGTACTACACAGTTGCTCTGGAAACTGATGGAACAATAGTAACAGTTCTCTAGTTAGAGAAAATGGGAAGCTGTGTGGTCCAGCGGATAGAGCACTGAATCTGAAGTCAGGAAGGTGCGAGTTCCAATCCAGGATTAGATTCTAGCTGTGTGATCCTGGGCAATTCACATAACCTCTGTCTGCCTCGGTTTCCCTGTTTGTTGGGAGGGTTGTTGGGAGGATCAGATGAGATAATATTTGCAAAGCTACTTAGCATTGTACCCAGCACATAATAGGCATTATGTAAATTCTAACAATTATTATGATTATTATTTATAATAATAGAAAGATACATGGTGTGTGGGGCTTTGGTATATAGGGCCAGAATTAAGCTCACAAGAATTCAAATATTAACAAATTGAAATACTCCAGTTGTAACCCAATGCCCTGTCGCTTTTCCAATAATGGATTCTCAATTCCTAAGCCTCCCCGCCCAACAGCCCCCCTTGGATTTGGTTGTGATCCTCATAGTTTCTGTTATAGCTTTTAGGTCCTTTCATTTCTCTGATCTCTAGCCCTGGCTGCCCATATACCACTGCCTCTGACTCTTTCCATTACAAGGCATATGTCTCTCCAAAGACCTCTGCTCTGTTTGCGTAGACCATAATCCTACCTCCTGCCTTTGCAGGATTATTTTGGAAAACCTCTGTCCTATTCCCCACGCACTAGAAGACTCCACTCAGCAGTAACCAATCCTGGTGAATCCCAGCTTTAACTCTACTGAGGGATAAGACCTGGGGGAAGAGTACACCTCCACATGGAAAACTTTCAAGGACTTTCCACCACGGTTTTATGACAGATTGACCTCTGTTCCACAGATAAGAAAGCCAGTCAACCTAATCGTACACCACAAAGGTGGACTAATGAATTGTTTATAGAAGCAGGGTGGGTATGGTGCAGAAAAAACACTTGGTCACTTGTTAGACAGCCTGGATTCTCATTCCCACTCAATGATTGATGGATTAACTTGTTATGAAAGCTGATGTCTCTGGTTCTTCCATGGTAAACTGGGAATCCTGATACATTACTAATTCTTATCTTCATCGGTTGAGCAATAAATCAACAGACATTTATTAAGCACCCACTTATGCCAGGCATTGTATGCTAAATTACAAAGATAAAATTTAAAGCAGTCGTATATTACATATAATTTACACATATTAAATGAGTATGAGCTGGCTGGAGAGACTAGAAATAGCTTCAGGTAAAAAAGTAGCGCTAGAGCAGAATTCTAAATGAAAAGGGGAATTCTCAGGAGTATAAGGTGAGGAGAGAGAGCATTCCAGGCATGAATGGAAGTCAGAAATGGAGTGTCACATCTGAAGGACAGCAAGGAGGCCAGCGTTGCCTGATCAAGGAGAGGATGGGTAGTGCAGGGCTGATTAGGATGACGAAGACAGAAAAGGGGCCAGATTGTGAGGAACTTTAAAAGCGTAACAGTATTTTATATCTGATCCCAGAGGCAATAGGGAGCCACTAGAGCTTATTAAATAAAGGAGTGATATTGTCTGACTTGAGTTTTAGGAAGATCGGTTTGGCAGCTGATTAGAAAGGATAGATGAGAATGTGAAGTGAAATGCAAGAAGACCAGAAAGAAAGGAAAAGGTCAGGTTGTGAGGAGCTTTAAATGCCAAACAGAAGATTTGTATGTATTTGATTCTAGAGGCAATATGATGAGGCAGCTAGGTGGTACAGTGGATAGAGTGCTGGGCATGGAGTAAGGAAGACCTGAGTTCAGATCCAGCCTCAAACACTTATTAGCTATATGATCTTGGGCAAGTCGCATAACCCTGTTTGCTCTAGTTCCTCATGTGTAAAATGGGGACACAGTGGAAAAGAAAATGGAGAACCACTCCAATATCTTTGCCAGGAAAACTCCAGAAGAATCAGACATGATAAAAAACAACTGAACAGAGGTGGCTAGGTGACACAGTGAATAGAGCACCAGCCCTGGAGTCGGGAGGACCTGAGTTCAAATCCAACCTCAGACATGTAACACCAGCTGTGTAACCTTGGGCAAGTCACTTAAACCCAATTGCCCTGCTTTCCCCCTCCAAAAAGGAAAAAAATTTAAAAAGTTTAAAAAAAATTTTTAAAAATGTAAAATGACTGAACAACAACAAAAAGGCAATCTGAAGCCACTGAAATTGTGTGTGTGTGACAGAGACAGAGAGAGACCACACAGGTACATACAGAGAAGTTTAAGAAAATGACTAGCAGCTCTATGGAAGATGGATGGGAGTAGAGAGAGACTTGAGAAAGGAGAGCATCAGGGAAGGCCTGGTACGTCAATCTGTACAAAAGTATCATGACAGTTATTGGGCATCAGTAAGAGGCAGTCACACATTAGGGTGTTACTGTCATTATTCACTGCTGCTGATGCTACCGATTGCTATTATAAGGAAACAGAACTGCAAAGATATGGATGATAATAACTTTCATTTACAGACGTCACAAAGAGCTTTACAGACACTTCTTTCATTTGATTCTTTTAACAATCTACCTGCAAGTACTGTCATACCCATCTTATAGCTGACAAAACTGAGGTTCGGGGATATGAAGAGACTTAAACAAGGTCTCACAGCAAGTAATAAGTTAACAGAACTCGAATTCAAATGTAAGTCTTCTGACTCTTTAGTTAGTGTTTCTTTCTGTTACCCTGATCCAGGGTAACTCGCTAAATCAAAAATGATATTTCTTTTGCACTGACATCTCCCTATTGCTAGGCATGGTTTTACCCTCTATTTTTTTTGATGTAATGAAATGGATTCTAAATCTTTTGCCATGGTGGCAGTGTCCCATATTATAGTGGAAAAGGCAGAGGCTCCAGAGTCAGAGACCCTGGGCTCAGATACCACCTCTGACCTTGGCAGCTGTGTGGCCTTGGTCAGGTTACCTGATCTTCCTGGCCTCATCTGTAAAATGGAGGGACTCTGAGGTCCTTTCTGGTTCTTGCTCCTTGATCCTATGATCTCTCCAGTGGTTCTCCTCCTGTATGATTCTCATCTACTTCCTTCCACAATAGAGGATCAAGGTTCCTCAGAGGCTGAAGTGGTCCATGAACTGCCAATATGTGACATCACCAGGATAACACTGGTGATATAGGGATAGGCTTTTGTAGCAAGGAGTAGCTATGATCTTATGAACTTCAAAAGAGAAGAGACTTGACTTGGAAGCAAAGTGAGAGTCTGGAAGCTTCCTTGGGGAGCAGGGCTGGTGTGTATGTGAAGGTACAGGTGGTGCTTGAGAGGATGACCAGTGATGCATTGTCTGTCACCTGGGAAAAGCCAAGTCTCAGTGACATGCCCCATCTCATTCAATGCAGGAAGCTCATCAGGGTCTGGCCTGGTTAGCATCAGAGGCAACAAGGACTGGTGAAAAGAATGTTGGGGTCAGAGTCAGATCTCACTCCTGATACCTCTACCTGTGGGACATTGGGCAAGAGACTTCACCTTTTTGTGTCTCAGCTTCCTCATCAGCAAATTCAGGGAGTTGGATAAGCTGACCTCTATGTCCATCATTCTATATGCTCAAGATCTTGAAAGCACCTCAGTTTCCTATATGTGATCCTGTCTCATGTTCTTTGTCTATTCAACTCTACGCTCATTGCTTTGTTTTTCTAGGATGGATGGTTAAATTTAACTTTTTAATAACTATGTATTTAACTGAAGAGCTAGGAATGTTGTAAGGTTCCAAGAATTCCCCTCCCTTTCTAATCATTGTCCACAAAGCTGCTGAAATATGTATGTACACAAATGTATGAATAAAGTATATATATTTTGTATATGTTGTTGGTCATCCTTCATTTTTGAAGAGGATCAATGACATCACAGGGTGATGTCCTGACTTGTGTGTGGATTGGATTTAAGTGACATAGAGTTGCATGATTTCATCAGCCTCACTCTCCTCTAGAGTCACCAAAGTCCAGTGGCAAGATGATTGGCAGTGGCCTGGTATATAGTAGATGATGTTGGCATCTTTGGTGTCTGACTAAGTTCTCAGTGCTCCACAGGAGCTGCTTCAGCCACTTTTGTAGACATTGGCAGAAATTGTTCTTATCTGCGCATTTCACTGAGGAAAGTCTTCATATACTTGGAGTAGGCATCTCCCTAACTCGTCAATGGGTTTGAGGCCTGTTGGTTACTCTCAACCTGGTTTAGCCCATCGGCTGAGATAGTTTACTGGGGTATGGCCACTGCATGCTACAGCTTCTTGGAGCCAAAGGAAAGAGCTGTGTGAAAGGTGGACCCCAAAGATGGATGGGTAGCCCTGAAGGGGGCTCAGCAAGCCCTCATACCAGGGGTGCTAGTCTTGGTATTGTGTGTGTGTGTGTGATATAATCACACTGTATATAAAGCGAATTGCAAACCTTTAAGTGCTATATAAATGTTAGTTATTGTTATTATTATTATTAAGAAATAAGTCTGATGCTGCTTTTTCCCTTCTCAAAATCTTTTGGTGGCTTCTCATTGCCTCTGGTTTAAAACACAAATTTCTCAGCTTGGCTTTAAGGCCTTTGATAGTGCTGAATGTGAAGAGCTGAACTTGTAATCATGAGACCTGAGTTCAAATCTTATTTCTTCTACTTTCTAACTAGATGACTTTGGTCAAGTCACTTAACCTCTTTGGCCCTCATTTTTCTCACCTGTCAAATGAGGGGATGTCACTAAGTGACTTTCTGAGGTCCCTTCTGGCTCTGGGTCTATGATCCTAGAAATACTAACCTCTCATCTACCATTCCTCCGTCCCTCCTAGGAGCCTAGGTTTTTAGATCTAGGAGGAACCTTAGAAACTGTTTAATTGAAACTCCCTATTTTTAGATCTAGGAAAAATAGAGTCACAGAGGTTGTGACTTGCTTTTTAATCACACAGCTAATGCTGGAGGTAAGATTGGAACCTGGGTCTTCTAGACTCCAAGCTCAGCACTTTACTAACCAGTCTGGACTCAACTAACTCTTCCCTGAATCTGACATTCCATCTCTCCTGCCATGCATCCATACAAACTGTTCCCAGGCACCGACTGTTCACACTCCTTCCTCTTCTCTACCCCTCAGTCTTATCCTTTTTTTCATTGCTCAACACACATGCCTCTCCTCTGTGACACCTTTCTTTAATTTCAATAATTTCCTTTTCCCTTCTCATATTGCCTTATTCATTCCTCTGTTTTAAGTGGCAAACCACTGTCACTATACCATCCCCCTTTCCCCCCAGGTAAGCTACTTGGGGGCAAGAATTATTTTGGTTTTTGTTATTTGTCCAAAGAGACTAGCTGTAATGCCAAACAAAGGCAACTTCCAAGCTTCAGATTACCAGCATGGCAAACCCCATTTATTCAGTAACAGATTAAGGCAAGTATTCACAGAACAGAGAAAATCAAAATACAGTGTAACTTATTCATTTAGCAAGTAAGTTCTCAATTCAGTTGCAAAGCACCAAGGTCCAAGTATCCCACCCCTGGCCCATACATTAGTCAAAGTAGCCCACTCCTTGGTAGTACATTCATTTAGTCAGTCAAAGTCTCTCTTCTCAAATGGAGATTAGTTTCCAATCATAAACAAAGTACATTCATTTGGTCAATCACAGAGCACAGAAAAGTCAAAGGTTTCCCACCCCTGGATCACAACTGAATTACAATATTATCCATTAACACCAAGCACTTTCTCAAAAGGGGCAGGAGAGCACAAAAGGCCATCCACCCTTAGATGTTGATGCTAATTCAGATTTGTTGCCTATGCAATGGGCAGGAAAGATCTTGGGGGCCAAATGTTGTGGGAATCTCAAGATCTTCCCTGCCCCTAGGCCTGTTGATAGGCTTAAGTGACTCTGAGAACCTTCCAAAAGTATACTCTGCCCCCTAATAAGCTGAATGTGGTCACATGGAGCCTGTGGTGGGAGGTTTGATCCTCAAGAATGCCCATGCCTTATTGCTTTGTGATCGGGTAGTTGGTCAAGAGGGCTGTGACATTCTCTGACCCAGGAGAAGGCTATATATACACCCTGATGTGAGTTTTTGCTTTGGGGCTCACTTTGGAGAGTTGTGTGATTTGGCCAGATGAGACTCTGGGCAGACCTTGAGCCCCCCAGCTTTGAAAACTCAAATGTTGATACTTCCTTCTCTGGTAACTAACTAGGTATGAATGTGGTGGTCAGATGGTTGGAAGCCTGTCTGCTGATACGTTTTTCTGTCTGCTTGTAACTTGTATTTGTATTCTGTTTGTAGTCTTTGAAGTTCAGGGTACTGACTTTTCCCCCTGAACTAGGTAAATGATATATGATTGAAGTATGATTGTTAACCCATTTTGAGTTGCTTTCCTCTAGAAAAGCAGATCTAAGAACCTGTGCTAGCAGCCATCCTGAGTATGCTAGGGTGCTTGCTGATACACTAGCCCAGGGGTGGGAAACCTGCAGCCTTGAGGTCACATGTGGCCCTTCTAGGTCCTCAAGTGAGGCCTTTTGATTAAATCCAAACTTCATGGAACAAATCCTCTTAATAAAAGGATTTGTTCTGTAAAACTTGGACTTGGTCAAAAGGCCACACCCAAGGACCTAGAAGCTGCAGGTTCCCCATTCCTGGACTAGTCCAATGCATTGCACACAATAAGCCCTTAATAAGTATTTTTCAAATTGAGTCATCTTACTGTTCAGCTGGTTGTCCAGGGGGATCCCTAGCTACCCTGCTAGCAAAGAGCTTCTAATTCTGAAGACCCACTTCAGTCGTGATGGATGTCTGAACCAGAAGAAAGAAGGGAGTCAGTCCTCATGTTCTTTAGCTCATTATACTAGCATATCAGAAGAGAACTCTAGGGAAAAATAAATGAATGAAAAGACATTTATTAAAGGCTTACTATATGCAATGCCCTGGGCTAAAATTTGGATTGCAAACAGAAAAGCAAAGCAAGCCCTCCATCTCAAAGAACTCACATTTTAATTAAGAGATTTTAGCTGTAAGTGGAATGGTCAGACTCAGTGAGTGAATCTTAGGGTGGAGACAAAGCAGATGGCTATCCATCCCCTTTGGTGCCATTCCCATTGATAAAATCACTAAACCATTTTGCCCATGCCAAGGACACTGGAGGTGAGAACTTTCTTTAGCAGGTCTTCGGCAGCTGTGGCTGCCAAGTAAGCACCAGAAAGTGGAAGCTAATAGTAGTGCAGGCTGTGTGGCTGAGTATCTACAGGAATTGTCTTTGATGATGGATTCAGGGCCCAGGCTAAGAAACAGAACTGGTGGTTTAGGGGCACAGAGTTTCCTTGGAGGGCTGATTCCAATAGACTCCAAGGAGTAGTGGTCAAGGTGCGTGGCAATGGCTTGACTTACTTGGCTCATGCCTCTTCCTGGCTCTTCCTCAGGATGACTCGCTGTTTCAGCTAGGCTGGCTCACCTGTCCTAACCTGCTGGCAGCTTATCACCGTTCGGTGATGGTAGTCACAGGGAGAACGGGCCCTTTCTTCACAGGGTTTGCTCCCCTGGATAATAGCCATAGGAAACAGGCTCAAAACCTAAGAATGGCTCATGACTAAGATATCCCTAAAACAGAATCCCTTCTAAAAAGATATTCTCTAAAAAGTCATAGATATCAGGTATCAACTATATGTTTCATTATGAAAGAAATGCTTAAAGCAGAAAATCCTGTAAGTGGATATTAACAAGTCCTTAAAAATGGAACAATAAGCAATAACTTCTATTTTACAACCAGTGAGAGGACTGATATTTCTTATGCATTCTCAGCTCCTTCTGTGAGATAATTCAGTGGTCTCTATCTTTTGACTTAGCCAAGCATTCAGGCTCATCCTCCGACCAGGAGTCATCTCCTCTGAAAAGGAAGCAATTGTCCCATTGAGTTTAAAATGCAGCCACCCAAGCTGGAAAGGTCCGTCTCTTCAGATCCCAGTTCTAGCCCTTGTACTCAAGGAAAGAATCACAAAGTACAAGCGGGATTAGGGATGGAGGCTCAGGCTTATCTATGCAAAACACATCTGCCCCCGGGGCAGGGAAGTCCAAAGGATAGCTGATGTTGATTGAGCCCTGAGTGTGAGTCCAGAAGGAAAAGGATTGTCTTGCTACACTAAGGGTCCAGTTGAAATTAGATAACATAATTGTACTGTGGACCCTGTCACCATTGTTGTATAGTTTACTTTAGCTCTATTCAGCAGCAGATAAGGAAGAGACAAGGAGGCAAATGGTTAAGATAATCTATAGGCAAGGTTTGGCAAGGCCTGAAAGGATGGGGCAGGAAGGGGCTCTGGAGTAAAGGGCAGGGTAGGGTTGGCCTGGTGCACTAAGGGGTCAAGATTGGGAAGGAAGGAGAATAGAGCAGAAGCATCTCCATGCTGCTTTTGATACAGTGAGATGGATAGGTACTAGAAACCCGGGAAAGCAGAGAGTGAGTTGAATTCTCTTTATGGAAAGGGAATGTAGGCAGGGAGAGAGGGTTGAGAGGAGAGCACAAACCAGGAAAGGGACTGGAAGCAGCCAAAAGAGCAGAAAGCAAATCAGGCCAAACTAGCAAATGTGATAGGTGAGAGCGAGCAAAATCCAGTCCGTGCCTTATTCCTCTTTCCTCGTGCCCTAGAACATAGTATAGTGCTGGGGAAATGTTTAGATCTAGCTTTCTATTCTCTGTTCCTCACACTAACTGGGAGTTGGAATAGGAAGGAAAGGAAGATCCAACTCAGATTTCATGCATATCTGTGTTCTATACTATTCTATACATCTAATAAAACACATGGTCATTAACAGTGAATTATTAAAGCTAGTCGAGATGGAGGGATCTCAGCAGTGAAAATGAGAACTTGAAGTGATTAATGAGTTTTCAGCTTTTTGGTAATAATAATAATCAGCAATTACAGAGAACTCCAAGGTTCACAAACCAACTCACCTATGTTATATCATTTCAGTTATATCATTCAATTTATTAAGAGCCAGGCCCTCTGCTAAGTGGTAGGAATACAAACATGAAAAAGAAATTCATTCTTTGCCCTCAAAGAGCTTACAATCTAATGGGGAAATTTAACACAATTATCCCTGTTTTACAATGGAAGAGCCCAAGATTCAGAGAAGGTAAGCAGCTTGTCCAGGGTCACACAGCTTATTCCCAGTATAGTCCAGAACATACATGTTCTACTGCTTTTGAAACTGAAGAGAGAATTAGCAAGGAGATGGGGTGGGGAAGGGAGGGAAGAGGGAATGGTCATTTGTGTAGCTTTAGCATGGTCCTTAGTCTTACTTCAGATGACACATGACCCAGTTCAGATTGATAGGGAATCCTGTCTGAACTCTGTACTGGACATCCTCCAGGACCCTGGCAAAAGCCTTGAGTGTGCAGGCAGTAGAGTTAAATGTCTTTCTTTCAATACATGTTCCTTTGCTATTATGAATTCATCTGGATGTCAGTTAACCCCCCCCTCCCATTTTTGTGAACTTTCTATGTTATTTCAGTATACAGTTTCTAAGGTGATCAGGTACTTCCTTTCAACGTACTTTCTGGGTTATCAGACCCTTCCCTGAAATATGAAGAAGGAAAACAAGCCATTTAAGTCCCGGCACAGGTTCTGCCAAAAGGAGATGGTATAAATAGAGTAGCTGTTGATTTGGGCTCAATTGACACATCCGCAGACCTTTAGAAATGTTAAATAATAAATTCATATCCTTTAATAGATCCTTCCTCGCTCAAGATAAAATGGCAAAAATAGGCTTTGGATGAGTCATTCATTTGGAGTGTTTTTCCCCTTGGTTTACTGGAGTCATTAGGAAAAGAAAAATACAACAATGCCCAGTGAGTAATTTTCCATCTCTCTCAGCTCAGCTCCAGATATAAAATGTGACACAGGTCTTCCAGATCACAAGGCAGCTTAATGAAGACGCACAGACGCTTCTCCTTCCCTGCACCTCTCCGTGTCCCTTCCCCTTCAGGGAGCTGAAATCAAATGAATCAAGAACTAGCCAACCACCTTGTGCTTCTGTGTCACCCTCCCTGGCCTGGGAGGGAAGCACAAAGCCATTCAAATGAGCCATTCTCATCCTTCCCAGCACTTCTGTCTTGTTCCCCCTGTAAACTTCCAAAAAAGCAGCTCAGTCAAATTCAAAGGTAGACCTTCTACAGCTATATAAAGCTGCAGCTAGGCAGCCACCCACATATTGACTGATCCTGGGGAGAGAAAGAACTCCTGCTCCAGCTCAAAGAGAAGGGGAAGGGGAGGAGGGTGGAGAAGAGAATGGGGAGAAAGATGAGGGAGACTGAGGAGGAAGAAAATGGGGAAGCAGGATGAGGAGGAAGATCAAAAAGAAGGATGGGGAGGACAGGAAGGAGAAAAAAGATGGCAGAGAAGGAGGAGATGGATGGGGGAGCAGGACAGGAGAAGAGGAAGGGGATGGGGAAGAAGAATGGAAAGGAGGTAGAGGAAGATGAAGAGAAGGAAGACAGAGAGGAGGAAGAGAATGGGAAAGGATTAGGGTGAGGTAGAGCCCTAACTGTAGTAAAAAGAGTCCACCAAATTAGACAGTCATTTCTCACCCTTGTCAAGGAGCAGGTGTGCCACAGCTACAGATATGAGAAACAGAATGTGCCTGACCTGTGCCAGCAATTACGAGGAGATTAGGAAATTCATTAGGAGGGGCAGTGCCCTTGCATGTAATGATACAGATAACACGTTTCTGTCTTCCTGGCAACAGGGGGCTTTTCGGAAAAAAAAAATGCATACATAACATTCCTACCAGTAGCTAGCTGTGCTCTCATAAACTGCATGAATGCTACGCTAGGGAAATGCAATCGATTTATTAGATTTTGTCACTCAGAAAGATGCTATCAGACAATGCCTGTAGGCCTAGGCGTAGCTCAGTTTCCATTTATTCAAGAAGCTATTGATTTTTTTCTTCTATTGCCCAAGCTCACACATACACACACACTCACACACACACACACACACACACACACACACACACACACACTCTAAGAGCATCTATAGGGAAAGGACAGGGGGATGGGAAGGTTTGTATTTGGGAAGAGGAAGGATTTCCATTCCTTAGATACCTTTAAAATTCTCTCTTACATGGCAATTTATTATTTGGTAAATCTATGCGCAATCTTCACATCAGGATTAAGTGATTGGATAATTATCTCTAAGAGCAGTATTCTTATATCTGTCTTCATAATGCTGAATTTTAGGCAGTGATGGGCTTTTGAGGCCCTCCCCCAGAGTCACCTTTTATGAATGGCTCTGCGGAACCACATCCCCCCAGACCCAATGGGAATTAACATAATTTTATTTGAATATTTTACAGCCTCTGTTTCCTGGTATCTAACAGCAAGCTAGTGTTTCTTTTTTGTTCTCTAGCTTCTTTTCTTGTTTCATTCTTGCCTATATCTAATTTAGGCTATGAATCACATTAAACAGTATTTAGTAAAGAGCTCAGTTTAGAGAGTGAGGGAGGGAGGTCTTTTTTTATGAATCAGTGTACCCATTCCACCCTCACTGGCTCCCCGATGGTGCCATATGAAAGGGAGATTCCCTTGTGTTTAATCCTTGGAATTTGTGTAGCAATTTATACTTTTCAGAATCCTTTAAAAAAATTATCTTCTATCATCCACAGAAAGTAGGAAGAGCAAGATTCATCCCAAAACACAGGGCTTCACACATAATTAAGGGTTCATTGTTCTTCCTTCCCTCTTTTCCTCTTTCCCTCTTTCCTTCCTTTTTGCCTTCCTTCCACTCTTCCTTTTTCTCTTTCCCATCCTCCTTCCTTTCCTTTTCTCTTTCCTTTTCTTCCTTCTTTTTCTTCTTTCCTTCCCTCCCTCCCGCCTTCCTTCTTCCTGTCCTTCCTGCCTGCCTGCCTTCCTTCTTTCCTTTTCTTCCTTCCTTTACTTCCTTCCTTCCTTCTTCCTTCTTTTCTTCCTTTCTTCCTTCCTGCCTTACTTTCTTCTTTTCTTTTTTTTCCCTTTCTTCTTTCCCTCTTTTCCACACTTGCAATTGCTCTGGGTGAGGAATTACCTTTACTCTCTTTATCAGTGCAGATTGTTGCTTTTTCTCCAACCTAATAAGTAGTTTTAGACTCAGAAGTTAGGTGATTTCCTCAAGGTCACACAGCCAATATGTATCATGTGTGGGACTTGAACTCAGGTCTTTTTGACTCTAAGGCCAGCCCAACAGCCATTCCTGAACATCTGGATGCATCTCTTCCTTCCCATTATAAAAATGAGGACATTTAGAAAGAGAATGTCCAATTTGAAATTCACATGTCATAATCCCCCTGGACAGGGCTCTTCCTACCACATCACATTTTTTCTCTGGGTATCCTCATGAGCAGTTTCTATAATTTCACTGGACATCTGCTTGCATGTATATCAAGGAATCCTGTCTTATTTTATTATCATTTACCTCTGAGATATCCCTTGTTACTCAGATTTTTCAAAGGGTGTTAAGTCTGCAGGATAAATGAAACAACATAGACCAGTACCCAGAATGGCATTCCCACCAAACTGACAGACTCAGGGGTTCTCTCCCCAGGCTTTGTTATTCAGGGAGGGAAACAATAAAATGGACGCTGTTTACTGTTCTCCTGCCCCAACACATGGATGCATGTAAAGTCAAAGTAAACACTGTTCTGAGAATTCACCTCTCAAATGATGCTATTTCCCCAAGACTGAGCAAAAACGAATTCCATAACTGCATCACATACACTAATGAACTATGTAAGAATGGCCTGTGCTTGTGTATCAATAATGAGATATTCACAACACCCATGATGGTTATGAATATGTTGGTGTAGTTTTGGATCACAAAATATAGCAAACTCTCCACATGGAAGGCAGAACCAAGGTCTTTATT
>CM053593.1:61150120-61173141 GCA_028646575.1 Pseudocheirus occidentalis
CTCTCCTCTCAACTCCAGCTGTGATTACTCCTAAGGAGTTAACTGGAAGTAAGGAGCTAAGCCTTTGAGGTGCCAAGTGCCTTCAGTAGGTGCCAATAGAAAGGGGCATGGAAGATCTTCTGATTTCATTAACATTACAGCTTGCCAGATAGCTTTGTCATGTGAGTCCCAACATTCAAAACATAGTATAAAAGGATAAATTATTGTTGTTTGGGCATTTTTAGTTGTGTCCAACTCTTTGTGAGCCCATTTGGAGGATTTCTTGGCAAATATACTAGAGAGGTTCACCATGTCCTTCTCCAGCTCATTTTACAGCTCAGGAAACTGAGGCAACCAGGGTTAAATGATTTGCCCAGGGTCACACAGGCAGTAAGTGTCTGAGGCTGGATTTGAACTCAAGAAAATGAGTCTTCCTGACTCCAAGTCAGATTCTATCCACTGAACCACTTAGCTAATCCATTAAAGGATAAAGGAAGGGTTCACTTTCTCACCAAATGCTCATTCTATAGCTCTTCCTTCACCATAATTTTTTGTACTTGTGTTATCCTGGGATAAGTTCTTACTGCTTGGTCAATACAAAAACACATCATTAAACATTTATATTCTCTACAATTTATAAAATGCTTTGCAACTTTCTCTAATAGGCATTATTCAGCTTTATACTAGGCCAGGCCTGTGGAGAAGGTGGACAGATGCCTTCTGTGCCCCACAACATCATGGGGAGATTGCTAGAAAGGGAAGAGCTCAGGACCTGTGAAGCAGGCAAAGTTAGTCCTTCATGTCTTTTTCTCTCTAACTTCCTTTCCAGGTTCCCTCCCCATTGTGGTGCCTCTCCTGTCTTGTGTTCATCTTCAAAGAGAGTCACTCCAAATTATAAGGTTTACTGATCTTCACTCCATCCAAACTTTCCTAACTTCCCTCCCATTTCTTCATTTTCTCACTCTACACTAGGTGAAAGCAAGCTAATCTGAATAATTTGTCAATGCTGACCCTTTGTTGTTGCTCAGTTGTATCTGACTCTTCATGACACCTTAGCATGCCAAGCCCTTCTATCTTCCAGTATTTTCCAAAGCCTGTACAACATCATGTTTGTTGTTTCCAAGATATTATCCATCCATCTCATCCTCTCCCATCCCCTTTTCCTTTTGTCTTCATTCTTTCTCAACATCAGTCTCATGTTTTCAATGAATAGTATGAGTTCATTTTTTAAAAAAATATTGACTGTTATGATCTCCTTGCTGTCCAAGGGATTCTTAGAAATCTCCAGCACCGTAATTTGAATGTATCAGTTGTGCACCACTCAGCTTTCCTTATAGTTCATCTCTCATAGTCCTGCATTATTCATGGAAAAATCATAGCTTTGACTATACCAAGCTTGGTCAGCAAGGTGAAGTCTCTGCTTTCTTGTATGCTGTCCAGATTTGCCATAGCTTTCCTTCCAAGGAGCAAGTGATTTTCAATTTCATGGCTGTTGTGGCTGTCAGCAGTGATCTTTGAGCCCAAGAATATAGAATCTGACATTGCTTCCATTTCTTCTCTCTATTTGCTGGGAAGTGATGGAACCAATTGTCAAGATCTTAGTTTTTTTTTATGTTAAGTCTCAAGCCAGCTTTCACACCCTTCTCTTTCACCATCATCAAAAGGCTTCTGAATTGTTCTTCACTTTCTGCCATCAGAAGAGTATCACTGATATTTCTCTTGGAAACCTTAATTCTGGGTTTTGATTCATCCATCCTGGCATTTTGCATGATGTCCTCTACATATAAGTTAAATAAACAAGGTGACAATATACAACCTCATCCTACTTCTTCTCCAGTCTTAAACCAATGAGTTGTTGTATATTTGGTTCTAATTGTTTCTTGGCCTACACAGAGGTTCCTCAGGAGGCAAATAAGATGATCTGGTACTCCTTTCTCTGTGAGGACTTTGCCACATTTTGTTGTGATCCACACAGTCAAATGCTTTAGTGTAGTCAAGGAAGCAGAAGTAGATGTTTTTTCAGGAACTCTCTTAACTGTTGCCATAATCCAGTGAATGTTGGCAATTTGGTCCCTAATTCTTCTGCCTCTTTGAAAATCAGGCTACTCTTCTGATAATTTTTGGTTCACATATTTCTAAAATCTTGCAAAATGTTGCAGAATCTTAAGCATAACCTTGCAGGTGTATGAAGTGAACACAATTGTTTGGCAACTTGAACATTCCACAGCATTGCTCTTCTTTAGGATTGGGACATAAATTGATCTTTTCCAGTCCAGTAGCCACTGCTGTGTTTTCCAAATCTGCTGGCATATTGAGTAGAGCCCTTTAAAAGCATCATCTTTTAGAGTTTTAAATACCTTAACTGGAATACCATCACCTCCACTAGCTTTATTGTTAGCAATGCTTCCCTAAGGCCCACTTGACTTCATTCTTCAGGATGTCTGGCTCTAGGTCAGTAACTACATCATCATGGTTATCAGTGATGTTAAAATCTTTCTTGTATAATTCTTTTGTGTGTTATTGCCGCCTCTTCTTAATCTCTTCTGCTTCTGTTAAATCTTTGTCATTTTTGTCTTTTATCATGCCCATTTTTGTGTGAAACTTTCCTTTTATATCTCTGACCCTTATTGGGAATTAAGGTTAACATCTCTTTCTAGATTAAAAAAAATGTGTATTGCAATAAGAATCTTTAGGAGACAGTGCCTTAAGGATGACTTCAGCTGTGAAATTTCAGACAGAGTGACACAGATATTTGTATGAGTCTTTTGGCATCCTTCAAAACATGCCAGGTATTCTACAGCCTACTTTCTCTTTCTATTCTCCTTTTTCGCTGGGAAATGAGTATAATATAGTGGAAATAGTTCTAGACTAAGGGTAAGGATACCTCAGTTCTAACCCTAACTCTACCACTAACCAACCAGTTGTATGATATTGAGTCAGTCAAAGATTCTGCATTTATTCATCTGTACAACTCAATTTGAGAGGCAACATAGTACGGTATATAGTCAGCTTTGGAGTCAAAAAGAGCTAGGTGCTAGTCCCACCTCTGACACATACAGGATGTACAACCTTGATTGAGTCACATCTTTTAACCCAGCTCTAAATTTCCATGATACAACATAACATATGCTGAAGAACTTGCCTTCTTCAAAAGGGGTTAATTTCTCTAGTCTTAAGAAAAAGTTATGCAAGAAAGGGGAGAAGAAGGAGCTTCAGTGGGAAAGGAGAAAAAGTTGTGTCAAATTAGTTAAGAAAATAAAGACTAAGATCAACTTATCCTTAAAAGGATGCTTAGTTTTTAAATATGCCCATAACAAGGATGCCATATTGGTCCAGAATGGTCTTATATGGGGTAAAGAAGGTGGGGCAGTATTGCAGAAAAAGCGTTGGCCTCAGAGTCAGGAGATAAGAGGCTCTAGCCTCAGTTCTGTCATAAATCAGCTGTGTGATCCAGAGCAAACAAGCCTTCCCTTTCTCTAGGCTTCAGTTTCCTGATCTATAAAATGAAGAGACTGAACTATGTAATTTCCAATGTTTTTTCTGGTTCTGACATTCTCCGAATCCAAACAGGTCAAGACATTAATGAACAAGTTATCGAACTCTCAACTTGTGAAACACAGTGTCTAGAATGAGAGAAGCAATCATTATGGAGTTAGAACATGGTTCAAGATCTAGCTCTGACCACTGCTATGTATCCCTGAGCAAGTCACTTCAGTCAATCAGTCAATCAACACATATTCATTCAAGTCCTACTGCAGATTCTTCGCTATGTACAAATACAAATAGAAAAGGGAAATAGTTCCTGCCCTATTTCATATTCTAATAGGTAGACACACCATGTTCACAGATGAATGCAGGATATATACAGTACTTATCTTTAAGCATCAGTTTTCTTATATGAAAGCTAAAAATAATAATATGTGTAAGTTATTTATTCCGTAAATTAATTTTAGTGATATTTTTATTTTTATGTTAGCAGGGCCTGACCATGAGCACTGAATGTCCTCCAATTTTTTAAGTCATTTTTTTTATCTCTTTTAAAAACATTTTGTAATTAAATTTGTAAAAGTCTTGGGCCTGTTCCCTGTGTGTTCTTGAGCTTCTTTTTCTGGTGATTACATTTTGTAAGAGTTCATTCATTTTGCCAGGCACTTTACTAAAAAATAGATCTTCATTATTCTGGGCCACTTCCAAGATTTCCCTCTCATGTACATTTCCTTATACAGATATCTTTCTCTTTATGGAACAGATGCATTTTAGCAAAAACTGGTTGTTAAGTGAATGTACTGAAGTTTTATTTATGTCCTTCATTTGTATATCACAATCATTTACATACATACATACATACATATACACACACATACATATACGTATACATGCTTTTTTGCCCTCCTTTCCCTTATAACAACAACAAACAAACCAGTTAAGCAAAAACAACTGATGCACGGACGTACATCACCTTGTAAAAACCACTGAAACTTTCTGAGCTTTAATTTCCTCGTCTGTAAAATGGTGGGATCATACTAGATGATCCCTATGATCCTATGGTTTTTTTTTAAAAAACATTCACAACATTCCATACTCTCAGCCCTCTCTCCCCCAATTTCCCCAAGAAAAACAGAGAAATATTTTTCCATTTCTCTGCCATGGAGCCAATATTGGCCATAACAAATATACAGTGCTTAGCCATAGTCATTGTATATACTGTTTCCCTGGCTCTGAATCAGTTTGTTCACCCTGTTAGTTCGTACAAGTCTTCACTTGTTCCTCTGAATTCTTTGTCATCACTTTTTAACAGCATAATAATATTCCATTACATTCATCTACCACAGTTTGTTAAGCCACTCCCCGACTGATGAACACTTATTTTATTTCCAGGTTTTTTTTTAATTGTTGTTTCAGTTGTGTCTGACTCTTCATGACCTCATTTGGGGTTTTCTTCGCAAAGATACTGGAGTGGTTTGCCATTTCTACAGATCATTTTACAGATGAAGAACTGAGACAAACAGGGTTAAGTGACTTGCCCAGGGTCACACAGCTAGTAAGTGTCTGAGGCCAAATTTGAACTCAGAAAAATGAGTCTCCCTGACTCCAGGGCCGACATTCTATCCTCTGAACCACCACCTAGCTACTCTTTAAGTTTTTTACTACCACAAAAAGCATTGAATATTTTGATATATAAAGAAAAACTTTCTGTATTTGACCTCCTTGGAATAAATGCCCAGCAATGGGGTGTCTAGGTCAAAGGACATACAATTTAATTGTTTTCTTTTGGCACAATTCCAAATTGTTTTCCTGAATAATTGACCAATTCAAAATTTAACCCACAATGCATTAGTGTGTCTGGCCTCCTACAGCACCCCCCCCACCCAATATTGACAATTTCTGGTTTTTGCAGTTTTTGCAAAGGTTCTAAGTGAGATGAAACCTTTATTATTAGTGGTTCAGAACACTATTTCCTGTGATTGCTAAGAGTTTGCAATGAAGTCCAGTCAAGAGAGTAGAAGATGTATGGTTCACTGCAACCCCAACACTTCTACTAGAAAAATAACTGGAAGTGGGTCATCAGGTGCTATTGAAAGTATATTGGCAAGCTATAACTAAGCCACTCTCTTTTTCTCGAGGTGATAGGACCTGTGTTTTGTTCCTGAAATTCTCCACACACACAGTTCTGGGGGGAGGGGTGGGAAGGGAGCACCTACTCTGTGCCAGGCACTGTGCTCAGTGCTTCACAAATATTACCTCATTTGATACTCACAGCAACCTTGTGAAGCAGATGCTATTATGTTTTACCGTTGAGGAAACTGAGGCAAATAGAAACTAAAACACACAACTGATCAGCATCTGGTCGCATTTGAAGCTGGGTCTTCCTGCTCTTGGTCCAGCACTCCATTTAGTGCCACCTACCTGCCTCAGGTGAGGGATGGAAACATCCTTTCATGGGGTCTCTAAGGGATTTAATGACCCAAGGCATTCTCAACAAACACCTTGCCATTCTTCTAACACTTAAAAGCTTACCTGTTAAAGCCTTTCCCTTGGTGAGAAACACAGGACAGATGAGTCAGTGAACTGGGCAATCCATTAACCTCCTCAAGGTCTTTCTTGAGCCTGAGATGAGAGGCAGATAAAGATTAATACATAGAGTCACACACACACACATACACACACACACACACAAAATGTGACAGGCTGTCTTCCATTTGGAACATTCTATGAACTCATCCTGATTTCACACGGTGTCTTGAGCCTTCCTAGCCTGGACATAAAGTGAAACACTGTGGAGCAAGACCACACCTCTAGTAACCTGGGTCTTCAACCCTAAATAAGATGCCACAACAATGGATCACTCAGAAGGATTTTGGAGGGCTCTGAGAACTCTATGTATCCTCCTATTAACATAGAACCACAACAATAAGCCTTTGGCTTGGGGACTACCAAGAAATCAGAATTGGTTTAAGTAGAAACCAAGTGAGAGGCCTAAGAAACATTGACCATCCTCTGCCTTCTAGAGCTGGTTTCCCTGGGGCATCCTGAGGCTGCATTGGCACAAATGCTTTCCTCCAATCCTGTGTCATGGTGTGAAGACAGCTCTGGGTTCTGAAAAGTGGTATCTGTGGCATTTTGACCTCTGGTCTAGTAGTGAGCTAAATGTCTGTTGTTCAGGAAGCATATGACCCTAGAGTAATGTGGACTGTGTTGTTCATGGAGTAGCCAGGAAGCCAGTGTCACTGGGTTGAAAAGTACATGTGGAGGCGTAAAGGTGTAAAATAACTTGAAAGGTAGGAGGAGGCTTTATTTATTAAGTTAACTGTATGCCAGATACTATAGTAGGCCACCGGACATATAAGTACAAAAGCAAAACAATCGCTACCTTCAAGGATCTACAAACTGGAGCCAAGATCACACCTCTAGTCACCTGGGTCTTACACCCTAAATAAGATGCCACAAAAATGTACCTCACAGAAGGATTTTAGAGGGCTCTGCGAGTACCAGGAGAAGCATACACCTTTGTAAAGGTGCAAAATATACACATAGTAAATACAAGGCAATTTTAGGGAGAGGGTAATTGTAAGAATAAGGAAAGGTCCCTTGCAGGAAGGGATCTTGGAGGAAGCAATGGAGTCTAAGAAAGGAGTACATTTCAGGCATGGGACACAGCCTGCCCAAAGACTGGAGACATAAGACAGAATTGGGAAGAATATTACGAAACAGATTTGTTCAAATCTGGCCTCAGACACTTCATACATACTGGCTGTATGACCTTGGGCAAGTCACTTAACCCCAATTGCCCTTCCTAAAAAAAAGGCACAAAAAAAAAGAAAAGAAATAGATTCACCTATCTGTTAAAGTTAATTCTTTTCCCAATCTTCTGCTTGTTCTCATTTAGATAGGGCTTTACTATTTGATTTCAGTCAGGTATTGGGATTCAACCATTTAGATTCTGACAAATATTTATGGAGCCCTTGCACAATGTGCAAGAAGCTCTAAGCTAGACCGAAGGAAAATAAAAAGATTAAAGAGGAGAAGGTCTAGCAGAGGGATATCCTGAATGGATCTGTTTACATCTTTTGGCCGGTTTGCACCGTCCCTCAAGCACCTTTCAATCCTGATCTTAATTTTGAGGTCCCAGTGGGATACAGCAGTGTAAGATTCCCCCTAGGCAACTATGGAATTGTATCTACAGATCAGAATAGAGGTCAGAGCTGGAAATATAGATTTAGTGGGTCATCTAGTACAGGTCACAGATGAAGGTGGGCTAATGAATGAAGTTACCAAGGGAAATGTTGATATTATAGGTCAGTGCCTAAGAACCTACTGAATAGAAGTCAATGGAATAATTTCTTCTCCCTCTGGTTTTTGTACCCCCTGTGCCTTGAACAGAGTAGGCTTTTAATAAATGCTTGTCAGATAGAATTGAAATAATTACAGTGCAAAATTATATACATGTTATGGGGGTCTGGTGCAAGTATAGACTCCATCAGTTTATTCAGATGGCGTCTTTCAATGTGGAGGACGCTGGGGAGATGGTTCCTGAGAGAACTGTAATGATACATAAGGGAAGATGTCAGAGAGGCATAGACATTCTGTAAATGGTTCTAACTGGTTGGCCACGTGATTGGGAATAGCTTTTTTTGATTGACTGTATAGTTAGAATCATTCGCATTTTCCATAAGGTCTGAGCCAGCTTTGATCTTCTCTTTGCTCTGTTTTTGTCTTGAGGAGCAAGGTGACTCCTTGGTCTAGTGAGAGACCATACAGTAAAGAGAAAGACTGCAGGGCCTTCATTCACTCTAGGGCAATATGGCTCCCTAGAACCTGTTTATTTACTTTTTCTATTCTAGGTACAAGAAGTGGAGTATCTGTTATGGGTTGAGAGCATAAACCACAAGAGTTCAAGAGTCAAAATCCAGGCCAAGAGTTATAGGCAGCTCTGTATTGATGCCAAGTAGTGATCTTTGGGAATGACTTTTAAGACCCCAGCCCAACAGAAGGACTCATCCCACAGTGATTTTATCTTAGGACATGAACTTGGTGGTACAAATGCTATGGAGGAATTGAGCTAGATTTTGAACCTAATTTTCTAAAAGACCGAAGTGATATAGAGAAGAGTATGCCCCAAAAGTGTTGTGGGGAAGGGGAGGGGAAGAGATGGTGTGTTTGTGCTTTTTTCTTTCCATATCTCTGAACTAAGCATTCCTTTGCTAAAACAAATTGATGATGGAACTAGAGTGCTAGTCACTGCCCGCCCCCCCCAAACAAATAGATGGAACACAGTAGGTGAGGGCTTGAACCAATGTCAGTAGAGATCATCCCACAATGCCTCTGGGTAATCCTAAAACCCTGAAGGGCTGAAGTAGCAACTGGCTCCCAGAGAAAGGGTCAGAGTATGCCTCAGTGTACATAATAAGCAAAGAAGAGAGAGAAGCCAAATGCTATTTGAGGTCCAAGGGGGACTTTTACTAATTTTTAACATTTTTAGAAATTCCCCAGTGTAACAATGCATTTATAAATGGCAGTCTTCTGATTCTCCCCATGACTACCCCCCAATTCCAGCACAAATGTTCTAAAATTGTAGTAGTAAAGGGAAAAGGCCTTGATAAGGAGGAGGATTCAGTCAAGTTTACGACTTTCTTTGTTCCTTGATCACAACTGCTTCTTTTTAAACATTTTATAAATGATATTTTTCCCATTTACATGTAAAAACAGTTTTTAACTTTGACTTTTTTGAAATTTTGAGCTCCAAATTCTGCCCCTTCTTCCCTGAGATGGTAAGCAATTTTATGTAGATTAAACATGTACAATCATGCAAACCATTTCCACATTAGTCATGTTGTAGAAGAAAACACAGACCAAAAAAAGCCATGAAAAAATAAAGAAAGTGAGAAATAGTATGTTTCAATCTGTATTCAGACTCCATCAGTTCTTTGTCTGGAGGTGGATAACACTTTTCATCGTGAGTCCTTCACAATTGTCTTGGATCATTGCATTGCTGAGAATAGCTAAGTCATTCAGTTGATCGTCATACAGTATTGCTGTTACTGTATACAGTGTTCTGCGCACCTGCTTCTGAGTGAGGAAACGAGTAGAGATATTTAGAGAAACGTCATTTCCAACCTCCTCTCAATCTGTTGAGAGGAGATGAAAAGCCCTGCCCACATAGAAGTGGGGACCATCCAAGAAGAGACGGTGAGATTTCTGTAAACCTAAATACTTCCAACCCCATACCTTGTTAGAATAAAAACTTATTTGGGATATAGGCTTTAAAGTTTACAGAGAATTCAGCATTCATTATTTCATTTGAGATGGCATAATGGAAAAATCATTACCTTTTGTGAGAAGACACGGGTACAAATCCTCCTGATGGTTTCTGCTGTTGTGTGACCTTGAACAAGTGATAGTCTTCCTAGGCCAACTATAAAATAAGGGGGTTGGACTAGATGGCCTTTGAGGTCCCTTCTAACTCTAACACTATGATCCTGTGTGTATCAACTATAATCCCAAAGGGTAGTTACTATATTTGATCTTTTTCCACCTTATCTTTACAGATGAGGAAACTGAGACTTGTGACTCACCATTGCTCATACAATGTCATAGGCATGACTCAAATCTAGGTTTTCCTGACCCTAAATCCAGTGTCCTATCCATTAGGCACACGGACCCAAAATTTCACAGGGCTTGTGAACTCTCAGAAGCAAATGCTATTGTACAACTGTATGAACTTTTTAAAAAAAATGCATGAGAAAAAATGTGGGATAAACTACAGACAGCAAATGTGCCTGTAGGTATCCTCAGGACGTCAAGAGAAAAGGAAAAAGGCCCAAAACATGTTGGGTGGAGGTCCTAGAGTGAATTTATGGGACAAATCAGACTAAGATAGCACAGGATGGGCAGGCATGGGTGGATTTTAATCTGTGATCTTCATCATTTCAGGAATTACCCCTCTCAATGACATCACAGATCCATTTGAGTCAACTTTCTAGGAGTCCTCTTCTAAGTAAGAGTATTTATCTTATTAGTTCTGTAAAATTTAGCACTCTGTCAACCAAGCACCACATAAACTGTGCTTCCACTATTGATATTTTCAGCATTTCTAGGGTACCTGGGAGCCCTTCATTTTAATGAAGCAAATCTTTTAAAAATGAGGCATCTTCTCTGTGAATAAAGGGAGTATAGAGGTGGTTTTCTACAGTCATCCCTCAAGGATCAGGGCATATGGAGAAGAGGGATCAAATGGAGAAATTAGAACCTCATGGACGGTATTAGTTTCACACAACTTCATCAGATATTTTGCCAGGCTTGTTAAGTGCTTATATTAATGGAGCCATCCTTGGTGTCTCTTTGTTTCCCATTTCTCTTTGTCTGGCCTGCAGGGAGAGTCTGATGATAGAGACTTCCTATCTATCACTCTGGGCACCACTATACCAAGGAGGGAAGGGCGAAGTGGGGGAAGGGAGCAAGGGTTTTTAGTCATGGAAGATTCAGGATGAGTTTTATTGAGGGCCTGGGGCTTTGGACAGGAGGGGAGAGATAAACAGGGAATGGGGAAACAGGTTATGGGTGGTCAGGTGGGTCTTTGTGTTCAGGGGCCCCTGGCCTAAGGGTTCTTCTTATCTGCAGGAAGGGCCTCCACCAATCTAGTCTCTCCCAATATCCTGTAGTTGAGCCATCAAAGGGGTCCTATTTCTTATTGTCCTTGTTTGTGAATTAGCAATACAGCATGGAAAAGGCTGATGGCAAAAAAAAAAAAAGAATCTGGGCTTTTTAGAATTAAACGCTGATTAAATGGAATTAGCAGGCCAGTTTGGGGTCTTGTTAGGGGATGCTGATTCCATGAGATCTGAGAGGAGAGGAAGAAGGGGAGGAAAAAGGATCCTGTAATAAACCCAAAGCTGGAACTGTTCCTGGATGAAGGCATCCCATTAAAGAACTGATGAAGCTTACTACAATGGGCACTTCTTTTTTTCCCCTTGTCCACTAAGCACATTACTCTGGGCTTTCTTGAGGCTCCAACAAGATGCTTTCCCAAATCTCTAGGCTCACCGCCCCCTTCCCTTCCAGAAGTGGAATCCACATGCCGAGAAGCTGGGCAATCCCAGAAAGCTCTCCCACTGCGCCCTCATTAGCATATCATATCACCAATCCGAACTGCTGTTCCTGGGGGGCCCTTAGACAGGTGTCAAAGCATGCCTGTTCTAATAGGGAAATTATTTGCATATAGAGGCAGGAGAGTAAACAAATCCCTTGGTATCAATAAAAAATAATGTTGAATTTATTAGGAGCCTGACTGCTGAGTGATCCTTGGCAATATTGTCCTTTTATATTGACACTTCATTTGCTTCTAGCTATATGGAATGGGGGGGAAGGGAGAATAAGTAGTATCCCTTCCCCCAACTCAGTGCTAGCCAGAATAATAAACCTTGGAAAGGAGGCCAGTAAAGAGTCATGGGATGAGATGGGGGAGGTGGTTTTCAGTTGTTAATAGGCTTGAGCATCCTTGATTCAGAGTTTTAAAGGAGCCTGCATCCTCAGTGGTCTACACATCTGGAAAAAGGCATGGAACAGAAAAAGGTACAATTCTGCCTCAGTTCGTGAGATGTGCTGAGGAAAGGCTAAGGCAGATTCTGAGAAGAAGGAAGGTATAACCTGACTAAAACTAAAATCTTTCTTCCAGGCAGCCAAGGCAGGAGTCTTTCCTTCTGTTGAGTAAAATTGTTTCTATTTGTTGCAGTAGGGGTGGCATACAGTGGTGGTAGAATTCAGTGCATAGGGTGCTCAGCCTGGAGTCAGGAAGACCTGAGTTAAAATCCAAACTCAGATAGCTACTAGTTGTTGTGATCCTGGACAAGTCACTTAACCTCTGTTTGCCTTAATCCACGGGAGAAGGAAATGGCAAACCATTCCAATACCTTTGGCAAGAAAATCCCATGGACACTATGATCCATGGGGTAATGAAAAGTTGGGTGCTGCTGTACCAAGGAATCCCACTGCCCTCTACTTAAAGATGGGAAGGCTTACTGCCTGAAAAGTGGGGGTCAGTTGCACCTCCTAATCCTTTTCTGGATCAGTGATCTGGCAGAGAATTCAGACACAGAGAAGATAGCGGTACCCTCCCCAAATAGGTGTAAATTGCCTGGAAGTTTAAGAACAATTCATTTGATCTCTCCAAGTATTTATCAGTCTCCATTGGTCTTAAAGACTGAAGACTTTCTAGCTATGAGACCCTGGACAAGTAACTTAAACTAGGTCTCAGTTTCCTCAGCTGCATTTGCACTGACTTCATAGGACCATGAGGAGAGACCTTCATAAAGCACAAAACGCCAAATGTGAATTATATGATGTCTGGAATGAGAGACAGTGAGTACGATGCAAGACGGCTGGCTTTGGAGTTGGGAAAATCTGGATTCTCTTATCTCTGTCAAACATTAGTAGTGTGACTTTGGGTAAATCACCTCTTAGCTCTCTACTCCCTCACCCCCAACTTGACCTTCTCTGCATTGATAGAGAATGAAACTCTAGGTCTGGTCCCTTCTGCCACTACCTCAAAAGAAGTCTAGATTAGATTGCTTTTTAGTGACTCACAGAATTTTGTATAGTTGAAGAGTCCTTGAGAGATCATTTGGTCCGGTCCACTTGTTTTACAGATAAGGAAACTGAGTCATGGAGAAGAAGTGAAGTGACTTAGTCACACTGTAAGGGATAAGAACTGTGAGTGATATAGCTCAGACCAAGGCCAGTGGATTTAGTTCAAAAGATTCAAGGTGTGGAAACCAGACTGGATTCAACAGTTTTTATCAAGGGGCTCTATAGAAAACTCTTGACCTAAATTTAGAGAATTGTACCTGGAGCCTAGCCAAAAAAGAACCTTGTTTTCCTCAATAACTTCAAGCTGTGTTAAGGATTTCTTTTTCAAAAGTTTTATTGGTGCCTTTTGTTTTTATCTCATAGTCATTTCCAGGACAAACAACGCCTGCTCCTAAGGGCCTCTTTAAACCTACCCTAACCACATACCCTACCCACTCCAACCTCGCCCAGCCTTTCAAGTGTGTCTTCTGGAATACTTGTGCCCTGGGAGAAAAACAAACAAACAAACAAACAACTTCCTTTTTTTTCTAGCCTTTTTTTCTGTCACTCTCCTCTCTATTTGCCCCCACTGAGACCTGACTTCCCCTATGATTCTGGCTCTCCTTAGCCCTGCCTTCATTCCACCCTCCTCTCCCTGCCCGCTGCCCCTAACCCCACGCCCTTGTATCCCTCTCCCATCCCCCACACTGGTAGTTGAAATCCTTCTCACGCCTCAATATCTTTTCTAGACTCTCCCTTTAACTCCATTTCCTGAAGTTTACTAGATTAACATTTTTATCCTAATTAAATCATGGTGCCTGTTTTGTATCAGTCCCCAAATCATCCCCCTCCTTTCTCAAGTAGTTCATTTAGCCCTTGGCTCAAAATGTCCATCTCTGATTCCTGCTCTGAAACCAGAGAGCTTCACCCCAGATGCACCTTCAAACTTCCTTACCTTCTCATTCCTCAGTCTCCCTAAATCCCATGACCTACCCCTTCAGTTCACCTTTGTCACACTGAGCAATAGTTGGGCACACCCTAGAGTTCACCCTTCCCCACTTAGCTGTAATTTACCCCCTCCTCCCCTCTACTGCATAAAATTCCTGTTTTCCTTTAAGATATGACTCAAGTACTATTTTCCATGTGAAACCTTTCCCCCCCAGTGCCCTCCTTCCCTAGAATACTTTTGTATTCATTTATTTTCTATATGTTTATTCTGGAAATCACTGGATTCAGGGTAGACTCTCCATGTTCTTCAGGGTCAAATCTAGCTCATTAAAGCCTTGGAGCAATACAGTCCATGGGTCCACTCAAACTCAGCCCAGGGGCAAACACCTCTTTTTTCCATCACTTGAATACATTTTCCTGGCTCCAAGAACCAGGACTCCTCTGCTTCTTCCTATTGGTCCATAAGACCTTCATCCTACTGAGGGCCAAGTGGTCCCATCAATACTGTGCTCAGCAACTCCAGGTCAGTATCCTTTCCAGGAGAGTGGCACCTGGTCCTTCATTCCCACCATTAGGACAGCCCTGAACTAGTCAGAGCCACACAAGTTGATAATATCATAAATAATAATAATAATAATAAAGTTGATGCCCTTTGGCCATTCCTTCATACTGCCCAGCAATTATCTCCCTCTATTTTGCTCTCAAATCTTGCTCTTCCACCACCCCTTACGGTATGCTAAGAGAATGGCTATGCCCTGTCTCCTCCCTGCCTTGGCAGAAGATTTGTGGGGCTGGCTAGGTAGCTGATAAAATGGTACAGAGATGGAGCAGTAATATACCCAGGGAAACAGTCCTTGCTCTCAAGGAGCTCACAGTCTAATGGGAGAGACAACTATGGATAAACAAGAAATAGACAGTATAAATTGGAAATGATCGTTTGAAATACCAAAAGGCATGAATGTAAATCACACCTTGGCTACCCCCTAGTTATATGACAGTGGGCTTAAATTCTCTGATCCCCGATTTCCTTATCTATAAAATAAAGGCTTTGCTGAGAATTAAATAGGATCCTGTATATAAAGTGCTTTGTAAGCCTTAAAGTGTATATATGTATATACACACATACAGACATATACATACATATATACATATGTGTGTATATATACAAACATGTGCATATGTACACATATATACATATCTATGCATATACATACAGATATATGTCAGCTGTTATATGCTGGGAATCTGGTCCTTCATACTCCTCCATCTTCTTTGTGTATGGGAAGTGGGGAACTTCATTGAAATTGGAGAAGGTAGGGTCCTGAACAGAGTTTGGAAGAATAACTAGGACAGACTGGTCTTTTAAAAATTGAGCAACTGAGTGACTCTAAGGAATCTGCATTGTTTTCAGCACAAACTATTCCCCAAAGGTAAAGGTCAAAAATGTGCTTTCTGAAACTAATTCTATTACTCAGCACAAACACCAGAGTCTTGGACTGTGGTCCCATTTCAACAATCTCCATTCCAAGGATCACAGATTCAGAGCTGGAAGAGACATTAGAGACCATTGAGTCCAATGCTCCCGGAAAGGTTAAGTGATTTGCCTTGGTTCTGAGTCAAGCATACCTGTTCATTGGCTTAATCAATCAGAAGACTTCTCTTCTGATGAAAGGACAGAGACAGGTCTCCATTCTTTATCTTCTCTAGAGCTAGAGGCCAAATTCACTGAGGTCTGACCCTGGACGGTTGTCGCCTGAAAACCACTTAAAAGAACTAGACTATGGATTGTTTAAGACCCACCGGTGGCCCCCCCCACCCTTACCCCCCATAATGAGGATTCAGTGGTCTTTGCCTTCCTGGCCCTCTTCCTTCCACACTTTCTTCCACTTAGGTCGTCATCTCTCTCTGCTATTGCTAAAACTACTGTTAAACATGACTTGTCCCTTATCCCCCATCCCCACCCCCCACCAATCTACTCCAAAAACATAAATTAGGAAGAGTTCAGAAGCTTACAGTCCAGATACACCATTAACAATGTAATAACAATAGCTAACATTTATATAGCATTTACTGTGTGCCAGGAATTATGCTAAGAGCTTTACAATTATTAACTCATTTGATTCCCAAAACCACCCTGGGCTGTAGGTGCTATTATTCTTCCCACTTTATAGATGAGGAAATGGAAGCAGACAGAGATAAAGTGACTTGCCCAGGGTCACCAGGCTAGCAAAATTTTTTAAGCTGGATTTTAATTCAGGTCTTCCTGACTCCAGATCTAGTGCTCTACCTACTGTGCTCCTTGACTGCCCCATTAGAATAGGTCAAACTACTCTTAGAACTTTTCATCACAGTGTACTCTACTCCATCAGTGCTCCCTGAGAAGAGGGGGAAGGGCCTGAGAACTCTGGTTTCTTACATGAAAATTCCAGGGCCAACTCTGTGCTTGACCTGGCCTACACCTGCTCATCTTCCCATCCATTCAGCTGCCAAAACCACCTTCACATTAAGCCAGTCCCCCAATCTGTACTCCCAGTCTGTGTCACCCTTTCTACTCCTATGCCAGTACGGATTCCAAAATACTCTTGCCATGTTCACTGTCTACTTCCATGCTTCTTGAGCCCTCCTCTGTGACTGGTCCTTCCTCCCTTCACCAACATCATTAGTTATAAGCTCCTGGAGGGCAGGCACTGTCTTTATCTCTTTTTGTATCTCGCTAAAGCCCTTAGCAAAGGACCTGGCACACAGTAGGCATTTGACGAATGTCTATTAACTGACATCAACCCTGAAGCTGCATCCCACCCTTCCTGCAGAACTGAGGACATTTGGATCCTCTCACAGGATCTGGAGCCCTGCTCTAGCTGCCTCCCTGCACCCCCTCCAGCCCTGGCCCTTCATGGCTCAAAGTGCATTTTACTACACTGGTGCCCCAGGGAGAAAACACTCTCCTCCACTCTAGGGTGTGATTGCTTCTGTATGGGCAAAAACTAGGTGGTGGTAAGAGGAGAGAGGAATTAGTGAGTCACCCTCACTTGATGTAATGAATCCTCCAATGATCAAATAGACCTTGCTAGCTTTCCAGCCTGAAACAGGAGATGTATAAAGGTCAGTACTCCTAGGAGTTGGGGGCAGACTAGGCCAAGATGGCTTTTGTGGTTTCATGGTCAGAGGATCCCACCCATCTGATGAATGATCTTATACTTTACCACACCACCAGAGCCCCAACAAAAATCCTTTGCTGGGTCACCAGGAGGATTCTAATCAGGAATTCCCACAGGCTTCCCATGACCCATTGTAAACAGAAGAGATAGATTGCTAGATCTGTGGGGGAATCAGTAATTGAATGTGCTGGCACTTTTAGGCTTTTGGCTTAGGGGCGCCTTTGGGATGAACCAGCCTTCAATTACTATTTCCAGAAAGGGCTGGTTGATGCAGCCCAGGACGTGTTAGCTCATGCTAAGATTACAAACACTTTGCCAAGGCTCATTTGCCCCTGTATTCATAGTGAGGCAATATTCATAGTGAGGCAACCCTAATTTTGTGCTTCCCCCCAGCTGGCTGAGTTACTCTAGGCACCAGAGTCCATCTAGGGGTGAGGAACCTGAGGCTTTGAGGTCACATGTGGCCCTCTAGGTCCTCAAGTGCAACCCTTTTCCTGAATTCAAACTTCACAGAACAAATTCCCTTAATTAAAGGATTTGTTCCGTAAAACTTGGGCTCAGTCAAAAGGCTGTGCCCAAGGATCTAGAAGGCCACATGTGGTCTTGAGGCCAATTAGGTGGATTACCCTAAGGGGCTCATTTATGATTGACCTCCAGTGAGCTTTCATGAACCTTGCTGAAGGGTTGTGCCTATACTTTGAGTTGCATAAATGTTTCTCAACCAGCTATCCTGCCAAGGGACAACCAGCTAATCTCTCAGTGATCAGTCATTCTATTAATAAGTATTTATTTTCAAAACTTACTTTGTGCCAGGTAGCATGCTAAGCACCAAGCATAGGAAAGAAAGGTAAAAAAAAAAAACCAATCCCTTTTCTCAAGGAAACATGATCTACTGGGAGGGGTCCCACTGATAAACCCATATCTCCTTAAGGACCCTGAACACCTCAGTCTGTCCATCAGTTCATCTCTTTCTGTCTCTGAAACCTTAACCTTGAATGATTCTATTGCCCCCGTGTACCTCCCTCTCCCATTCCACCCCCTTACAAAAACCAGTTAGTCTGGGACAAAATAAAAAAGATGAACCTTCCAGGTAAAATCTATGATTCTTAAGACCAGTTCTCTATAGAACCAAATGAGAAAGCACAACAGACTCCTTACCCTGAATGATCCTCAGTCCTTTCTGTTCTGCCATCACACTGGGGAGCTAGCTGTTCCCCGGGACACCAAGCAAGGCTAATCATACTTCATCTACTGCACCCAGTAGTGCTATGCTTGGGTTCAAGAAATCAGCTGCATAAATACAGGTCAGGAAGGTACCGATAAATAATAGTTTGTATGATAAAAATCTGGTGGTTTTGGTGGATGGCAAGTTCAGTGAGACTCAGGGGACATAGTTTAGCAATAAGAGAAAAAAAAATTAGTGTAATCTTAGTCAGTATTAATAGAGGCATTGTCTTCAGCATAAGAGATGACAGTCTTTTTGTACTTTCCCCTGGTGAGATCACAGCTGGAGTACTGTGTTCCGTCCTGGGCAACACGTTTTGGGAAGGAAGTTGACAAGCTGGAAAGCTCCCAGAGAAGGATGCCCTCAGGATAGTGAGGGGAATTGGGGACCTGGTAAAACAAGGGTCCACTGAAGAAACCAGAGAGGTTTAGCCAGAAGAGAAAAGTCTAGCAGGGGTGGGGGCAGAAGATATAATTATGTTCAAGTAGTTGAAGCCTGTCATGTGTAAGAGGGATTAGTTCTGCCCCAAAGGGCAGAACAAGGAGCAGTGGGTGGGTTACAGAAGGGCAGATTTCAGCTGAGGTAATGAAAAATTGCCTTACAGTTAGAGCAAGTGCTTGGGGTGTGTGTGTGTGTGTGTGTGTGTGTGTGTGTGTGTGTGTGTGTGTGTGTGACAGAATCTTTTGGTAGTTGGTGAAGTCTATGGACCCCTTCTCAAAAAAGTGTTGGTTGCCCACTTTGGGACTTGAAGGACATGTTTAATGTTAGTTAGAGGTCAGTGAAAATTAGAATGTAAATTTTTTCTATCTAATTTCACAGACCTACCTTCCCTTCTTCCCTCCCTCCCTCCCTGAAATCTATCCACAGACCCTCCAGTTAAGAAAATCTGGATTAGAGCTTTCCAAAAGTGGCCATTGTTATTTGTCCTTTGTTCTCCAAGAGGACCATGACATCAGGAAAGGATGCCTGACATGCAAGTGAATTGGATTTAAGTGAAAGAGAGCTGTGCAAAGTCATCAGCCTCACTTTCTTCTCCAGGATCATCTGGGTCCAGTGGTAAGATACAGATCAGGACAACTGGAGCTGGTCCCCCCAAAAGTGGCTGGAATGCCTGGGCAGGTAGGGTGTTATTCCTTATCAGAATTAAATCAGAAATTGCTCATGTCATGGTGGCCCATGTCTGTAGTCCCTACTACCAAAGAGACCGAGGCTACTGGATTGTTTGAGCTTGGGAGTTCTGAGCTTCCATAGAACTGAAAATGATGGGTGTCCCAACCAGATCCAGTACCAGTATGGTGAAGGGAGAAGGTAGGGTTGGAAATAGTTCAAGCCAAAGCTTCCAAGTTGATCAAGGGATCTAGCAAGGGAGTAGCTGCTGTACTTCCAGCCTGGTGAAATTGGGAGACCTAAATGCAAAAAAACAGAAATAAAGAAATTAGAACCTGAATGATCATTGGTGATATTACAGGGAGGATTTCAGGGAGGCTGACCTAGATGACCACTGAGGACCCTTCCAACTCTGAAATACTTAAGTGAAACTCATTCACTCTAAGAAATAAAGAACTGATATGCTTAATATGTTTATCTGTTTTCTTTACTCTAGAATAAGAAATCCCAGCCATCAGCTAAAAAGTAAAGGTATGTTTTAGACAGGAGGCACTTCTTGGTGCCAGTGAATCACACCCCTTATGTATGACCTACCTGGCTTTGGACATCCTTGATGACTACTGAATTATATTTGATGTTTTAGTCATAGTCAGATGTCCACTTGGATGAGAAACTCAGCCATTGAGAAGGGCTTAAAATTCCTGTTTTCCTTTTTCTCAAAGACTCCTGCAGAGTGAATAGGAAAACAAGCCAATTTAATTATCTTATTAATTCGGTAGAAGTATGTTTACTTTTAAATGAAGGAGGACAAAGAATTAATAGCAAGAATAAATAAACCTAGATCTTGCCAAATTCTCTATAAAATAAACCTCTATAACTTGTTTTATGAATTCATCCTAAGGGAGATACTAAAAACTTTCTTAGGAAAATACATCTCTTTCTAATAAACCATTGGGTGACTCTTGGCTGCCAAAAGAGAAGTCGAAAAATGAGAAAATTATTTGGATAACAAAGAAAAATGACCCTCTTTTGACTTGGCTATCTGAGTAAACCATAACCAGAGTTTTGCTGACCTAGAATATTTAGGTAATCTGGGGTAAAAACATAACTTTTCAAGAAAATTATCGAAATGATTATAGGATCATAAAACTAGAGCCAGAAGGTACTTCAGAGTCCATTGTGGGGTCAAGTAGGGTGTAACATATTATCGATGATGTCTTTTAGGATGAGGCATTGTGGTATAGTATAAAGAGAGCTTGTAAACCAAGGTCTACCTCTGATATATAACGGTTTTGAGACCATTGGCAAGTCATTGAATCTCACGATGCTCTTTTTTTTTGCTTTTTTTTTTTGGAGGGCAGTTGGGGTTAAGTGACTTGCCCAAGGTCACACGGCTAGTTTTGTGTGTGTGTGTGTGTGTGTGTGTGTGTGTGTGTGTGTGTGTGTTAACTGTCTGAGGCCAGATTTGAACTCAGGTCCTCCTGATTCCAGGGCCGGTGCTCTATTCACTGCGCCACCTAGCCACCCTTCACGATGCTCTTAATGAGGTACGGGCTCTGGGAACCCCCTTGAACTCTGATTGAATCTTCCCATTTTATGAGGCATTTGCCTGAGGCCATAAACCTTTCATTATAGCTCCACCCAAATCTCTGTTACTAGTCTAGGCCTCCATTGTCCAGCTACTCCCAAAATATGATCCTCCTAAAATATCTGTCCCCAAATCTCCTTACCCTTGAACTAGCCTAGCCCTCCATAGTCTGTCATCTCCAGGTAGTCTCTAGCTACTTCCTACCCTTAATCTTTTATCACTGGAGTCTGACCTCATTTGACTCCTCCTGAAGACCCTCCCCAAACTCCTCCTTTAGAACACCCCTGTATTCTTCTCACCCCCATCTTGCCTCCAGAAAGGCTGGAGAATGATCTAGTGCAAGCTCCCTCTGTATCAAATGCTTCTGGCCCGCCTGTCCAGTACAAGCATCACAGATACCAAGGCTCTTTAAGAGTCTACCCATTATGATGAACCTTTAATAAACTTTGCTTTTCTTTGGCTGAGAGAAGACTTGAGTCTAATACATTCGATAGGACCTGGCATGTTGTTATTTTGGGGTGTCAAGAACCCCTAACCCTTATGATGAGGTGTAGGCTCTGGACTCCCCCCCCCTTTTGAGCTCTACTTGAATCTTTGAGGTACATACTCTGGGAAACCTCTTGAAGTCTGACTGAATCTTCAGGAGGCATTTGCAGAGGCCATAAGTATTTCATTGTGGCTGGGCCCAAACCTATTACCTCTTACTAACCTGGCCCTCCATTGTCCATCTGCTTCCCACCCTTGAGCTTATCAAAATATCAATCTACTCTTGCATTGAACAATGGATTTTTGTCAAGAGTGGTCAAAAGGTGCTTTTAGTCAAGAAATAGGCCTGTTTTCTTGATGAAGATGGATGGACACTGATAGACTACAGGCACACACACAAAAAGAAAACAACAACAACCAGGAATGTATCCAATGCCACGAGAACACTATAGACACAATACATCCTCCCTCTGTAGTGTTTTAAGTCTTTACAAAAACCTTTTGAGAGCCTTAAGTGGATTTTTTTTACACCATAAAGTGATTATTAAGCTTTTCTTTTTATTCTTTGCCTAGCTTTTTTTTTTTAATCTCTTGGACTCCATTTACCAATAACACATGAAAAAGGCTGCTATAACAGTAAGGCAGGCAGTATGATGGTATTTCTCCTAGCAGGATGCAAACTAATGAGATGTATTAAAATAAACATGGTATACCTACCTGTGACCATCCTTATCTCCTACCCTGCATCTCCCTGCATGGCCCCTCCCCCCTCAGGGACCCCTGCTCAGGTCCCAGCCACTGGCCTGGCCCTTCTCCCTGAGGCAACACCCACTCATTCCTCAGGTCCTACCACCATGGCAACACCAGGGGTGACTTCTCTTCTGACCCCTTCCCCTCCTCAGGTGCCAGCTGACCTTCCCCCTTGTCAGCCAGCTGATCCAGTCCAACCAGCACCCCCAGGTCACTCTCTCACAGGAAGTGGGACTTCCAATCTCCCTTCCCAAGCCTCTGTTCCCACAGCACCTTCAGGACTTTTTCCCTTAAGGGAAACTGCTCTCTCGGGTGGTGGGACAACTAGAGTGCATGTCCCATTCTCCATTTCTGATCTCAACCAAATTAAAGAGAAGCTGGGTAAGTTCTCTGAAAACCCCACAAAGTTTACTGAAGGTTTTCGGGACTTAATCCTACAATTTGAGCTTTCTTGGAGTGATTTGCATATCCTCTTCTCTACCTGCTGTTCTATTGAGGAGAGGAGGAGAATCTGGGAACAAGCCCAAAAATTGGGGGATCGTTTGGATAGCAATGACCCCAGAAAATACCCTCCAGGAACAGCTGCTGTTCCCACTGGTGATCCAGGATGGGATTATCAGACCCGAGAGGATAGAGAGAAGAGAGACCATATGGTACTTTGTCTATTGGAAGGACTCAAAAATGCCTTTCAGAAGCAGGTAAATTTTCAGAAGATTAA
>CM053593.1:61173241-61205741 GCA_028646575.1 Pseudocheirus occidentalis
GAAGCTAGTAAAAGGTATACAAATTTAGATCCTGATTCTACAGAAGGGGCAGCAATTCTTAACATGTATTTCATTATTCAGTCTTCTCCAGATATTAGATGGAAACTGCAGAAATTGGCGATGGGACCCCAAACACCTCAGGCCCAATTACTGGAGATAGCCTTTGGAGTCTTTAATAACAGAGACCTGGTTGCAGTAGAGGAGAAAGAACGCAGGGGACAAACCAAAGACAGAGAACATGCTCGATTCTTGGCTGCTTCCATGGCCAGGAAAAGCCCTTCCAGGGGACCCCCTTGGAGGAAGCCCAGTCACTTGGGCAGAGGGAAAATCTGCTTTTGAAGTTGTGGCTCTGCCCAAGTCTTTAGCCCCCTTTGTTCCAATAGTTTCCCACCCTTGAACTGGCCTGGCTCACCATTGTCTATGGTCTCCAGGTAGCCTCCAGCAACTTCCCACCCTTAACCATTCATTACTGGAGTCTGACCTCATCTGACTCCTCCTGAAGACCCTCCCCAATCTCCTCCTCTGGACCACCCCTAGATTCCTCCCACAACCTTTTTTGTATATAGAATGCCATCTTCCCTCCACGTGGTGTGAAAGCGCCTTGCCAATAGCTTAGCACAGACTTACTCTGTGTGATAGACCCCACATGGTGAACTTGAACTTAGAATAAACTTTACTTTTTCCTTGGCTGAGAAGACTTGAGTGGAATTCTTTCCGCAGGACCTGGCATGTTGGTATTTTGGGGTCTCAGGCAGCCCTAACCCTCTTTGGGCCACCTCTTCACTTACACCTCAATATTTTATAGTTCCCTGACCTCAACACTCTAAAAAACTAACCCAAGTTATAGAGAAGGTGCTAGTCTACATTGGTAGAGAAGGTTTCTTCATCTAGGTGTTTGCTCTATCAGTGAAATCATGGGTCTAGTCCCTTTCCCCTACTTTTTCTGTTACTTCTTACAAGTAACTAATTAGGGACATATATGCCTCAATAAAGCAGTGGGTGGCTCCCATAGCAACAGTAAGAAATAAAAGATAGACTGACTGCCCAAGTATTGCAAAGAGAAGGATGAAATATTAAAAGAACCAGAGTTGGCCTTCCAGAACTCGGAGAACTTGGATAATGACCATCTACCCCAAAAGGGTATGTGATCATACCATTGAAAGTAATACATGTAGATGAAAACACTTTACTTTTACTTCTGTCCTTTAAATCTGGTTTCTGCCTAAGTCCATTCAACAAACCTTATTAAATGCTTGCTATATGCAAGGCAATGTTTTGGCCATTAAAAATTCAAAGACAATAAAAAGTCCCTGCCCTTAAGGAGGTCACATAGGGGTGGAGGTGGGTGGGTAAAGGCAATGCCATATTCAGATATGCAAATTTAAAAATAATTTGAAGAGGGAAGGGAGGAAACATAGGGGAACAGTCAAAAAAGGGAGTTCCCTAAAGGGAGAATCCTAAAGATGAAGATTCAGAGAAGTATAAATAAGGAATCCCAAGTGTTATTTACAGAGGTGGGATGTTACAACCAGTAGGCTACTTCCACTGTAACAACACCACTAACAACAAACAACATTTATAGCAAACCTTTTAAGTACCTAGCAAACCTTGCAAAGTACTTTACAAATATTATCTCACAAGCCTGGGAGGTAGATGTTATTATTATCACCATCATTTTACAGATGCAGGTACCGAGCCGAGCCAGACAGATTAAGTGACTTACTCTGGGTCACACTGTTAGTAAATATCTGAGCCTGGATTTGGATTCAGATTTTCCTGATACCAGGTCCAGCACTGTATCTATTGTCTCACCTAGCAGTGTTTGAAATAAGGCTAGAAAATATAGGTTGGCTCCAAACCATAAAAGCCTTTAAATGCCAGGTGAGCAGTGAGGTGGCACAGTAGGTGGAGCACAGGGTTTGGAATCAAGAAGACTCATCTTTGTGAGCTCAAATCCAGCCTCAGATGCTTACTAGCTGTGTGATCCTGGGCAAGTCACTTAATCCTGTTTGCCTCAGTTTCCTCATCTGTAAAATGATCTGGAGAAAGAAATGGCAAATCATTCCAATATCTTTGCCAAGAAAATCCCAAATGCGGTCAATGGAGAGTCAGATAGGACTGAAATGACTGAATAGCAAAATGCCAGGATGAGGTGTTTGTACTTTAGCATAAAGGAAAGAAGTCACATTGGTACCTTAGGAAGATTTTGGTAGCTGGATGGAAGAAGAATAAAGGAGAGAAGAGAGTAAAAGCTGGAAGACCTATTTCCATCCTTCAGGCAAGAGGAGATAAAGGTCTTGGTAAGGGTAGTGGCTGTGTTAAGTTGAGAGGGAATGGATGCAACAGGTGTTATTGAAGAAGTACTGCCAAGCACCTTGTCAACCAGTTCATTGGAGGTGACTCTTCTTTCGTCCCCAGTCCCATCTGACCCACCTACCTCTGGCTGTAAATGAGCCATTTGGACATACTCAGGGTGATGGGCAGTAGAAGAGGTAGGTATGTTAGGAAGCCAGCTCTGGATGCTGTGGAATAGATGTGGGGAGAAAGGGAAGCAGCTAAATAACAACCACTATGTGCCAGGCTCTGTGTTAAGTGCGGATGATCTCATTTGCTCTTCGCAGCAGCCCTGAGAGGTAGATGCTATTATAATCTTCATTTATTGAGGAAAAGGAGGCAGAGATTTTGGCAAACACTTGAGGAAACTCAGATAAGCAGATTCATTGATTTGCAAAGATGAGTCATAAGCTAATCAGTGTCTGAGGCCATATTTGAACTCAGTTCTTACTGACTCCAGGCCTAGTGTTCTAAGACCTAGCTGCACACACAGAGTGTAAAGAATGGAATATGAAGCTTTCATTGAGTAAGTGTGAAATAAAATGCTTGGTGTGAGGTGAGTGGGGCAGGAAGAGAGTGAAGTGGATGTGAGCTTGTGCACTTACTTATGGAAATTTTCTGGGTAAAGAACCCTGGAGAAGTTGGAAGGTGTGCTTCTGATGCAGATCCCCAGAATTTGTGGGGCTCTCTTGGCACATGCTCCCTCAGATAAACCTTGAAATAGGCAAAGGGAGTGGAGAATGAAAACTGAGGCAGGCACCAACCCTCTGTGTCCATACACACTGGGTCCCAAAGCCAGTTCCTTACAGAACCCTTGTGGTTCCGGGGACAGGGATGATGGAGCCTGTCAGATGTGAGCATGGTACCCAGTGGTCTCTGAATGGTAAAATGAGTGCTGTGGCATCATAGTAAGTCAGTGATAACGGGGAACCCATATATGCCCTTTAATTAGCACACTCCTCACTATAGTAACCCTCTACTATTTGATAAAGAAATAATGAAATTGCCCTAACAAGGCAAGTATGTCCTTCTGGAGGTTGCTGAGAAGACTGTGATAGAAAAATAACATTGAGTTCCAAACCAAAACCAGGGATTTCCTTGTTACTAATTGCTGTGAGGGACAGCCAGATATCCCAGTGGATAGAACGGTGGACTTGGAATCAGGAAAGCCCTGAGTTCAAATCCAGCCTCAGATATTTAACCACTGCCAGCCTCAGTTTCCCCATCTGTAAAATGGGGGTAACAATAGTACATACTTCCCAGCATAGCTGTGAGGATAAAATGAGGTTTTATTTGTAAAGCATTTTGCAAACTTTCAAGCTCTATATAATTGCTACCTACCTATTGTTGTTGTTGATATTACTATTATCTTTTCTACACTTGTGATTCCTGGGTCTGCTATGACCCTCACTGTAAAAAACACATCTCCACTGAACTAATGAACTAATGGGAGAATTAATAGGACAGAATATTATATACATTATCAGACCCAGTGTTTATAAGGATCTTTCTTTCTTTCTTTCTTTTTCTTTCTTTCTTTCTTTCTTTCTTTCTTTCTTTCTTTCTTTCTTTCTTTCTTTCTTTCTTTCTTTCTTTCTCTTTCCTTCTTTCTTTCTCTCCCTTCCTTCCTTCCTTCTTTCTTTCTACCTTCATTTTTATTCCTTCCTTCTTTTGTTTCTTTCCCTTCTTTCTTCTTTCCTTTCTTCCTTCTTTCTACCTTCCTTTTCTTCCTTCCTTCCTTTGTTTCTTTCTCTTCCCTCTCTCCCTCCCTCCCTTCTTCCTTCGTTCTTTCTTTCATCACAAGGGAGGTTTCAGTCTAGAATAGGATGGCGAAAAATAACAAAAGGCATCAAAGCAATATGGTTTTTTTTTTAAATATTTGAAAGGAATGAGATGGGAGGAGCGGGTACAGGCATCAACCGTGTGTATGTCTCAGTTGGAACACCTCTCCTTTCGCTGGCATGCCACTCTCTCTGCTTTAAGATGCTATTAGAGGGACTGGATTGACATGTGGAATGCTTTGAATGCACTGCAGTGGGTTGTATTAATTGGTTTATGTTATTTTTTCTTACATAGATGGACTTAAAAGTTACTTGTATGCCATATGCAAATGCATGTTCAAATTAGCAGGGGCTTGTCATATTTTTAAATGGGGTTCCTGCACCCTGTCAGAGAGAGAGCCTATTTAGCAACTGGCCCTTCAGGAAGGGTCATTGTTCACTATTCAAAGAATCCCTCCTTCCAGGCAATCAGACACCATATTATTTCATACCCCTGCAATGAGTGCTTTATGGCAGGAATGGGAGGAGGGGAGGGCACAGGATTTGAAGAGAGCTGCTTCTAGTAGCCTTACAAATGTTTCTGAAAGACATTAGGGCTACCATATTTATAGCACCTATATGTCTCTTTCTATTCCTCCCAAATTCAATCTAAGGAGCACCTTCTATTTGCCTTATAACTTACTGAGCTAAGAAGTGCATAAAACTAATTGTTAGTCAATCAAAAAACATTTACCAAGTGCCTACTATGTGTAATTCAATCCAAGTATTTATTTTAAAAAATAATTTATTTATGGAATAAACAAGCATTTACATAGTATAGTATAATGAAAAATATGATTGCACATGAAACTGCAAATCTATTATGTACAACTTGCTATTCCTTTTAAATATATAATAAAGTTATCATGCGAACTTCTTCCCTCCCTTTTTCCCTCCCCCTACCCTAATCTTAAAGAATGAGTGGATTTACGAACAAATGATAGAAACAATCAATAACTTCATTAAAGAGAATGGCAATAATGAGACAACAGGTTAAAACCTATGGAATACAGCAAAAGCAGTGGTCAGAGGAAAATTTATATCTCTAAATACTTACATCAGTAAAATAGAGAGCAAGCAGACTAATGAATTGGGTATATAATTTTTAAAAAACTGGAAAAAAGACAAACTGAAAAATCCAAACATTCATTAAAATACTTCTAGGTATATGACATTGTCAGAGCTAGAAGGCAACCTAATATCTAATCTAACCCCTTCATTTGACAGATAAGAAAACAGAACCAGTGAGGTTGTGAGTAAAATAAGCATCTACCAAAAAAAGAGTACTTTTCTAGGCAAAATAGGGCAAGAGGCAATGCTTACATTTAAAAAAAATTTTTATTAAGTATCTACTATGTGTCAAGCTCTGTCCTAGGTGCTGATGCTATAAATACAAAAGCAAAGCAGTAGTTACCTTCAAGAAGCTTACTATCTTATGGGGGAGACAATATGCAAGGATATAGGGCTACATAAAACATACAAAGCAGATAATCTTGGAGGGGTGGGCACTATCAGTTGGAAGAAACAACAAAGGCTTTATACAGAAGGTAATGTTTGATCTGAATCTGGAAGGAAACCAGGAATTCCAAGACATGAAGGTGAGGAGGGAAACCATTCTAGGCATGGGGAGGACATGAGGGAGGGAGATAGCTAATGCTAAGCATGGGGATGGAAGATGGAATATCAGCAAGAAGATCCTACTGAGGGCTGGGAAGGGGAGAACTGGGGAGGACAGTCATGTCTAAGAAGCCTGGAAAGGTAGGATAGGGCTAAATTGTGGAGAGTTTTAAACACTAAACAAGTTGTGATAAGAGGAACAAACTGGAGTTTATTAAGTAGGGGAGTGATGTGATCAGCTCTGTGCTTTAGGAAAAATCATTTTGACAGCTGTGTAAAGAATAGATTAGATTGAGGATAGATGAGGTAGGGAGATCAGGAGGCTATGTCAGTTGTCTAGGTAAGAGGTGATGAGTGCCTGAACTATGCAGTAGCTGTGTCAGTGGAAAGAAGGGGACAAATGTAAGGAATGTTGTAGATGTAGAAAGGACAAGATTTGGCAACTGATTGGATGTGTGGGATGATTGAGAATAAGGAGGTGGGGATTATACCAAGGTTGCAAAGGAGGGTGATTAGAAGATTTCTCTTCTCTGAGTCTTTGTAATATTTTGATCTCTTTGTTCTCTCCTACCTGTCCAGTGGTTCTTTCTCAATCCCTTTTGTTAAGTCACCACTACCATCTCCTTGACAGTCATCTCCCCTCCCATCTCAATAGAGAAATCCTAGGACCCTGAAAGCTTTGGGAAGAGCAATGCTTCCAGCCCACTGCCAGTAGTTGTCATCCTTGAAAGCAACTCTTGTGGGGATGCAGCCTGGCAACTAACTGCTCTTGCATGTGCTACAAACACTTATTGAAGACTCAGAAAAGAAGGTTCTTGTCACCAAAGTCCCTGTCACTATCAAATGGTTCAACATCAGAAATTGCCCTTGATAATAGAGAAATTTGGAAGAAGAGTGGATTTTGGTGAAGAAATAATGAATTCTATTTGGACATGCTACGTTTGAGATACCAATGGAACATTCATTTTGAAATGCCCAACAAGCCATTGGTGATTAATGATTGGAACTTAGAAGAGAGTCAGCCTGGATATATAGATCTGGGAGTGATCTACATAGAGATAATTGAACCCATGGGAATTTATGAGGTTGCTAAGTGAGAGAGTGGGGAAAAAAAGAGAAGAGGGTCCAGGACAAAATGGTAGGGCATGATAACCACATTTAATGGCCAAACACAAATGATGATTCAGAAAAGAATGAATGAATGAAAAAGAATGGAAAAAAAGCATTTATTAAGAGCTTACTGTTTGTCTTAAGCACAGGGGTTACAAATAGAAGAGACAGTCCCTCCTCTCAGGGTTCTCCCATTCTAATGGAAAAGCAACATATATGGGAGGTTTCAGCTGCAATTCAGATGGAAAAGTCCTATGGTCCTTAGGATGCAATGGCAAAGCAGATGGAAATGCATCCTTTTCAAGGTCATTTCTGCTGATAAAATGATAGAAGTTTTGACATTGAATTATATGGTAATGCCAAGGACTTTGGTAGCAAGAACCATCTTTTCTGAGTCTTCAGTAGATGTGTCTGTAGTGCATGTAGGAGCAGTTGCAGGTTGCATCCCCACAAGGGTTGCTTCCAAAGATGATGGCTATTGGAAGTAGCCATGATGGCTGGAAGCTTTCAGGGTTCTGGGATTTTTCCATCAAGGTCTGAAGAGAGATAACTATCAAGGTGGTATAGTGGTGATTTGACGAAAGAGAATCAGAAAGAACATCCAGACAGGTAGGAGAGAACCAAGAGAAAGCAGCTTTATAAAAACCTAGAGAGGAGAAAGTGTCCAGGAGGAAAGGATGATCAGTAGTCTCAAAGGTTGCATCATCAAGAAGGGTGAAGAAGGAGAAAAAGACATGTCGATCAGGGTATTCCTGGTAACTTTAGAGAGCAGGTTCACTGGAATGCTGAGGTCAGATTGCAGGGAATTTAGATGAGTGTGAAAGGAGGGGAAGGGAAGAGTCAAGTGTAGAAGGTTTTTTCAAAGAGTTAACTGAAAAAGAGAGGAGAAATATAAAATGTTAGCTAGTGGGGATGGTAAGAGCTAGTGAGGGTATTATTAAAGGCAGGAGAAACTTGATTATGTTTGTAGAAAACAGGAAAGGAACCATCAGATAGGGGATATGGGGGAAAAGAGAAAGAAAGAAACAAAGAAGATGGGGAAAGTGGGAGAGAGAGAAAGAGAAAAAAGGGGGAAGGAGAGCTATAGAGACATAAAGGCAGAGAGAGACAGAGAGAGAAAGAAGAAGGGAGGGCATCAAGGATAAATATAGAAGGAACCTGGAGAAGACTTAGTAGGGGACATGGCAGCCATCTTGAAGTATCTGAAGGGTACTTACATGGAAGTATCTGAAGGGTATTACATGGAAGAAGGGTTAGGTTTGCTCTGCTTAGTTCCAGAAGGCAAAATTATGAACAATGGATAGAAATTTCAAAGAGACAGATTAAGGTTTCAATACAGACAAACAAAATTGGATAAAATGAGGAATAATTGAGGGTCTTTGAGTTATCAGATAGGGGCCACAAGGGAGTTCAAGGCTGATGGCCTCAATTTTGTCATCAAGTAGGTAAGATTCTCTGATGAGAGGGAAGAGTGAATGAGTTGGTGTAAGAAGCCTGAGTGAAGAAAAGGTTTCAAATAATCATTTGTGTGGAGTTAGAGAGAGAATAAAGTCAGGGAAGAATGAAAAGTTTGCCATGAAACAATGAGGGACTTGGTTGTGATTAAATAAATTTGTTGTCAAATCAGTTTGCATGGTGAGTGACTTTTTCTCACATTTGTTCACTAGCACATGTATAGGAATAGAAAAGTTAGAGGATGGGAATCTTTCAGGGTTGGGGTTTGGCAAAACATGAGCCAACATAGGACAAGAGAACAAGGGAATTGAGGATAAAGGAGAGGGTAAAATAGAACTGATCAACTGTGGGATTAAGCCTTTCACAAGAGGAAAGGGAATTCCAAATAGGGATGATGGCCTGGGAGGGGGGGAAGAAGAGAGGGACAGAGGAAGAGAGGGAGGGAGGGAGGATTAGGAACTACAGGCAAAAAAGTGCAGGATTAGAAATCAGGACCTCAAGTAGAATTCTTTCATGTGTTGCCTCTGTGTGTCCCTGGGTAAGTCACTTAACCTCTAGAGAACCTCAGTTCTCAGAGATGAACTCTCAGAAGTTGGATAGATGACCTCTGTAGTCCCCCTTTTATTTTAGATTTTTTTTTATTCTGAGCTTGTCCTCCAAGACAAATATTTTCACATATAAAATTGAATGTAAAAAGAGGATTGTACATGAAAACATAAATCTCTATTGCATTTCGCTCACCTTTTAAAAATGTAATCAATTCAATTATCAAAACTGTCCTCAGTGCTTTTGAACATCTCTTTTATCTTCTGCTCTGTGCATTTTAAAATGCTTAAAATGTTTTAGTGATCTTCCTCCTTTTTAATTTAAGTTATTTTTTTTGTATCACCATTAGCTGTATTCTCCATTAAAAACAGAAAGGAAAACAAAAACCATAACAAATAAGCATCATTAAGCAAAACAAATTCAAAGTCTAGGGGTCCCTTCATCTCTAAATCTATGATGCTACACTGTGTCAATGGAGTGAGTGATCAGTAGAGGGTGAGGAAGGAGGCAAAAGAAAAGGTGGAAAGATTCAATTTTTTTATTATGATTATTAAGGTAGGATAATGGATAGAGTGATGGACCTGGAGGTGGTCAGTCAGTCAATGAACATTTATTCAAGAAGACCTGATTTAACACCTGGCCTTAGAAACCTACTAGCTGAATGACCATGGGCACATCACTTATATTCTCCAAGGCTTAGTTTTCTCATTTTTAAAAACGGACATAATAATAGCACCTATATCACAAGGTTGTTGGAAGGACCAAATGATATAACGTATATAGCCTTAGAGCCCTATATAAAGGCTAGTTAGCAGAAAGAAGAATTTCAAACTTCTAGAGTAGGAGTTCCTAACCTGGGCTCCATGGATACATTTTATAGTCTATGAACTTGGATGGGATAAAAATTACATCTTTTTTCTCCCTTGTCTCTAACTGGAATGTAGCATTTTCTTCAAAGATTTTAAAATGTTCTTCTGAGGCATCTATAGGCTTTGCCAGTCTGTCAGGCATGCAAAAAGTTAAGAGCTCAGTTCTAGATCATAGGGGATGATCAAATCAAGATCATCATCCCTGTGAACGGAAAAACTGAAGAGAAATTGTAGGTCTTGGGAGGTGAGGTCAGGTCCCTTCAAACAAAAGCAAGGATACTTGAAGGGACATCAGCTTGGATACTGAAGTTGCCAGGCAGTAGGGACAGCATCTGCATTGAATCAGGGTGAACAAGACTGAACAGCTTGAGAAAGTTGGAATGACTTGGAGGGCAGAAGATATCAGCAACGCTAGTCCAGCACTTTCCCCACCAAGCCACAATGCTTCCCATAGTAAACTCATGGTTTGCAGATTCAGTCCCTGAATCCTCGGTGGGTAAGATATAAGGAGCATGGGCGTACATGGGGAATCATAGATCTAGGACTGGAAGGGACCTCAGAGACCATGTAATTCAACCTCCATATTTTATAGATGGGAAAACTGAGGCAAAGAGTCACGAAGAGTCAACACAAGTGAACAATTGCTGTCTTGTCCCCTCCCCTGCTTTTTCTTTTCTCCAGATAAATGATATATGACTCTTCTGGGTGGTAGTGGAGGACCACTAGAATAACCAACAACTGAATTAGGTGGCAGAGACAGAAACAGTGAAGCTCAAAGAAGGAGAGATTGGAGTGTGGGAGGCAGAAGTAGGAGACGGTAACAGCAAAGAGGAACAAGGATATAGCCACTTCTCCTCCTCTTGGCCCAGTCTGTTGGGGGTCAAGAATGAAGGTGAGCCCAGTGTGAGACATCCATAAGGGCTGCAGTGTCTTCTCAGGAAAACCAAGTTTCCATGAATATTAGAAGTAGAAGAGGCATGTTAGGAAAAATCTGAGATGGCTCAACAGAGGAGGAGGGAGAAGCTGGAGAGGGATTTAAATGGGAAGGAGGCAGTGATTAGCAGTAGTGGAGGCAGGGGATTTTTGCTTCAGTAATTCTGAATCACAGGGTTTAGGAGGAGGAGCCAAAGAGAAAGCACCATATGATTGGGACTCTGCCCCCAGCGTCCTCTGATGACCTGTGAAGTTCAGTGAGTTCCCTCTCAAACATTGGGTTAGATAATAGAGAGATAAGGTCTGCCATCTGGGTGATCAGATTCCCTGGGGGGCTGACAATTTATATTCATCACCAGTTTGGCTTGTCTCAAGATAGGAGGAAATTGTTCTAGTCAATCAGAAGATACCCTCTATAGGTAATGAATGTCAGGCTCAGGATCCATCCTAAAATCTGAGTCTCTAGCCCTAGGCAGGGGCCTAAAGCACTGTGGAAAGAAGCCTAATGACTCAGTCTCTGGTCCTCATGGTAAGAGGCTGGTTGTCTGGGCAGCCAATGGTTATGGAAGACTGGGGCATTGTGGCAGTGCCTCAGAACCAAGTAACTGTCCCCACTTGGGCAGTAAGTTCCCATGGGGCACTTTGAGGAACCTCCAAACTCAATCACTGAACCAGAAGTGGGCGGGGTCCCCACCCTCAATGGTAAGTGATGGCAATTCTGCTCTGAGAACAGGCCCATACAAAAAAGGATGGTTGATAGTCATTCCTCATGCAGACACAGTGAAGGGGAGAAAGAAGGGGCAGGTCATAGCTCCAAATAATGGCAGAAATAATGACAATGGATCACATTTATATCCCACCTAAAGATTTGAAAAGCACTCTCTATTTTCTCATTTGTTGAGATAACCTCATGCTAGAGCTAAATTCTATTATTTTATAGATGAATTAACTTGCCTGCTTCATACAGCTAGAGTCAGTACGAAAACCCAGGTGCTCCTATCCCCTAGTCCAGCACTTTCCCCACCAAGCCACAATGCTTCCCATAGCAAGCTCATGATTTGCAGATCCAGTCCCTGGATTCTTGGTGGGGAAGACATAAGTAGCATGGGGACACATGGGGGATCATAGATGTAGGGCTGGAAGGGACTTCAAAGACCATGTAATCCAACCTCCACATTTTATAGATGGGGAAACTGAGGCACAGAGTCATGAAAATTCAACACGAGTGAACCACAACAATTACTCTCTTGCCCCCTCCCCCACCTTTTCTTTTCTCTAGGTAAAGAATTCTATTTATTGGGGCGGCTAGATGGCACAGTGAATAGAGCAACACTTCACATTTAATAGGTGTGTGACCTTGGGCAAGTCACTTAACCCCAATTGTCCTGCCTTTCCCCCTCCACAAAAAGCAAAAAAATAAAAAGAACTATATTTATGACTCTTCTGGGTGGTAATGGAAGACCACTAGAATTACCAATGCTTTTTACAGTGATTCAGGACAGAGTCAACATCACAAGTTTCTTTCCATTGCTTCATACATATTTCTCTCTTGCTCTGCCCTACTCCCCTGTCCCTCGCAGCCCTTCATTAAAGTTGTTTATCTTTGTGTTAGTATTTCGTTCCTGAGAGTTTCCTTTTCCTCCTGATCTAACTTTCCCTACAGAATTTTAATCCATGGGATCCTTCATATCCCATAACTCATAATTTTGTCATGTACCTCAAGATGGCCAGTGAACTCCAAAATAATCTGCCCTTTTCACGTCCCATGCCCTAACTATAAAGGCCCCAAACCCCAACCTGGACTTCTGCAGAGTCTCATCCAAAAAAACAGATCAGAATTTTCTATCAAGGATATAGCTGTCATCACAACCCACTATCACTGATACTTTATTTAGAGAGAGAAGGGACCTGAGAGGCCATCCAGATCAAGCCCTTCATTTGAAGAAACTCACAAAATGATTAACGGGCCCTTGCCCAGGGTCAGTGACTAAGGTCAGGATTCGAACCCAGGTGTTTCTGGTTCCAGGGATGATGTGCTATGCATTGTACCACAATGCCTCTGATTACCCCAGCTCTTTATTGTGCCTTAAAACTTCCAACAGCTTGCAGTACACTCCACTGCACAGACTCTCCCCAGGGACACATATGACACAGGATAACACAAGCGTACATGGGAAATTAGCCAAGTAGCTAGGTTTCCCAGAGTTACCCTCCTCTGCCCCCACAGGGGTCTCATGTGGTTCTCCTGCTCTCCCTCCTTCTTGACAAAACTGTATAGTGAGAGAGCCAGAGTGGAAATGTGCCTAAAAGCGTGCCCTAGTCTGCTTTACTGGGTCATCTAAAGACAGCTTCAGAGAAAGAGACTGGTGCCTTTATCAGGAGTATTCACTGCAGCTGCTGCTTTTCAGCTCCACATTGGCCAGCCTCCTGATGGGGTAACAACCCTCTCTAATAGTCGCTCCAAAATTACCTCTGCTCCCCCCAGGTTCCCATATCTCTTTCCCCATAAAAATTCCTATTCCTTCAGGATTTCAGGTAGGGATTAACAGGAAAGCAACATTATTAAACTAATTAGGAGTGACTAATAGCTAGTTTAGCCTCCTGAGACTATTTGTATTCAAAAAAGAAAACTACTCTTGCTGAATTTCTATTTGGTAGAATTTCAATCAATATGGGAAAAAAGACATTTTGGAGGGGATAAAGGGTAGAGGAGGCTCTTCTAGGTTCAACCAAACCTAATGGGTACGCTCCTGATTTCCCAAAAGAATATCAGTTTTCATAAAAATTAAACAAAAAGTAGCTGGTATAGAGATAGGATTATATATGTGATTATTCGCCTTTACGTGTGTTTTCAAAGGCAGAGGGAAAAGCAAGGAGGAATGTACCCAAACCTATTATCATAGCAGTATTAAATAAGACAAGAAAGGCCCAAAAGAAGCTGTGTTTGTAAGCACCTTTTGGGGCTGCATGGAAGACATTTTCTATTGAGCCAAGGGGCTATATGATAAGACAGTGATATATCTGTAGAATCTGCCCAAGAAAAATAGGAAGCTTAAGGTCACAATGTTGGTCAAATTGAGCTCCTCAATTCAATAGACCTTTATCAAGGGCTGGGGACTGTGTGAGCCACCGGGAATTGTTGTTCAGTTATGACTGGCTCTCATGAGTCAAATTTGGGGTTTCCTTAGCAAAGACACTAGAATGATTTGCCTTTTCCTTCTCCAGCTCATTTTACAGATGAGGAAACTGAGGCAAATGGGATTTAGGGACTTGTCCATGGTCACATAGCTAGCAAGTGGCTGAGGTCATATTTGAACTCAGGAAGATGGGTCTTCCTGACTCCAGGCCTGGCCCTCTATCCACTTTATCAGCTAGCTGCCCCATGTTCTAAGGATACAAAACCAAAAACAAAGCATTTCTTGCCCTCAAGGGGTTTACCTTCTATTGGAAATGAAAGAGAGCAGAGCGGAATTGGTCTGTGACCAGGGTAGAATACTGAAGGGACTAATCCAAATAAGCAGAGAGCCCAGCCAGGACTCAGACCCAGATCTAATTTCAGTTGCAATGGTCTTTCCACGACACCAAACTGTCTCTAATTATAATGAAACAGCTGCCATTTATAAAGCATTAAAGGTTTACAAGGCAGAGAAAGCATTTTATTATATCCATCATCTCATTTAAAACTATAAGTATTATTATTGTTCACCTTTACAGGTAATGGCCTAATTTACCATCACAAAAATGTCAGTCTGGGAGAAAAAAACAGTTGCTATTTACACTATTTTAAGCTATCAGAACCTCAAAGATGCCATCAGGCTTCTTCAAGAACGGGATGGACAACAGGCGAGGAAACTGAGTCCCAGAAAGATTAAATGAGTCATACAGCTCATGGAATGTGAACCCAACCTGACTCTAGTGAAAGGCTACCTGTGACCCTCTAAGTCCTCAAGCGAGGCCCTTTGACCAGTTTGACCTTTGACCACTTGAGAACCTAGAGTCCCACATTCTCCTTTCAGTGCTACCCACTACCTCCCAGGAATTCACATGAATACATCTCGCTAAACCACTGAGCACTACCGGCACTAGGTAATGAGTTGCTGATGAAGTGGAACCCATTGCTAGTCCACATCCATTTCAGCCCCTAAGTAAGGAAAGTCCAAGGTAGCATCTACTCAGCAGGCATCATTGCTATCAGCCAGCATAGCCACTAATGTGATCCAGTAGATGAATGCTCAGGCTGTAGCCAGACACACCTGCAGTAGGAAACTATAGAGAAACAGGAAACCACTTCCTCTAGGCTGGACAAGCTCTAAGTCGTCACCTCTTACCAAGGGAATGGCAGAAGTCACTGTTCATTTTAACCTAGCTTATCTGTAGCTCTCTGTACATGACTCAGTCATTAAATAACAACAGCTCTCCATGGAATGAGGACTGTCTCAATGCATTAGTCCCATATAAGTGATTTCACTCGTCTTTCCCCAGGATGAAAAGGCAAGTGAAACCTCTTGGATAGATGAGACAAAGCTTCAGAGCATAGCAGCCACAGAATCTAATAGAGAAATAAGTGAAGACAGGAACTCTGAGAGTTAACACTGGAAGGGTCCCTTTGAGTACAGCTAGATCAGTCCCTTCTTTTTGTAGATCAGGAAACTGAGGACTATAGAAATTGAGACTTGTTAAAAGTGACGCAGCCACAACTATTTTTCTTTCTTACGGGGCGGATAGAATTCTGGGCTGGAGGGGAGGGGCTCAGCACTATATCCTTTATCCAGAAATGAGTCGGATGTAAAACTAAAATACAACTTTTTTTTTTAATATTACAGAGCAAACTGGACCTGAGCCCAGGTTTTCTGTCTGGATCCACCGAAGCTCACTTTCTCCTCAGTAGGATGCACCAAGAATAGAGCAATGTCATACCTATTTAGTGGGGTCCCTACTGCCTCTTCCTGTGGATAAGAGTGGGAAGGCGCTTTTGCCCAGAACTCTAATAATGATAGAAAAGAATGAATTACCACCCCTCTCCCCCTGCCCATATCAGCCACTCTAGAATATGCTCAATGCTCACTTGAAAAAAAAATCCAGTGCTAAGATCATAGGGTTCTGCCTCTGACAATAGGATGCCAAAATCCATCCTCCCTGCCCCCATTTTTAATCCCTCATCCAGATACCTCCAAGCCAACTGAACTAATTCCCCAGACACCCCAGCCCCATTGAACCTACTACCACTCTCTCTGATGTTCACACTCTCAATTCCATTGATTGCAGCAGCCCTTAAGGTTTTTAACAGGATTTCAACACTATAAAGGTTTTATGGAGGGTGGGAGAAGCAGGGAGCAGGAATAGAGGCCCTCAAGCCCCCAGAGATGGTCATGCTCTTATTCTTTGTAGGGGGCTCAACCTGCCCCCCTCTGACTGCAGAAATCCCCAGGGTGCTTATTTCTTTATACTAGAGCCCTGGGCAATATCAGCTGCTCCTGGGAATCCAATTACCTGTGATATACAGCTCTTCTGGTCTACCCTCTCAGCTCAGTTCCACCTAACAAATACAAGGATGGAGTTTTTCATCTTCTCTCTGTGACTCTTTCCATGCCTGTTCCTTGTCACAGTGAGTAATGTCATCATTTCTATAATATCCTGAGGAAGCTAGGAGCGGTCTTTTCTGGTCTTAATTCATAGAGGCAGCCTATTATCAAAAACCCCACCACATTTGCATATATAACATAAAGAGGGGTAAGTATGATATAGTGGAAAGAATATTGGTTCTCAAGTCAGAAGCTGTTGTTCAGTCATGTCCAACTCTTTGTGACCTCATTTTGGAGTTCTATCAGCAAAGATACTGGAATGATTTGCCATTTCCTTCTCTAGCTCATTTTACAGAGGAGGGAACTGAGTCAAACCCAAGGGTCACACAGCTAGTCATCCTTTATTTTTTTTCTTTTTTTGGGAGGGGAAGGCAGGGCAATTGGGGTTAAGTGACTTGCCCAAGGTCACACGGTTAAGTGTCTGAGGCCAGGTTTGAACTCAGGTCCTCCTGACTCCAGGGCTGGTGCTTTATTCATTGCACCATCTAGTCGCCTCAGTCACACAGCTAGTAAATGTCTGAGATGGGATTTGAACTCAGGAAGATGAGTCTTCCTCACTCCAGACCTGGCACTCTATCTACTGCACCACCTCGATGCCCCTGAAAGAGTTTACAGTTTAACTAACTGGGAAAAGGAAGTTGAATAAGCAGGGAGAAGAGAGCAGAGGGTACCCATTATTCTAGCTCGGGAGTATGACATTCACGAAGATGAAACCATCAAGAGCAGCTGGTGGGGAATGAACATCATCTAATCTTCACAGCCTTGGACATATGTCATCTCATTTAGCCTTCACGAAAACCTTGTAAAAGGCAGGTGCCTTTATTATCCCCAAGCAAATATGTACAAACAAGCTATATACAGGACAGATAGGAAATAATTGAGAGAGGCTGGGACAGGCTTTCTATAGAATATGGGATTTTAGTTGGGGCTTAAAGGAAGGGAGGGAAGTCAGGAGGCAGAGATGGGGAAGGAGAACATTCCAGGCACAGGGGACAGCCAGGGAAAATGCTCAGAGTTGAGAAAAGGAGTGCTGTTCGTGGAACAGTAATGAGGTCTCTTGACTATATGCCCAGTAAATGCTCTTTAAAAAAAATCCAAGCGATATAATAAAAAACCTTTATTCAAGCCACCAATTTCAGTATTCTGTCCAATGAATACTTTTATTGTCTTAGCCATAACAGGCAGATTGAGGTTTTTTCTGATTTCTTTTTCTTTAAACAAAAAAGGTTTATACTTATTAATAACTTATTCAACAAACAAAACATTTTAGTATACAAACAAGAGTTGCGTAACTATGAACTCCTTTCACATGTGTTTTTTTTAATTTATATTCAGAAGTTTTAAAAGACCCCTGTTTGTTCCTGTCTGAACTTATTTTATCTTACAAATTTAAAAAATATTTTACTGATTTTTTTTTTGCATCTCCATCACTACCCACTTCCACCTCCAAATTGAAACCCTCCCTTAAAACAGCTAAGTGTAGTCAAGCTAGATGCGTCTGTCCCATTCTGCATATGTCTTTGACAAGAGGATGAAGGAGTGTTTCATCCTTATGCTTCTGAAGCCGTGTTTGGTTACTACACTGATCAATTACTACATTGCTTTGAATTCTTTCAGAGTTGTTTTCTTTTAAATTATTGTTTTCATTATAAGGACTCTTTTTATAAGTCTGCTCACTAAAACCATCCCCTGCTTGTTCTCCCAGTTCACTCTGCATCAATTCACACCAGTCTTTCCAAGTTTCTCTGAATCCTTCACTTTTATCGATTCTCCATAATACAACAATATACCATTATATTGACACACCGCATTCCGTCATTTAACCAATCCACTTTGGTTCCAGTTCTTTGCTGTAACATAAAATGCTGCTGTAATCATATGTTATGCAAAAATACATATATTGTATGTGTATATTTATGTATATGAATGTAACTTCTGTCCTAAAGCCCTTTGGTATGGGATTCTCACCTTATTGGTGGAGAAGAAAGACTTGCCCTATGTGAGGGATGGGGTAGAGTTAGTGACTGGCAAGAGTTTCAGTTCTCAGCCTGTCTACCTTTCTTGCACCTCAACACTGATACATACACATAACCTTTTCTTATATTATATATATAATAAATATATGTCTATATGTATGCATATATATGTATATTTACATATGTGTGTGTGCGTGTGTGTGTGTGTATATATATGTATATATACACACACACATATATATATTTGAATTTGGGTCCTTTCCCCTCTGTCTTTGACCTCTTTGGGGTACATGCTTAGTAATGAAATCATTGGGTAAAAAGACATTCACAGTTTAGTCACCTTTGGGGGCATAATTTCAAATTGTTATCTAGAATAATTCAACTAATCCACAATTCCATGAATACAGTATTAATATTCCTATTCTCCCACTTTAAAGAAGGAATTAAGAGAGGCTGGAACAGCCTCTAGAAGTTGGGATTTTTAGTTGGGACTTAAAGAAGGATTTTTTGGTCATTTTTGCCAGTCCAGGAGGGGTGAGGTAGAATCTCAGAATTGTTTTGTATTTCTTCTATTATTACTGATTTGGAGCAATCAGTGACTCAATCAACAAGTATTTATTAAATGCTTACCTAAGTGCCAAGAAGCAAGTTGAGGGTTGTGCTTAAGAGCATTTTTCCATATGGTTGTTGATAGCTGGCATTTCTTAATGTGAAAACCTGTTCATATTCTTTGACTTCCTATGGATTGAGGACTGGCTCTCAGTTTGCTATGTTTGTATCAATTCACTATATATCTTAAATATAAGTCTTTTATCACCAAGTCCAGCATGCTCCCACTACATCATATCTCTTGACTCTAGTCAGATAAATAACTTCATCCAAAGTTCATCTTTAATTGGAGGCAGGCCAGTTGGCCTGTTAAAGAAAAACACAGCTGGACTTAGGCATGGAGGAAAACGTAGAGGACAATGTGATCCAGGCATTCTGGGAAAACTCTCCCCATTGCCTTTATCCAGCCAGGGTCCCAGGGAATAGCAGGGGTAACGTACAGGCTGGTTTCATGAACGCTTCTTTCTGAATCTTCATTGATGGAGGATTAATGAACAAATGAATGAAAAAGCATTCAATAAGGGCTTACTAAATCCAAAGCACTGGGGTTATAAACAGAAAAGCAAGAAAATTTTTGCCCTTAAGGAAACCATATTCTAATAGAGGGTGTCAAAACATATATAATGATATTTAGAGGCATCGGGCAATAGGAAAGCATGGGGTGTTCCGTGCATCAAGCTGTCCTTACTGTCATGGTAAACAGAGACAATATATTGAGGAAATGGAGGTAAAGCCCAGGTAAGGTGGTGGGTGTCAGGGGCAGCACAAACCAGCAGTCAGATCCTGGGTATATCCCTTTTATTGGGAGAGAAGACGAAGAATGGGTTAGCTATCTTCAAGTATATGAAGACAAGAAGGTTAAACATTTTCTGCTTGAACCCAGAAAGCAGAATTAAGAGAAACAGACTGAAGGATTGATGCCAGAAAAAAATTGCTAAGAATCTGAACATTTTAAAAAGTGGAATGAGTTGTTTTGGGAGGTAGTGAGTTCCTAATGGAATAGAACAGAATGGAAAACCTGTAGCATTGTGCTAAAGACTGGGAAGACAATTAAGTGAGGTAGTCTCTGCTCTTGGAAAGCCCGCATTCTAAACAGGAGAGACAACACATATGAGAAATGGTTAGAAAGGCCTGGGGCTCTCTATGGTAGAGTAGCAGGGCCTATGGTAAGGCCCTGGGGCCATTAGGGTGTTCAGTGGGGAAGGCAGGATCCTGACAGTTTCTGGGTAGGGTCATAGATTCACAGGAAGTCTTCAAATGGAAGACTGGGGGACGTTATAGAAGGACTTCATGTTCAGGGATGGAAAGGACTAGATAATTTCTGAGGTTCCTTCTGACTTTGAGATTCTGTAATTTTATATTAAGCGACAATTCTTCTGGGAATCATTAGTGGTCTGGCATTTGTACCCTAGAGGTGTCTGATGGACATTTCTATGTTGCTCACTATCTGAGAGTGTGTGCATCTTGAACTTTGTATTCCTGTGAATACTCCAAGCCATCTCTCTGCCCCTAAATGCATCTCTTTGCAAGGGTAGAAGGACTCTGGGTGTTTAGGGATTTAGTACTCAACCACCAGGTGGGGCCCCCAAGCTGGATCTGCCACTGGCCCTATACATAGGAAGGTCCAAGGGGAACAGTGAGCCAGGATGGCAGCATTAAGAGCAGATGCACTAAATCCACAAGGAAAACTGACTTCTCTTACCTTGTTGGTGATCCTGGGCATGTGTGGGCAGAACTACATGAAGTGGGGATGATGTTCCAAAGGCTTTAAATCAGTTTTTACTTCTGTGAAGTCTGGAGGCCCAATAGAGGGTATGGTTCTTGGTGCAGTGGAAAGTGAGCTGGAGGTATCACTGGAGTAAGAGGACCCAAGTTGGAATTCTAGCTTTGCTTCTTACTTAAACCCTGTGGGCTTTAGCTTCCTCCTTTCTAAGATGTGGTGTTGGAACAGAAGACCTTATAGGTCCTTCCCAGCTCATACCTATGACCCTGACATTGAGTAATATGAACAATGCGCATTAGGGGGTGGGAGAGGAGAGGGGAGGTCTTGGGTAGATTAATGCCACAACACCCACGTTCTGTTGAGTGTTCAGAATTCTTTTTGCACAGCCTTGGTCCGCTTCCTATATAAATCCTGCTGAGGTCACTACTGCATCCCCATAGGGATGGAATAAAGATTCTGATTTCTGTCTGGAGCCTCTTCTGGCCCAGAAGCTAGGGGAAAGTAGTCAGAATCTCTGTAATAAAATGCTTTCATCCTTCTCAATCTGTAGTGGTCCAGGTAAAATCAATAGTTTCATCCTGACGGAAAATGATGTAAACAAGGGTGGAAGGCTTAGTAACTGTTGCTAGGAGGCCTGGTGGCTGGGTGGCCGTGGGGAGGTCACATGTCATAGAAAGGGCTAAGTGCCAGGAATGAATCTTCTGCTCCCTCTCCCTCTTTCTTTTTCCTTCTCCTCTTTCTCTCCCCCTCTTTCCTTCTCTCTCTTCTTTCTCTCTCCCTCACCTTCTCCTTCTTCCCCTGCTTCTCTCTCTTCCTTTTTCCTTCCTCCTCTTCCTCTTTTTCTTCCACTCCTGCTCCCTTCCCCTCACCCTTTTTCTCCTTTCCCCTCTCCCTCTCTCCTTCTCTCTTCTTCCTCTTCCTCTGCATCTCTCTGCTGCCTCTCCTTCATTTTCTTCTTCTTCTTCTTCTTCTTCTTCTTCTTCTTCTTCTTCTTCTTCTTCTTCTTCTTCTTCTTCCTTCTCTCCCTTTTTCTTCTTCTCTCCCTCTTCTCACTCTCTTTCTCCTTGCCCTTCTCCTTCGTTCCTTCTTCTTCCTCTCTTCCACTCTCCATCTCCCTCTTCTCTTATACTCCATCTCCCTTACCCTCCTTCTGCTCCTCTCTCTCTTCCCTTCTCCTTCTTCCTCTTCCTCTCTTCTTTTTGTCTCCCTTTTTCCTCTCCTCACCCTCACCTTCTCTTTTTCTTCTCTCCTTCTTCCCCCTTTCTTTTATTCTCTTTCTTACTCTTTCTCCACCTCTCCCTTTCCTCACTCTCTCCTTTCTGTCTCTCTTTTGCTCTCCATCCCCTCTTTATCTCTCCCTTTCCCCCTCCTTTCCTCATTTTTCCTCCCCCTTCTTCTCCAGATCATTCTCCTCCCCACTCTTTCTTCTTTTTTCTTTATATATGATTCATTGCAATATAGTCAGAGCAGGCTGACACTTCCAACACTTGATGATGATTTAACTTTGAACTGTAACTTTCACCAAGTTGGGGTGGGGGTGGGGAAGAATATAAGAGAGAGCAGATTGGGGGAAGGGGTACCCAGTAGTCTCACTATCTTGGGGTGGGAGGTAGGGGAAAGATAGGGAAAAAAATTTGTAACTCAAAATCTTGTAGAAATGAATGTTGAAAACTAAAAATAAACTTAAAAAGAATTGTACATTCACCTCTTTGTTCTCATTTGAGCCTCAACACAATGCTGCGAGGAGGAGGTGAGTATCTTCACTCACTGGTGCAGTGGACAGAGCACTGCACCTGGAATTAGGAAGACCTGAATTCAAATCCAGCCTCAGACACTTACTAGCTGTGTGACCCTGGGCAAGTCATTTAACCTTCTTTGCCTCAGTTTCCTCATTTTTAAAATGAACTACAGAAGGAAATAGTGAACCACTCCAGTATCTTTGCCAAAAAAACCCCAAATGGGGTCAGGAAGAACTGAACATAGCTGAAAAAAATGGACAAATTGAATTTTCATTGAACAGGTGAGGAAACTGAAGCATAAATTGGTCAGATGATTTGCCTGTGGTCACATAGTCAATTAATGACAAATTCTGGACCAGAGTGCCCCCTGCCTATTGATTTCTAGTCTAGTACCTTTGAAGCCATCCACTTATAATGTGCTTTATTGACCAAATTAATGTGAGACTCTGGACTCATTCTTTCAAAGCAAGTCTAGCTACATTTCCTTCCCAGGTCCTCATCAGGTTGGAGGTGTCTCTTCTCTAATGCTCTCCACAACAGACTGAAACTGGTTACAGAATGTCTGAACATGCTCCAAATCAGGGGCACAAAGCACGTCTATTGCATATTATACCATCTTTCTAGAAGCAGGTTCCTCAGTCTCTTCAGGGATCAGTCTCTGTTACATGAACAAATTCTTTCTTGCCTTTGTCTCTAGCATGGCATCATGCTATCTGATGTCTCCATTCAAGTCCGTTCCTAATTCCTTCTGGTAGCCAAGGAGGGAGACTTGGGATGGATGACAGCTCAATGGAACACAGGTTCTAGCAGGCACAAATGTAACCAAGTTGAAAAGGTTCTCTAAAGACAGACCTGGTAATGGACAGTGTGGCTACCTTGTAAGGACTATCCTAGCTAAGTACCAGTTGGCCTCAGGGTAATGATTTTTTTTTGGCCACAGCAGCTCTCAAAAACCATCTATTAAATTATAGGGAAGTTGCAATCAACTTCAATGGGATAAACACCCACATCAATGAAATGACAGACTCTTGGAATATTGAAGAGGCAATCATGTTAATGTTTATAGGTCTATCTATGGCAATTTCTATAATTAGAGTTCACAAATATTTATTAAGGACCTGCTTGCTTTAAAATTTTTTTAAAATAAATTTTATGGATATCCTTGGTTTTTTCATCATTTGCATTTCTTTTTTCTCTCACTTTTTTTATTCTGAACTTAAACATAAGCCAAATAAAATAGATCAAGAAGAATGGTACATGAAAACGCGAATCTCTCATTTACAGTTAACTTCCTACTATGCACCAGGCACATAGTAGGCAGAAGGCAATTAAAGATTCTCTACTTCAATGGAACTTCTAGTCTCTAGGGGATTAAAAGCACATACATCAATAACAATTATATGCAACATTACATGAATGTACGGCCAGATCCTGATGAGTATGAATAATCAATCCCATGAAGTGGCCACATTATTCAAATTTACACTGCATATTTCCATTGGGCTGGAACTAATTACCATATTTTACATAATTATCAATTAAAATAGTACAAATTCAAATATGAACAACCATTTCATGGGTACTAATTAGGACCTAGCTGTCGAGAGGTGCAAAGTACACTTCTAGGCAAAGTCTGAGAGGAAAGGACATTACCAACTTTGGGAGAAGAAAGAGGCCGTTTGCTTTAGGATCTAAAGGAGGGACGGGAATTTTCAACAGATGCAATTCCATCATTAGGTATGAAAATGCCTACAGACATTTTTTCTTTTTTTTTCTTTAAAGGTTAAAATTCCCATATGCTGTTTAAAATCTCAAATTATGTTACTGTGCCATGAGGATTAATTATGCAGTAAGTACATAGCTGTAAGAAATAAAAATCTTAAAAGATAAGTTGCTTTATCCATGTTATTTCTCATGCCATCATAACAAATAAAATCCATATGCCCCTTGGGGTGTGTTATAGTTTCCCCTTCATTAGTTAGCTCTGCTCATCCAATAATGTCTCATTAAAGTAAGTTCAGGAAGAAATTCAGAGATAATAGAGCAGGAGATTTGGAGTCTGAAGTTCTCAGATTTACTAGCTATGAGCCTCAGGGTTTGTAACCTATATTTGTACCATGGATCCTTTGGAAAGTCTGGAGAAAACCTATAGACCCCTTCTTAGCATGATGTCCTTCAAAACCTAAAATAAAGCCATATAATGACAAAGGAAAAAGATTGAAACCCAGGTATCAAAATCTTTTTTTAAAAAGTTCATGGACCCCAAGTTAAGAACCTTTACTCTAGGGTCAGTTGGGTGGCACAGTGAATAGAGCACTGGCCCTGGAGTCAGGAGGACCTGAGTTCAAATCCGTCTCAGATACTTAACACTTACTAGCTGTGTGACCCTGGGTAAGTCACTTAACCCCAATTGCCCTGCCTTCAAAAAACAAAAAAAACAAAAAACAAAAACAACCTTTGCCCTAGATCTATGTACATATGCAACCTTTTATATGTATAGAAACACACACACGTACACATGCTTGGTATGTATATTAGGTGTCGCAGTGAATAGAGCACCAGCCCTGGAGTCAGGAGGACCTGAGTTCAAATCCAATATCAAACACTTAACACTTAAGTAGCCATGTGACCTTGGGCAAGTCACTTAACCCCAATTGCTAACATGTTTTTATAGCTATACACACATAAATGCATGGTAAGTGGGTGGCAAAATATATATAGCACTAGTCTTGGCTTCAAGGGTCTTGCTGTGCCCTGTTCCCCCAGGGCAGGGTCTGTATTGTTTCTTCCGTGGTATTTGCAAAACTGAACATAGTACCTAGAATGTAGCAGGTGCTTAATAAATGCTTGCTGAATTTAATTAACAAGTGCTTGTTGCATGAGCTGACTGGGACAACATGCAAAGAGGGCTGGATTCGGTTTGAATCCTGGCTCTTCCACTAATTAGCTGTGTGACCACTCTCTGCCTTGGTTTCTTCATCTGAAAAATGGGAGAGTGAGACCGAATGCCCTCTGAGGTTCCTTCCCACCCTCAGTCAAGGACTTTTTAAAAATAGTGCTACCCACTAAAATATTCCCCAAATAATCTAGACCAGTGGTTCTCAATCTTCCTAATGCCGCGACCCTTTAATACAGTTCCTCATGTTGTAGTTACCCCCAACTATAAAATTATTTTTGCTGTTACTTCATAACTGTAATTTTGTTACCGTTATGAATCATAATGTAAATATCTGATATGTAGGATGTATTTTCATTGTTACAAATTGAACATAATCTACAGGTTGAGAACTGCTGATCTAGACCTTCTTGTTGAGATGCTCCCAGGATTTTTTCCAGTAAATATGGGGAAAAGACTTTGGGGGTGGGAGGAGGGAGGTAGATCAATGGATTAAAGGACCTGAGTTCAAATATGACCTCAGACACTCACTAGCTGTGTGACCTTGAACAAGTCACCTAACCTCTGCTTGCTTCAGTTTCTTTAACTGTAAAATGGGGACAATAATAGCTTCTACCTCCCAGAGTTGTAGCGAGTATCAAATGAGATGATATTGTAAAGTGTTTATCACAGTGCCTATCATACAGTAGGCGCTGTATAAATGCTAACCATTATTATCAGACCATCTAGCACAGTGCCTTATAACCTGGACAACCCAGAATGTGCCTTATTCCAGATAACTCACCAGAATAATGCTTCCTTTTTTCAGCACTCTGGATTTTTTATTTTTTTTTGTTCCTAGTGAACTTTTATTGCTCCATTAAAGTAATTTTAAGTAAAACGGAGGGTAGAATAATTTATAAGAGCTGCCCTGGTAATCGGGACTGCTTTCAGCTGCAATTACAATCACGTTTTCTTTTCCTGCTCAGATCAGGCAAAAAAAAAAAACCTGAATCAATTTCAGGAGATGGATTCTGCTGCTAATGTAAAATGTGCTGGCTTCTAGTCAAACGGATGGAGTCAGAGTAGATCAGAATGGCTTTGTTCTCCAGACAAATGAACACATACAGACAGCAGACAGTTCCTACTCCCTATTACATCCTGATATTGGGGTATATTGGAGAGAGGAAAGTCAAGCTCATCATATGGAAACTTCTGTGTAAATACAGGCAAGTATCACCCAGGAGAGCCAGTACAGGGGGCCTGGGCCTGGGATAAACCACAGCATTTGTTCATCGTACCTAAGATAGATCGCCAACAAAGCCATGCTTCTTCCTTAGAGAGGAGAAATAAAAATATTTTCATAGAAGTTAAAATTGGAAGGAAACTTAAAGATCATTCAGTCCAATCCTTTCCTTTTACAGGAGAAGAAACTGAGCCTTGTAGAGGTAAAGGGACTAATTCAAGGTCAACAAACCAGATAACAAGCATTTATTTTCTAGAATTTTTTATTGATGTCTTTTGTTTTTATAACATCTATTGTTCTCCCACAGAGCCACCATTTTTTTCTTTTTGGAGGGGGGAAGGCTGGGCAGTTGGGGTTAAGTGACTTGTCCAAGGTCACATGGCTAGTAAGTGTTAAGTGTTTGAGACTGGATTTGAACTCAGGTCCTCCTGACCCCAGGGCGGGTGCTCTATTCACTGCACCAACTAGCTGCCCCCAGAGCCACCATTTTTAACAAAGAATTTTTAAAAGAAGAGAAAATAGCAGTTTAGCAAAATTTACCAAAGCATCTTAAAGAGTCTAGCATGTAGTGTTCCATACCCATGATTCTTCACCTGGTGAGAGGGCTGCTTTCTCATACTTCTTCTTTGGGCCCAAGGTTCACCAGTATTTTATAAACCAGGCTCTGTGCTAGGCACAAAGAATACAGAGACAAAAACCCAATAGTCCTAATCATTTTACCATGGAGACTACAAGTACTCCCAAGCAGATGCAAATATATATTAAATAAGTACAAATATTTGTACCAAGAGAGGAGGCACCAGCAGATTGGGGGAGCAGGGAAAGAGGAAAGGGCTCAGGTTGAAGGTGGTGCTTTAGCAGAGTTTTGAAGGAAACTAGAGATTTTTAGAGGCAGAAGTAAGGAGAGAGCATGTTCCAGACATGGGAAACACATAGAAGTTATAGGATCATGGATTTTGAGCTGGAGGAATCTTAAGGGCCAATGTGTCCAGCTTCCCTCATTTTACAGATGAGGATTCTGAGGCCCAGAGATGTGTCCAGGGTCACATGTCTAGTAAGTGATGGAGCTGGGATTGGACCCCAGGTCCTCTTATTTTGTTTCCAGCACACTTTCTGTTGTGCTAAATCACATCCATACAGGTGGTAGGAAGCAGAGCCAGGATATGAATCGTCCTCTGAATCAGTCTTACTTGTCTCTCCGTTATGGAACCCCTACACTCACACATAAAATCTCTGCCTCTGCTGGGGCTGGCTTCTGTAAATGTTCTTGTAGTCAAGATTTCTTTTATTCCAATTACTTTTGTTGTTGAGTCTCGTTTGACTCTTTGTGACCAAATTTGGGATTTTCTGTGATTTGTCATTTCCTTCTCCAACTCATTTTACAGATGAGGAAACTGAGGCAAACTGGGTGAAGTGATTTGCCCAGGGTCACACAGCTAGGAAGTGTCTGAGGCCAGATTTGAACTCAAGAATATGAGTTTTCCTGACTCTAGGCACTCCAGCCCCTTCACCATCTAGCTACCCTATCCCAATTACTACAGAGAAGGTATATGTGTGTGTGTACATACGTACATACATACATACATATATACGTACTCAATCACGATTAATACAATGAAAGACCCTCCAATCTTAGAATCAGAATGCAAGGGTTTAGGTCCTGACTCTGACACATCCTAGAATGACTTTGGGCAAGTCACTTAAATCTCTCCCAGGCCTGATATCCTCAGTCTGTAAAATGGGAACCATAAAACTTTTATTACCCACAACAGTACTTTGTAAGCTGGAAAGAGCTCTAGAAACCTATGTTTCTTACAGTTAAGCCATCATCAGTTTTCAAACTGGTACTCCTGGGGTTAATTCCTACAGCACAGACCCCAGGGATAGCAGGCAAAAGTAGGAGCAAAGTGAATGCATCAATAATAGGCTTGGAGCCCAAGAAAAGGGAACCAGGGCTCTGGAGCCTACAGCCACAAGCCCTCTCCAGTGATCTGCCCTTCTGGAACGACCCTTGCACACGGATCCAAGGGACTGAGGACTGCGGACACCCTCCAGGCATTTGCCAGAGCCATTAGATTTTCAGTGTGAGCATTTCCATCTGGGAAATCAACAAATGCTACAAATCAGGGCTTGATTTATTGTTTTATTGATTGCCTAGACTTAAGAAAAGGATGGAAAAAATGTTAATAATAACGCAAATTAAATTTCAAAATGAGCCTTGCCTATTTTGCTTCCTAGAGATGGTTGTGAAATATTTACTGGCATGCTGCTCATGCCCACGCATGTGATGCACACTCATGTACTGCTGTTCACAGGTACTTACTTCCAGGAATACTGACCCTCATCAAACTCCCTGATCCCACCCCCACATTCCCACCCTTCAGTTCCACAGAGTGGAAAACACAGGGTTCCTTTGTTCTTAACCATGATAGTGGAAAAGCAGAAATCGTGATTTCTGAGTCAGATTCAGCGGACCTGGAGCTAAGGAGGGTCCTTAGAGACTGTCTATCGAATATCCTCATTTTATAGATGAGGAGACTAAAGCCTAGAGGGCTAGCATGACATAGCCCACAGAGGGGACCTTGGGGCAGAGCCAGATTTTTTTTTAAATTCAGAATCCAACACCCTTTCTACAAGATCATACAATCCTTTAGAGATCTTCTCAACCAGTGTTCTTAATCTCTTTTGTGGCATAACCCTTCTCGGCATAATGTTTTTAAATGCATGAAATAAAGTGCATTGGATTACAAAGGAAATCAATTGTTAAAATACAGCCAAAGGTGCCTCAAATGAGAGTATAGGTAACTGTGCCTACCATATGCCAGACACTGTGCTAAACACTTTACAGTTATCTCTTTTGATTCTCACAACAATGGAGGTAGGTATTATTATTGCCCCTATTTTACAGATAGGGAAGCTGAAGCATATAGAGGTTAAGTGTCTTGCCTGGATCACACAGCTAGTAAGTGTCTGAGGTCAGCTTTGAACTCAAGTCTTCCTGACTCCAAGGCCAGAGCTCTATCCACCAGTCTTAAAATATTAGATGCTATTATGATTAACCTAGTCACAAGACCTCCAGTGTGCTGATGACTTCATTCTCCAGATCTTTTACTGCACTCTTGGTGAGCTTAGGCAATGTTTAGAGCAATGTAGGGGTGTATCGGTAAATGTCTGACAGCCAGACTCTCAAGGGAGAAAAGGGATGCTCATGCACTTTTAAACTTAAGCTTCGTCATTAACACTTTCTTAAGACAATCCACAAAATAGTAAGTCAAGCCCTGCTTTAGTGATAGCAGGTTTCTGAGGTATAAATGTTTATGCGGAAAATTTAATAATCTACTAGTAAAATAGAGCTAGCTTTAGCACATTCCTAAATACAGTTACTAGAAAAAGAAAAAAGTTCACAGACTGCAGGTTAAGAACTCCTGACTAAATAGTGGTCTCCTGAAATAATCTATGCAGTGAAATGAATGGTCTTCATAGGGTATCACAGACTTTAAGGGTTGAACTTTATGGTAAGGATCATCCAGGACAATTCTTTCTTTTTACAGATGAAGAACTGAGTTTGGGTTGAGTCTTATCTCACCTCCCTGGGTTTCGGGTTTATTTGGAGCTAAATTTGGACTAGATAGATGGTTTCCAACCCTTTTTGGTATAAAAATAGCCCATCATCCCCAATTTCACAGACTCCCATAGGATAGTGTCATTAGATTGAGAAAATAAACAATGATTAAAAATGATGTTAATTTAGTCATACTTTAAAATAAATGTCTATTTTATTAACTACAAGAAAATCTATAGCAAATAATAATCCATAAATATGTGAGACATATTTGTTGACAGAAGATATGTGTTAAGGAGCCTCTTCCAAGGATCACCATGAATGATCTCACAAAGCTTTGGGACCAGAGAACTGGGGAACATGTTGGAGTCAGGAGGTTTCTGGAGAGAGGGAACCTGAAGGAGGGGGTAAAAAAAAGAAGGTAGAAGGATGATAGCAAGGAGGAGAAAGACTCATCATTCCCTGCCCCCTAAGCAACAGTGTCTGGAAGCCCTTGGGCTCCACTCTGTTATAGTGCCACGTGGAATGGTGATGAGCCAGGCTTTGGTTTGAGTGTTGGAGGCATGGAGCCAGCACAGAAGAAAGTGGCTTATGCATTCAGCTGGCGGTAACCAACTCCAGTGCAGGTTCCAAGCTGTGGCACCCACCCCTGAATTCATTGTCTGGTGTCTCTCCCTCTGCATTCGGGTAGAGGCAGCAGGGAGAAACCCAGATTTGCCAAACTGAACCTGGGACCTAGAGTCCTCAACAATGCTACTTCAGACACTTAACCTAACACCCTGAATGAGTGACTAATTGCAAGTTGTCTCTGCTGTGATGGGAGGTGATGGGTGATCTGCCTCCAAAACCCACACTCCCAACCTGAGGATTGATCACTTGGGGAGTAGGGACCAGGGACCCAGGGACTCTCCTTCTTGAGTTAACACTGTGTTGTTTATTTTGCCTTTTATTTCAAGAAAATGCCTTTGGCTTTGAATTTCTGTTGACCTAGTAAAAGAAATAACAACAATAATGATAGCTAACATTTATATAGCACTTTAAGATTTGCAAAGCGCTCTACAAATATGATCTCATATGATCCTTGCAACAACCCTGTGAGTAGGTGGTGCAGCTGAGGAAACTGAGGAAGAGTTCATTGACTTGCCCAGGGCCACACAGCTAGTAAATATTTGAGGTCAGATTCAAAGTCAGGTCTACCTGATTCCCAAGTCCTGCTTTTTATCCATTGTTAGGTGCCTCTAACATTGGTTAAGTCTTGTAAACAGCGGTCTCTCATTCTGTTCTTGTGGAAACAATGCAAAGAGAATGAACTAGAGGCATAGTACAACAAACTAGGATTTGGAATTGACTGAATGGCTGAATCCCAAAGGGAGTTATTAATGGTTTGATATCAGCTTGGAAAGGGGTCTGTAGTGGAGTGCCAAAGGGATATGTGCTTGGCTTGGTGCTGTTTTATATATATTTATATCTATGTATACATACTTTTTATCAAAGACTATAAAAAATAGATGGCAAGCTTATCAGATTTTTCAGATGAAACAAAAGTGGGATGGATAGCTATCACGCCAAGTGACAGGAGAAGTATTCAAAGAGCCTAGGACATTGAATGGAATTGAACAAAATGGCATTAATTGGGAAAAAAGTTAAGTCTGATGCCTGGGTTTAAAAAAATCAACTTTACAAATACAAAATGCAAGAGACGAGGCTTGGGGGTTTAGTGAACTGTCAAGTCAGTATGGGGCAACAGGGTGAATGAGCCACCAAACATACTGATAAGATCCTGGACTACATTAGCTACAGTATAGCTTCTAGGAATAAGGAGCTGATTTCCCCCTGCACCCTGCCTTGGTTAGACAATATCTGGAAACAAGCGTGCCACAATTTAGGTGCCATAGTTTAGGAAGGATATCTGTCAGCTGGAGAATGTCCAGAGGAGAGCAACCAAGATGGTGGGGGCCTTCAGTCCATGCCATATGAGACTGTGAGATAGTCATTATATATGTGTGTGTGTGTTCATATATACGTACCAACACATATACCTTATATCTACACATATATAGACCTGATATATATGCATATTTATCTACCTATATACATATATACACACATACACATACATATACATAAGTATGTGTGTATGTACACACACATATCTACAGAGAGAGACAGAGAGCATTTATTATGCGCCTGGGCATTGTGCTAAGCACTGAAAAATATTTATTTTTATAAGTAAATAAGACAGTCCTTTTTCTTAAGGAACTTACATTCTAATGGAGGAGTCAAAATACTAAGAGAGGTTACCATCACATCCTCTGCCTGGACCTCTGGGGATGACTCTATTTGAGGTCAACTCAATAATTAGTAAGACCCTGTGTGGGATCATCATTTCACGAGAGTGCCCTGCTAACTCTCTGACATAGTCCACTCTCAACTACACTGGTAGGCTCCACCTTGGCACCAGTTTCTTGGACCCAGCCTGCCAAGGTAACTACAATAATGTGTGA
>CM053593.1:61210741-61249417 GCA_028646575.1 Pseudocheirus occidentalis
CGAAGCAAATATTAGATTTGTCTTTCTCGCATGCCTCCACGGTCTGTAATGGCATTATTTCCCATCTAGTCCGATTTCCCTTGTGATGGAAAAAGGAGGTAGGAGGGAAAGAGGAAGCCGGCAGCTTCAGAGATTCTTTGTGTAGCTCTTTGAGTACAAAGTTCCCCATTTTCAGTCTTTTTTTTTTTTTGCTCTCTTGATTAAAGAAAAAGGACCCCTGTCCCAACTGGAGTAGGCTGTCACTATCCTATGAACTACTGAAGCACTAATAACATTCCAAAGATGCAACAGACTTTGTTTTTACTGTTATCGCATATGCCAGGCATCTGGGGTGAGATGAGGGAAAGAGAAAGTGGAAAGCCTTCCTGGAGACTGGGAGTGATGATCTCCAGGGCCTTTTAGTAGGAGGGACTGGGTCAGCTTTGGAGCTTCACTGATGAAGGTGAAGATGTGGGCAAGAAAGAAAAGAACCTCCCTAGGACATCCCCTAATTTTTGGTTACTAGATACCAGAACACTGAAAATGAAGGTCTTGGGAGTGGGGCAGGGTAAGTAGGTGAAGTAGCAGATGAGTTGGAAGAACCTGAGTTCAAATCGGGCCTCAGACACTTACTAGCTGTGTGACCCTGGGCAAGTTGCTTAAGCACCATTGAGGAAGAAAGAAAGAAAGAAAGAAAGAAAGAAAGAAAGAAAGAAAGAAAGAAAGAAAGAAAGAAAGAAAGAAAGAAAGAAAGAAAGAAAGAAAGAAAGAAAGAAAGAAAGAAAGAAAGAAAGAAAAAGAAAGAAAGAAAGAAAGGAGGGAGGGAGGAAGGAAAAGAAGGGCCTGGAAGTGGAAATGGATAAGGACAAAATTATAATAGCAAAATGCTATGAGTCAGTGAAAAGTAAAGTGCTGATTAAAACAAACAAATGACAAATTCTCCATATACACGTTCAGACAATCACAGATTTAGAACTAGAAGGTACCTTTGAGGTCATCTCATTCAACACTCATATTACAGATGGGGAAAACGTGATCTAGACAGTGACTTGCCCAAGGTCATGGGAATGAGGGACAGTCCTGGGAACAGAACCCAAACCCTCTAACTCCAAATACAGCCCTCTTTCTTCTTCAGCATTCTGTCTACTTTAGATGAACTACTCATTCAATTCAACAAACATTTACTAAGCTCTTGTTATATGCATAATACTATACTGGAAGCTGGGGAAAAATATAAAAATCTAGCTCAGAGACAACTCTACTTTCATGAAGATGAGATGCCTCCTTTTAGAAATGTGGCTTCATGGGTTTAGAAAATTGACACTATCTAATCCAGGCTCTTCATTCTTATAGATAAAGACTGGAAGTAAAGTGACTTGCCCAACATTGTATAGATAGAAAGCTGAAGGACTGGAAATTTTTTTTTTATCTTTGGGAATCACATTTAGAACCAATTTATGAGCCAAGCAAAGAAATCAATATAATTTTATAGTCATGTCTATTTAAAAGGCATCTAGGTGGTTCAGTGGATAGAGTGCTGGGCCTGGAGTCAGGATGACCTGAGTTCAAATCCAGTCTCAGACACTTACTAGCTGTGTGACCCTGGGCAAGTCAGTTAACCCTATTTACCTCAATTTCTTCATCTGTAAAATGAGCTGGAGAAGGAAATGGCAAACCATCCCAGCAGCTTTGCCAAGAGAACCCTAAATGGGGTCACAGAGAATCAGAACAACAATTTTTCAAAAGCTAATTTTGCATACCCAGTTTGATGCCAAATTTATTCCCTCACATTGGCTCTGAATGCTTTTTGGGATATTTCACAAAGTCAGTTCCCACCTTGAAGGGTAAAAATTTGACATCACTGAGGTTTCAAAAGAGTGTTTTGAACAACTATTGGCCTAAATGTACGCATGAGATTGGTTGTATTATCCCCTTGAAGGGGATAATACTTGTCTAGAAGTATCAGTTCTGATATGTGGGTTAAAAACCAACAACCACCCCATACTAAAACAATCTCATTACTTTATTTTCATGTTGTTCAAGGGATAATGCATATTTTATGTCCTAATGAAAACTGTTCCTTTGTCATAGACATTATTTGCCTACAGTGACATGCTTGAAGGCAGAAGGAACCTCTTTCTCCTCTCTTCCTCACAAAAACCTGTTCCCTTTTCTCTCTGGATATTATGCCTCATCCATACAGCTGTCATTTTTTCCCTCCTTATTCAAACATTTACCTTGGTTTATGTTTTTCATGTTGTTTAGTCTTTTTTCAACCATGTCTCACTTTTGTGACCCCTTTTGGGATTTTCTTGGCAAAGTGGTTTGCCGTTTCCTTCTCCAGTTCATTTTACAGATGAGGAAACTGAGGCAAATAGAGTAAATGACTTGCCCGGTATCACACAGCTAATAAATGTCTGAGGCTGGTTTCAAATTCAGGTTGTTCTAATTCTAGGCCTGGTGTTCTATCCATTGCATCATCATAATCTCCTATAACATCGGGTGTTGAGATCACCTAAAATGTCATCATTAACTGCAAGATCATAAAATCTGAAAACCAGAAAGCCCTCAACAGCCATCCAATGCAACCTATACACAAAGAAATACCCACTATAATATACCTTACAAATGATTCTCTACCCTCAGCTTGAAGACTTCTAAAGATGGGGTACCTACCACCTCTCAAGACAAGTTCATTCCACTTTTGGACAACTCTTAATTGTTAGGAAGGTTTCCCTGACATCAAACCTATAAGCCTTCCTTATTATGAGTGAATATGTAGTTTGTTTGCATGTGTTTTGGGGGGGAAGAATGATGCAGACCTATAAATTCATTGTTGTGCAAAATTCCCTATGTGAAAACTTTCTCCCCCACTGTACCCCAGCACCCCATCTATGACTTGTAGTCTTAAAGAACTGCCTGGAGAAGTAGAGAGTATAAGTGACCAGAGCACAGTCATACGCTTAACAAGTGTCAGAGGCAGGCCTTAAACATGCTTCTTTCTGGATCCAAGGCCATCCATAAGTGTTGACTTTGCCATGTTTCCCCTGTGCTGTTTTCATAGTTTTTGCCAATATAAAGTTGGCACCATTATTGTTTGTGTTTTAAAATAAACTCTTCCGAAACCATATAAATACAGCTATACAGAATATTTACACAGAGTTATTTACATATTTACGCACATGGTTTTGCTTGCATTTATCCTACCATCAACTACCCCTTCTATAAGAATATCCCAGACAAAATAATTTCCTTTAAGAGCAGGTTCTTAATATTGAGGCAGAAAATATGAGGGTGGAAAGGAGGATTGCAAAGAACAAAAGAGAATGCATTTTTTTTTGTTGCTTGCCTGGTAACACACTTCAAATCCTCCCTCTTGTACTAGGAAAAGCCTCATTGTGACTTTGGGACAAGAGCAGGGGACAGGCGCAGCAGTTTCTGGGCACAGACAGGAGGATTCCATGTGTGAATCTCCAGGAGCCTCATATATTCAAACCTGCTCTCTGTTCTTAACTAAAAAGCCTGGTGGCAAGAGACAAATTTGCTTTTGAGCATCTGTTCAATAGACAGCTGCGGTGGGTGGGGGCCTCTTTCTTAACGGCTTCCTAGCAGGCAGAGCTGACAAGAGGCTGGGTTTGTAATAATCTATGGTTTGATTAAATGATTGGAGCTGTCTAGAGGCACGTAGCCGGAGCAGTTATGTTTCTCTGAGTCAAAGTGCCCCATTGAATATACTCTATGAATGCATTCTGTTCTACCCAATTTAGATTCTCCTCAAGCCTTTTACCCAGTTCCTTTGGCTCATTCTCTTTTTTCTTGTCATTCACTTGATTAACAGACTTTTATTAAGTATCCTTCCTGTGACATTAAATGGTCCAGGCACAAAGACCACAAAATAAGACTCCCCCTGCCTCCCCTCGCCCCCAGCTCTAGAATAGACCTTGGCAACCTGGAGCATGCCTGCCAAAGATAGTATGTGGGTCAATTTTCACTGGCATGTGGGCTGGCTGCCACCGCCACGTTCCTCTCCCCACCATTTGGGAGAGTCAGCCACCCACAGCTAGAGTTGGCAAGTATTCAGTCTACTGTGCATTCCCCCCTTCCATCTCCCTCTTCTCCTTTTCCTTCTCCTTGTTTCACCCTACCATCAAAAGCTAAGGTGTTAGAATTCTAGCAGCCCACCATTGAAAGGTTGCCAACCCCCTGCTCTAAAGCTAGAAAAATATATCTTAGCTTTCCCGTTGATTCTACAGATCACATTATTCGTGTTCCTTCATCTCTGTATCTCACTTTCCGGGTCTATGGGTAAATGGGCAGTGCCACTTTAATGTTTAAATGTTTAATGCAGAAATGGGGAACCTACAGTGTCGAGGCCACATGTGGCCCTCTAGGTCCTCAAGGGCAGTCCTTTGACTGAATCCAAACTTCACAGAACAAATTCCCTTAATAAAAAGATTTGTTCTGTAAAACTTGGACTCGGTCAAAAGGCTGCAGCCGAAGATCTAGAAGGCTGCATGTGGCCTCCAGGTTACAGCTTCCCCACCCCTGGAATGTTTAATGTTCCCCTTGGTAAAGGTCTCCAGGAATCAAAGGCAAAGTTGAAGCAGCCCAGACAGAAATGGGGGAGGGGGACTGTGCTAACAAATCATGAGCGACAGGGGACAAATTGGAATAAGCACGAGGCAGATGGAAGGGAGGGTGGTAACACTCCGAGGGAGTCAAATCAGAATCACAAAACATCATGAGCAGAAGGGACTTTGGGGATCTGGTCCAGCACACTTATTTGACAGGTGAGGAAACTGAGGTAGATGGCTAATGAACAGCAGAACACTTCTGGTTTAGAGGTCATTGAGCCCAGGCCCTTTATTCTTATAAAACAGGACCTTGCCAGGCCCAGACAGGGGAGGGTCCTTCCCGAAAGTCATAGAGAAAGGTGGAGCCATGACAAGGACGCGGTGCCCTTGACTTTACATCACATTGTTATCCCCCATTACCGGCCGGAGGGTGCATTGGACACGCCTCTCCAGGTGCAGAGCACCTTCCTCTGTTGCAGCACCCTGTGCTCAGCCACGGCAGCTCTCCTGTTGCTCTCCACGTACAACATCCTCCCCAAGTCTCCATGCCTCTGTACAGCCAGTTCTAATGCCGGGAATGTACTCCCTCCTTCCTCACATCCGCCTCACAGAATCCCTGGCTTCCTTCAGGGCTCAGCTCAAGCGCTGCCTTCTGCCCAAGCCTAACCTGATTCCCGGTGTCTGTTGCCCACTCTCAGCCACCCCCCTTGCATTTCTTTGCATTTAGAAAATGTTTATTAATATCTTACGCTTTTATGCTAAAAAAAAAGGGGGGGTGAGTGGCAAGGGGAAGAGACAAGGAAGGAAATAAACAAGAGGACAAAACAATCACCGTTTCAACCAAGTCTGACCACATGTAAAATATTCCATACCCATGCCTGCAAAGGAGAGGTGCACATAAAATGCTTTTATTTTTTTTTTATTCGTGTGTTCATGCTGTTTCCACCAGCAGATTATAAACTCCCCAAGGGCATCGGCAGGATTTCATTTTTGTCTTTATATCCCCAGCACCCCCTAGCCCAGTGCTCATAGTAAACAGTAAATGCTTACTGAATGAATAAATGATAGGCTTTCTGTGTGTCGAAGAAAGGGCACCATTGGGAAAAGGGGATGATCTGCACAGTTGCTAACAATTATGCTCTGCTGATTACAAGGACACAGCTGTTCATTGCTGCCTTCATCGTGAGATGTTCTTCCCCTCCCCACTTCCCATCCCCAAGGCTTGCTTAGGAATGAAAGCTGCTGGGGCCAGTGGACCAGGTAACAGGACCCTGAGAGTGCTGTCATTACCTGAGTTCAAATCTAGTCTCGGACACTTACTAGTTGTGTGACCCTGGGCGAGTCACTTCACCTCTGATGCCTCAGTTTCCTTAACCGTAAATGACACAATAGTGCCTACCTCACAGGGTTGTCAGAAGCATCAAGTGAGATATTTGTTAAGGCCTAGTACATACATAGTAGGTCCTTAATTAATGCTTGTTTCTTTCTTTTTATTACCTTCCTTCTTTGTCTTTTCCACCTGTCATTTGCCTTGCCATTCTGGGGAACTGAGTAAATATTAGTTGACTGACTGAGCCCGGTGTGACTGACGTGAAACTCAAGCACCCACCTGGTTACAGCTCTAAAAAGAGAGCTAGCAAGTCACACGGCATTGTACTCCGAGAAAAACTAGACGTGAAATCCTGACCTTGGAAAAGGAATGAAACACTGTGATTATTCCTATTACAATAACTCCACTTGAGTTAAAGCTGAATCACGGGGTTCCTTTCAACAAGCAGTTCTCCTCAGATACTTAAAATGATTTGATTTGCAAAAAAAATAATTTACATCCATTTTTCCCTAGCAACTGTGCAAAGCTAGGTATATTTATATTGACTTAACTTACTTAAAGGGATAACTAATGAGAAGGTTGTGTAATGCCTTCTAAAAATGTAATGATTACAATTACGTTTCCCTAATCACCATTGATTTGGAGTCTAATAAAGAGCTGGGACGCATCTCCTGCAACCTTTTCCTTCCTTCCCCTCTGATTCTTTGTCTCTACTCGGGGCCTCTGCTCTCAAACCTGTCTGCGTTGGGTACTTTTGTTTAAGCCCCTTACACTCTTTGCTTCATAATGGACTTTGTAAGGGGAGTGAAGTAATGAATGAAACTGGTTGGTTCTGAGCAGCATCATACTGGCCACAGGCAGAAGAGGCTTGTCCTAGGTCGCTCACACATCTCCCTATTTTTTCTCCACTTTTCTACTTTCAGTATCCTTCTCCAGGTGTCCAGTGTTTTCTCATCACCCTCTGAGAACTCAGGGTCTTCTACGACAGTATCCTAAGCTTTGAACCTTCTACTTTGTGCTTTCTGCATTAAAAAATCTGCCTGTTTTGTGTGCTGGTTCCCTTTGCTCTCTAAGATAAAGTAGATTAATCTGACCACCTGGTCACAGATTTTAAAAAGAAAACATTTTTTATTTAAAGTTTTGAGTTCCAGATTCTGTCCCTCCCCTCGCCCTCCCTGAGACAGGAAGCAATAAGAGAAGTTAGTTATACATGTTCAATCATCACAGATGCTAATGAGCTAATTGAGAGTCCCTCCCAGGTAACATATGTTGTACGGGGAACTTCCTAGAGCCGATGCCTATGCCCCAAGAAACAGCTCTAATGGGGGACAAATCGAAGCATGCATTTTGGGACAGGCAGGATCTTGTGCCTGCATCATCTGTAAGCTGGAGCTCTTCTACTTTGGCTCCGAACAGCACTTCAAATACAATCATTGCTGCAGCGCTTTTGTCCCGTTGTCTTGGAGACCAAGCTGACTGGAAAAACCAAGAAGGAAGGGTGAGTAGGGGGGAAGGGTAACCTGGACGGGAGGAGGTGGGTGTGAAATTAACTGCAATTAATTAATTAATTAACTGAAATTAATTGTGCTTGTTGTCTCCCCCATTAGATTACGAGCCCCTTGAGGACAAGGACTGTCTTTTGCCTCTATTTTGTAACCCCGGTGCTTAGCTCAGTGACTGGTATCCAGTAGGCACTTAATAAATGTTTATTGACCAATGGACTGACTTCTCCTCTGCCAGGGTCAAGGAGACAGTTTAGTAATTGACTGTCCACCCTTTCATCTGGCACATACATTTTTACTTTATGATAACTATTGCTATCATTGTCAACTAGCATTGATTCATAGCCATTGAATGCTAGAGGTGAAAGGTCAGCTCCCTCATTTTCTATGGCAGAATGATTCAGTGGAAAGCATTTGAGGTTGTGAGTCAGAGAACCTGAGTTCCAATCACGGCCCTTCTACTTACTGCCTCACTATATAACCCTGGGCAGGCCACCTGGGAAAAATGTTGCAGGAGGGATGCGTGTTCAGGTAGAGATTGAACTGATTGGTTCCTTCTAGCTCTGGGATTCTGGGATTGATTCTGAGATTCTTCCCCCAATGCTCTTTCGTTTACACGTGACTGGTTGCCATGGTTTTAGACCTAGGAGGTCAGACAGATTTATGGTACTCAGGGATGAGTAAATGCACCGCTTCTAGCAGAAACCTTCACAATGAAACAAAACAAAACAGAACCCTGGCCTGGTAATTGAAACCTTGGTGCCAGGGGCAAGGAGTAAGGGGAAAAACCAAGGACATCTCTTTAGCTGGGAGCAGCCTGTGGGCTGCCAGGGTGGGGAGACCAAGATGAGGCAGTGGCTGCTCTGGCGCCAGGTGGGTAATGTGGGGAGTCCCTGGGTTGTATGACACAGTACTAGGCACCGTGTGTTTGAACATCACCATAAGCTATAAATGGTTTTGTATGCAAAGGAGAATTACAGGTCTCTTGTAAGTCCACAAAGCTGAGCTCCACCTAAAAAGAAGCCCATAATTTCCCTCCAACTGGTTTAAACAAAAAAAGGATCAAAAAGTGCCCTCTGGTAACCTGAGAAATTCTCCAGGATCATCAGGAATAAAAGAAATGTTACTCTCTTCACGATCTGCCAGTATGTCTCTCAGAAACAATTCAAGCAGTTTTTCTAGAAAATGCTTTAATTTGGGCAGACAAAACCTAATAGTTTCATGTGAATAATTCACACTTTAGTAGCATTTTAGGGTTTCTAAAGCACTTTTCTTACCTGTGCCCCATGAAATGCTGTAATACAAGAATGTTAAGACTGTATCTTGTTCTGGTCCCCCTGACGACCCCTCCTCAATCCCCTTCCAGGCAATATAGTAAATTGATAAGTAGCCAGTCAGTATAAGGGAACAATAGCAGGAAATACGATTGCAAAGGGGAAGCTGGAAGTCACATACAAACTGTCCGGAAGATCAGAGCATAATTTACAAATGGTATCACATATTAACTAAAATTAGCATCCTGGGAACACGTGCTGAATCAGCAGAAGTCACCCAGCTGCTTCTAGGTGGTTCTATGAGATGTAAGTTCCAGAAAAATTCTAAACCTTCACAGGTTCAGACCAAGCAGAACATCAAAAAGCTGGTGATAATTTTGAGATGTTTAGGATATGTTAATGAACTAATCCCAAGGTAGCACAGGTAGGAGTTGGTCTCTTTCCCCCCCCAAAAAAGCCATGAAAGGGACACCTCAAACTCCTACCCCCACCATCTCTTTTCCCTCTCCATCCAGTCCATCCTAGCTCTAATCCACGCTGACAAGAATGATAATCTCTGCCTCTCCCCCTGCCCGTCCTTTTTCCTACTTTCCTTCACCATCCCACTCTCTGTCCACATGCTGCTGTCTGCCTCTGTATCTCTTTTGACTCTTGTTTTTGTGTTGTGGATTTTTTTTTTGTCTTCATACCCTCTGTGTTTCACTAAAATGTGATTACCACCTCATTTCCTGCTGCCAACAGTCATTGTTCCTTGTGAGTACTCAAAGAGCTGGGAGTGCCTGTCCCCGTTTTATAATTTCATAAATTAACTGTCGAGTTTTATTGTTCCCATTTTACAGAGTAGGAAACTGAGTTTGGTTAAGTTCAGAACCACAACTTAGGGTGGGGTAGCTGAGGTTTTCTCTTGTAGTCTTTCAGCAAGATAGAAACAGCAGTTTAGCTTAGTATTTAGTTTAATTAGCAAGAATAATTCGGTTAAAGAGAGTGTTCAAGATGGTGCACTAAGGCTAATTCTTCTCCCCCAACTTTTTTACAGCACAGGAAGCTCCCCAACAGGGCCCTTCTGCCAGGGTTCCAACGTCTCTATCTCTCCCTTATGGGGCACATCCCTATATGGAGCACCTCTCCTCCAATATAGTTTGTGCTACTTGCAACAGTTGCAAAAAATGCCCATTTGCAGTTCTTATTAAATGACCTGCCCAAAGTAACAGAGCTGGGAAGTGCCAAAGCTAAGACTCAAATGGTCTCCCTCCCTAAATCCTATACTCTATCCCCCTGAAATCCCCTGCCTTTCAAATCATTCCATTCTTTGTCATTCCTCAGCAGTTTGAAGTTGCAAATCAGAGTTAACAAGTTCTGGTGGTGATTCCTTACAGTCATTCTGGGAAGTTGGTCTTAATCTCCCTTAAAAGATGAAGAAACAAAGATTGTGTGTACAGTAACCAAGTCATAGCATCAGCTATGGCTCAGGGCATAGGGTTAAGGCTCCCTGAGTCATGTTGCCTGTTGAACAGGCAAACTCACAGTCATTTCTGCCCACACAGATTAAAAGGAGCATGTCTTCTTTTCCCGATTCTGATTCATTCCATCCTACTCCAAGGAATTTCTAAAAACAGAATTTATCGCACCTTTCCATTACCTTCCTCAGTAGAAACCTTGGGAATAGTATTTATTAAATGTTCTGCTGTTGTCTAGAATTGGGATGTTAATTACTGGCCCAAATTCTATTCAATGAGCATTTGTTAAATGCTTACTACTTAACCATAAGACTTCAAGTATACAAAGACAAGAATCAAATTGTTTCTGCCCTCAAGAAACTTATATTTTACTAGGTCTTTAGAGCCAACTAAGGTCAAAATATGCCTTTACTATTCTTCACTAAAATAGTAGCTTAAAGCAAAACTCTAGTGATGGAATATGATTTTATTTTTGCAGTCAGTAATTCAAACGCAGAGAGCATTCCCTGCAGCCTCAGAATACCTTGGCTGAAGGTCACGTTTAGAGCCTGTGTGATTCTATTTGACAGGACACCACTTATACTCCAGAAATTCAGATTACCACTAACATTCAGAAAGCAAACAATTATTGCTGGCTAAGAAATTCCTTAAGTCAAAAGCCGTTCCCATGGGGATGGCAGAATGTTTTATCTCCAGCCAGGAGGATAAGAAGGGGCCATGCGTGCCAACATTTTTGTAAGTGGGATGTCATAAATTCGTTAAAGCTTTCACTAGTGTTACAGGAATATGAGTCTGGAACCTACTGAATGAGGACACATAACAGCTGGCAGTGCCCATTTGTATGAGGGATCACAACAAGGGCCAGTGGAAACAATTACCAAACATAGCTATGGGGGATGGAGACATTGTGGTTTAGGCTACGTCTACACTGAATGACATTGCACTGTCCCCTGGTGGAATATGGAATGGCCTGGTTTATACCAAACCATAGAGAGTTGAGTGAAAGTGGGAGGGGGATAAGCTTGTAGGAATGGAGAACAGCCGGCTGACATTTTTGTAATGGTAGGCTACGTACGTGGTGTGGTCACAAAAGCTCCTGACTTGGAGTGAGGGAACCTAGCTTTAATACTTAACTAGCTGTGTGATTCTGCAGAAGGCAATTTATCTTTGTGAAATTAATATGCTAATGCTCCCCCTGCCTTTCTCACAAGGTTTTTGTGAGGTGAGTTATTATTATTGTCATATAGGTTCATACAGGGCCAGGGTGCAATTTCTCTTTACACCTCTAAAGACCAGGTTGGTTCCACAGTAGTCAGCTAACACCTGAAGATTTTGACGATCTGGCTGGAAGTTCATATGGTGGCATAGATGAACTTCTGGATCTGACTCAATGTCCCCAGCCTGTTCTGTCTTCTAGTTTTGTGTCTGTACCCAGATAATATAGCACCAGATTTCCAAGAAGTGTATCTTTCATAATCCAATGTGGGAAATTAAAACTGGTGTTACCCGCTAAACCTCTATTGAGAAAACACCCATACCAGCCATCATGCTCTTTTTAAACTCAGACAAGCCCATGAACCCTTTGCCCATCTCTCTGTCTTGCCTCTGCTGGCATCTTCTCCACCAACCTTTGTTCTCTTTCATGTGTTATCTTTCCCTATTAGAAAGGGGGATTCCTTAAGGGCAAGGGATGTCTTTCTTTTTGCATGTATTTATATTACCAGCATTTAGAATAGTGCTTGTCACATAGTGCATGCTTCAGAAATGTTTTATCCATATCCATCTATTTCTTTATCTATCTCTCTAAAATAATTCTAGTCACCCAGCTAGGATTTGGCTCTATTGAAATGCTAACAGCCACACAACCTTTAAATGATTTCCAGAATAGAAAACACAGAACTAGAATAGAAATTAAACTGAATTGTCTCCTACCTCTTGAAATAAGGTGATGAACAGAAGGGACATTAGTGGCAGACCGAGTAAAGAACATGTCATCCCAACTCAACATGATCACATGTTCAAGTTGATGGCATCTTTCTCCTGGGGACTCAGTGCATTTGTATTTTATTTTATTTTATTCATCTTCCTAACATCCCAGGAGGGTAATAACAACAACAATTATAACAATAGATTACATGTATTTGGTCCCGTATGGGAAAGTGTCAAATATGATTAGTTACATTTCAGATGTAGAAGCCAAGACATAGAGGGTAAAAATGAGGAACTTCCCCCCCCCCCCAAGGTCATGCCATAAATCTGCAATTGCAACTTGGATAGAATTTCACTGACTCTGGTATCTGGTCTCTTTGGAGCCAGAAGTATATTCTTACTTTGCCCTGAGATACTGGGGAATTTATTTCTTTGAGCAAATAGGAAGTAGAAAAAGGAAATATGGAAGTGTTGGAGTGTCTGGTTCTTGGAAGGAAAAGATGGAAAGGGAGACATTTTGAGTGTCAGGAGCACCAGTAGAATGTAGATCCCACTCCTCATTTCTTTTCCTGTACCCATGCTCCTGATAGGTATGGCTGTATCCTTCTGCATACGAAGGTAACTATGTGCCCCATAGCTGAAGGAGAACAGTATTGGCCCTGGGCAAAATTGGGGAGTTGGACAATTTGTCTGAAATTTCTCTTATCTCCCTCCCTCTTCAGACTTGCCTAGTACTCTAATTTCTATGTTCCTCCCAGGTCCTGCTATTAAAACAAGAAAGAATCTGATGCCAGTCATCAAATACTTTGGGGTAAATAAATTTTAGTCAGCAAATGACCTCTTCCAGGGGTTAATAAATATGGTTAGCCTAAATGGCACCTAGGAGCCCCTTTACATTTAGCCCCAGAAATTGCCCTAGGTTCAAGGCCCTTTGTGGGTCAGCACTCACTCAAAACCATAATTCAAAGGTCCCCACCAAGACGCTTGCTTTACCAGCCAACCAGAGGACATTTTCATTCAAGACATGAGATATTTAATCAAATGACAAAGCAAACTAAGTGAGAAGAAAAGATTCCCTTATGCATATGGGAGGTATATTCTCCCCAAGTTTACTGGGCCGTGAGTGGGAGAAGGCTCTCAGGATGTGAAGGAACAGGTCAGGTTCTGTTGCTGGTACTCTTTGAGGGACTTCACAGAAGAGTCAGACAAACTAGTAAATGCTGAAAGCAATACACATTTTTTGCTTGAAATTTAAGGGGAAAAGGAGATACCCAGCTTAATTAGAAATCCCTAAGGGAAAAGGTAGCAAAGACAAACAATGGGTACCAGATTACCTTAATGACCTACCCTTCCACTTTACCTTGGGACCAAAACTAATAGATCCATACTAGGCACTCTACTAACCCCTACACTCTAGTAGAGTTGGAACTAATATGTTGGAAGTGAGACTGCAAAGGAAGGGTATGTTGCTAGGGACTCTGAGGCATGATGATATCCAACTCACAACAAAAGAAGGAATTCACGTGGTCTGTTGAAAGGCTGCTTCCAGGATTTAGTCCATGACTACACAAAGTTGTTGCTGGCACTCCTAGGGTCAATTCTTCAGCAGTTTATTCAACCTTCTAGTCATGGCAACTCCAGGATTTAAGGAGATTAGATATTTTACAGGGAGAGTAGGGAACTTGCTCAATTAAGTCTTAGTGGTTTCCCACCCTTGAGATCACGAGCACGGAGCCATCAAATTAACTAAGAAAATAGAAATTTCTAACTTAGAAGATTCTAAATATGAGAGAAAGGGGTATCCAGAGAAGGAAAATGGCAGAAAGGAGAGGTTGATAAGTAGGAGGACAGGGTGTGATCATTTAATAATTCATTCATTCAATAAACATTAAATACCTATTATGTGCCAGGCACTGTACTCAGTACTGGTTAGGAAATATACAGCCTATTGAAGGGAGAAAGAATAAGCCAGAATGAAATATATTTTTCAGCTATACAAGGAAATACTCGTAACAGATATACATAGCAAGAACACGTCTGATTAAGGAATAAGTACAGAGGGTATCACGTTAAAAACATATGGAACATGCTGCTTATACTTGATGCCTCTATTTCATCTCTTACTTCTCAAACTCCTGCAATGTGACTTCTGAACCCAAATGCAACAGAAATGGCTCTCTCTAAGGTTACCGCTAGTCTCTTAATTACTTAAGCCCACTGGCCCTTTCTCTGTCCTCATCGTCCCCCTTCCACAGCAGTTGACACTATTGGTCATTTCTCTATCCTAGGCAATCTTTCCTCCCTGGGTTCTTGTGACACTGCTTTCTCAGGGCTCTCCTTCTCTGTATCTGTCCACACTCTGGGTACACGTACAGACTGGGCACACAAATTCAGCACCATTTACAGTTTTATCCACAAAGGCGTGATGTCCTCTGATGACATCACAGAACTCTCCGTTCTACACATCATGTTTGTGCTAGCCTCTCTGCTAATCTCCAGTGTCTCATCTCCAAGTATCTTTCAGACATCTCAGACTGAATGTTGAGTAGAGATATCTTAAACTTAGCCTGTCCAAAACTGAACCCATCCTCTTTCTCTCTAAATCCTTCCCGCTTCCCACTTGTAAAGGGCCACACCATTCTCCTAGTCCCTCAGGCTTGCAATCTGGGCATCATCCTTGATTCCTCACGGCCTCTCAGTCCCTATATCCAGTCTTTTGCCAATGCCTGTTGATTACATCTTTGAAAGGTCTCTCAAATATGCCCCTTTCTCTCCTCTGACATTGCTACCATTTCTAACACAGGTTCTCATCACCTCACACCCAGACCATCACTGTAGCCTGCTGGAGAGTCTACCTGCCTCAAATCTCTCCCCACTCCAACCCATCCTTCGTTCAGCCACTAAAGAAATTCTCCCAGAGCACAGGTTCAACACACATACACACACGCACACGCACACACGCACATGCACACGCACACACACTGTTCCAGCACTGCTTCCCTTCCCCTCTCCCCCGATAAATTCTGGTGCTTCCCTCTCACCTCCAGGATCAAATACAAAATGGTCTTCTTGGAATTCAAAGCCCTTCATAACCCAATCTTCTCCTACCTTTCCACTCTTCTTATACCTTACTCCCCACCAAGTACTCTTCAATCTGGTGTCACTGGCCTCCTGGCTATTTCATTTCTCAGCTCTGGGCATTTTCTCTTGCTCTCCCATATATCTGGAATGCTCTCCTTCCTCATTTCTACCTGCTGGCTTCCTTTAAGCCTTTCCCAATCTCTCTTACTTTACCATTCACCCCGTACATAGCTTGTTTGTACACACTTATTTGCTTGTTGTCCCTCCCATTAGGTTGTGAGCTCTGTGGGAAGAAGAGCAACCTTTTGCCTTCTTTTATATCTTCAGAGCTTAGCATAGTGACTGGCACAATAAAAAAAATGTTTATTGACTCACCTACTGGCATGTAAATAAGGCTAGGAGCAGAAACAAAGGGGCTAAGTAAAGCTGTTCTTCCCTCCTCCTCTCTGCCTCCTGGCTTCCTTGGTTTTCATTAAGTCCTAGATAAAGTCCTATTTTCTACAGAAAGTCTTTCCCAACTTCCCTTAATTCTAGTGTCTTCCCTCTGTTAGTTATATCCTGCTCTATATACATAGCTATATATACATATATACATATCCTGCTATAAATACACAGTGGCTTGCGTATTGTCTCCCCCATTAGACTGTGTGAGCACCTTGAAAGCACAGGCTGTCTTTTGCCTTTTTTGTTAATCCCATAATGCCAGACACCTAGTAGACACCTAACAAATTCTTACTGACTGATGACTGGGAGAGATATTTGTCAGGTACTTGGTGATGTGGAATTGGAGCTAAGGAGTGATATTAAGGCTAGATGGATAGATTTTGAAATCTTCTGCACAGAGATAATAATCAAGGTAATGAGATCTACAAGAGAGAGTGTTGAGAGAGAAGAGGACCCTTGGAGGACACCCATCGTTAGATGTTAATCTAGCAAAAGAAAGTAGGAAAGGTCAGATAGGAGAACCCTAAGACAGCAGCATCACAAAAACCCCAGGAGATGAAAGGATTGATTGTAGAGGAGAAGGTGGCCAACAGTGTCAGACATCACAAAATGCCAAGATGGATTAGGATTTAGAAAAAGTCATCAGATTAAAAGATATTGATAGCAACTTTGGAGAGAGTAATTTCAGTGGAGTGGTGAAGGCAGAAGTCACATTGTATGTGGTTGAAAAGTGAGAAGATAGAAAGTGGAGGCTAGGAAGAGAAGCATATTTTTCTAGGGTTTTAGCTGTGTGAGAGAAGAGAACAATAGAATGATAATTCGAGGCTGATAGGATCAAGGTAAGGTCTTTTAAGAAGGAAGAGAACCTGGGGTGTTTGTAGTTACAAGGGCCTAGATTTGGAGAGCACTGAACATCATTTAAAAAAAAAAGAAATTGACTGTATTTTAACAGACATGACAGGGCTAGTTATAGATGAAGCAGTCAATTCAAAATCAGCAGTGTGTGCAGTTAGACCATTGACTAGTTAGAACTAAGGTCAAATTAAATACTAAACTAGAAGGAAGCTTGAACATGAGAAGACATTGTGTACTATTACAGAAGCTTTGAATTGACTCATTTTAATGAGCCATCAACTCAAAAATATGGGAGACAAGAGTGTTAACTTTATCAGCATTTCTTAGAGAACTCTAAAAGATGCAAAGGACAGCTGAGCGGCACCATAGTGAAAAGAGTGCCAGGGCTGGAGGCAGGAAGACTCATCTCCCTGAGTCCAAATACAGCCTCAGACACTTACTGTGTGGACCTGGGAAAGTCACTTAAACCTGTATGCCTCAATTTTTTCATCTGTAAAATAAGCTGGAGAAGGAAATGGCAAACCACTCCAGTATCTTTGCCAAGAAAACCCTAAACGGGGTCATAGAGAGTTGGGCATGACCAAAATGATGGAACAACAACAAAAGATGCAAAGTGGTTTCTGTGATTAGGACACCGAAAGAATCATGAAACCACCTCAACCAGAAAACACAAACTGAATAAACACGAGAACCAAAGTTGTCATTAGTTTAGGGTACAGACTGACTTGCAAAACATTATAAAGGAAGATGACAGAAGATGACTTGTAGTATTGCTTCACAGAACAATGAAGAGCCATTGAGGACAAAAAGGGTCCTTAGAGAGCTGGATATGAGATCCTGCTGAACCGGGTTATGCCAATGGTATGTGCAGATTAAACTGAAAGAGGAACAATAAGCAGATGTGAATTGGTGCATGTTATGGGCATTTTTATAATGATTTATTTTTTCAGTGATGATAATGGAAACACTGTCTTAATTCTACCATTATGGTATTCAGTACAATATGGGATGAAGAAGAAATTAGACTTAATAAGATAAAGTCAAGAAAAGTAATTGGACCTGATGAAATACACAGAGAGGAAATATCATCTGAAGGGAATACAGTTTTAAAGGCACACAGGGTTTGATTTTCAAGGCATCCAAAGAAGGGAAGACTCCCACAGAATGGAAAGAAAAGGCAGACTCTACTAAAACAAAAAAGGTCAATCAAAATGGAATCAGCAACTGTTGACATGTTTACTTGCTTTTCCAGCTCTATAAAATCTTTAGAATAATGGTCTATTCATGTGTGCATTCAATGGTCTATTCATGAAGGATGCTATCCTTGATGAAAACATGAAAAAAAGAAAATAGGCATGCTTTCACAGAAAATTTTCTAAAATAGACTATATCCATATGGCCATGAACGTGACAAAGGTGGATAAGAAAACATAAGAGCTCTTTATGTATATAGTTTATTAATTTTTTAAAGGCATTCAACTTAGAACAAAATGTAGCCTTGAAGGCTCTCCTCAAACTAAATGTCTCTTATATATACATTAAAATTCTACATCTGTTATGGATGAGACCATGGAAATGTAATAAATTTGTTCAATAATTTGCTCACTGAGTATTGACATCAAGTGAGGTGACAAACAAGACATATGCTAATGAAAGATGTAAGACATCCATTCAGACTTCAAATAAAAACAGCCTCAATGGCAAGAGTCTCCAAATGCTCCTAGTTGCAAGGTACATTGTACAAATAGCCTCAGGTCCAGGAACTACAAAGTGAAATCCGGTAGTGAAGAAGAAATTGATCTCCCCTTTCCCACTGACATAAATGAGAAGATGAGGTATGCATATTGTCTCGACCATGACTGTGCAGCCCCTTAACTTAGTTCAACAATGTAAATATCTTGCATTAGTATTACAGATGGATAATGAGCTAAGTCCAGAATTGAATAGAAGGTTGAAAATGTGCTTAATTGCATTTGGGAAATGGTGAGGTATTTTCAGTAATTCCAGATTGCATGCTACTACAAAAGATCTTGTCTTTAATAATATAAAGTCTATTCTGCTGTTAATGCTATATGGTTATTGATCACGAAACACCATAATCTTTGAAGAATAAGAATTACAAATAATCCAAAGGATGTGTGTGGAGGGAGACTATATTAAAGTATCTGGAGATGATTTGGATACTGCAGACCCCTAAGGGGTGACCACACCCTTGGGCTCATAATGCCAGTGGGATAACAACCTCTTTATTTGCCTGGGACAGTAAGGACATGACTTGTGAAGTGTTGATGATAGCAATAATGATAGATGTCAATAAATGTGAATTTGGGAAAGGGAGGATTCAATTGAGCAAGTCAGTTCATCTCAACTCAACAAACATTCACTAAATACCTACTGTGCCTAGGGTCATCCTGTTGGTAGTGAGGAAGGCATAAAGTTTAAATAAGACATGGTCAGCCCTCGGAGAGCTCCCAATCTATTAGAATGATAGTGATCAGAATTGTGATATATACAAATAACTGAGTGACCTTAGAACCTGGAACTGGGTGATGTAGGCAGAATGCATCCTCAAATTAATATGCTTATATGGTTGCTCCAAGAGGAAGCCTTTTGAGCATGGCATGGAAGCCAAAGGGACCTCCTACCATAGCTTTAATCTAATAACTATTTCTTCTCCTTCATCCCCTACTTTCTGGACTATATCCTGAAATAATTTACATACTCTGTAGTCATGCCCTCGTCTAGGTCTCATTGATTTAAGTAGTATCATAGTACTATAATACTATAAAGTATTGCTTGTATATTCAGCCATTAAAATGAAATTAAATACAGACAAATGTTAAATTCTTGGGTTAAAAAAATCAGTTTTATAAGCACAAGACAAGAGAAATAAGGTTAGATAAATCATGTATCTGAAAAAAAGATCATGTGTGAGAAGTATGTAGTGGACCACAAGCTTGATATTTATCAACAAGGTAGACATGGAAGCCAACTTTTGTTTTTGGACCTTAATTAACTTTTGTTTATTTTTAGTTTACATAATTGATTTCCACAAGATTTTGAGTTATACATTTTTCCCCATCTTTCCCCTACCTACAAACAGCCATCCCACTGTATACCCATTCCCCCAATCTGCTCTCTCCTATATCCTCCCCCATCACCCCTCTGACTTTCTGGTAGAGCAAGATGAATCTCCCTAACCCAGTGTCTGTATATCTTAGTTCTCAGTTGCATGTAAATAATAATAATTGTATGTATATGTAAATATATATATACACACATATGTGTGTGTGTATTTTAACATATGGTTTTAGAACTTTAAATTCTAGATTCTTTCCCTTCCTCCCTTGTCACCCACACCCACTGGAAAGACAAACAATTCAATACAACTGTACATGTGTAGTTACTCAGAACATCTCCACAATGGACGTATTGTATAACACTGATGATCTTTCCCTCCTTTCTATCCCTCCCTCCCCTTATTCTGTTCCCTAATTTGTCCCTGTCTCTTTACAGAAGTGTGTGCTTCTAACAACTCTCCCCTCCCTTCCCTCCCTCATTACCCCTCTTATCCCCATTCCCCCTACTCTCCTGTAGGGCAAGATACCTATTTTCGAGTGTATGTCATTCCCTTCCCTAAGCTAAATTCAATGAGAGTAAAGTTAATCTATTCCCTTTTTGCCTTCCTGTTCTTCCCCTCCATTATAACAGTTATCCCTTGCCTCTTCTATATGAAATTATTGATCCCATTCTGTCTCTCCCTGTCTCCTCTCATTCTATTCCTCTCACCTCTTAACTTCACTTTTAAAATATCATCCCTTCCTATTCAATTGATCCTGTACCCTCTGTCTATGTACACATATATACACACACTCCCATATGTATTCATATGCATATATATACATATACATTTATATTCCCTTCACCTAGCCTCATACTGAAAAAAGTTTCATAAGTTACAGTTATCATTTTTCCATGTTGGCATGTAAATAGTTAAACTTTAATAAGTTCCTTATGATTTCTTTTCCATGTCTATCTTCTCATGCTTCTTGTATTTGAATGTCAAATTTTCTTTTCAGTTCTGGTTTTCTCCTCAAGAATGCTTGAAAGTCTTCCACCTCATTGAATAACCCTATTTTCCCCTGGAACATTATACTCAATTTTGCTGGGTAAGTGATTCTTGGTTTTAATCCTAGCTCTCTTGATCTCCAGAATATCATATTCCAGGCCCTTTGATCTCTTAATGTAGAAGCTGCTAGATTCTGGGTTATCCTGATTGTGTTTTCACAGTATTCAAATTGTTTCTTCTTGGCAGCCTGTAATATTTGCTCTTTGATCTGGGAACTCTGGAACCTGGCTATAACATTCCTAGGAGTTTTCTTTTTGGGATCTTTTTCAAGAGGTGATTGGTGAATTCTTCCAAATTCGATTTTGCCCTCCAGTTCTAAAATATCAGGGCAATTTTCCTTGAGAATTTTTTGAAGGATGATTTCTAGGCTCTTTTTCTGATCCTGGCTTTCAGGTAGTCCAATAATTTTTAAGTAGTCTCTCCTGGATCTATTTTCTAGATCAGTGGTTTTATTTTCAATGAGATATTTCACATTGCCTTCTATTTTTTCATTTGTTTGGATCTGTTTAATAGAATCCTGATTTCTCATAAAATCATTTGCTTCCATTTGCTCCACTCTAATTTTGAAGGAATTACTCTCTTCAGAAAGCTTTTGAGATTCTTTTTCCATCTGGCAAATTCGACTTTTTAAGGCATTTTTTTCCTCATTGACTTTTTGGGCCTCTTTTGCCATTTGAGTTAACCTATTTTTTAAGGTGTTATTTTCTTCAATCAGGTTGTTGCCTCTCTTATCATGATTTTCTTGCATCATTTTCATTTCTCTCCCCAATTTTTCCTCCCCTTCTCTTATTTGGTTTTCAAAATCCTTCTAAAACTCCTCTATGGCTTGTAACCAGTCTACATTTTCCTTGGAAGCTTTTGGTGTGGGAGTTCTGACTGTGTTTTCTTTTTCTTGTTCCATTCTTTGATCCTTTTTGTCCCACAAAAAGGAATCTAAAGTTGGATTGCTGTGCTTTCTTTGCTTCCTTTGCCTGGTCATGTTGCCACTCAGTTACTTGACTTTTGGGCTCAGTAGAACTCTACTTTCAGAGGGGAGAGTTTTGTCCCAAATGGCTGAGTTTTCACAGCTGCCGGAGCTACTGGGAGGCTGTCTCTACAGCCCCCACCAGCTTTGGCTCACTGGTCATGCACCTCAGGACCCCCACCTTAGACCGGGATCCCAATCCAGGCAGCTTAAGACAAGAACACTTAGCTTCTGAATGATGACTTGGCCCCCCTGCAATCTGCAGGCTGGGAGTTTTTGAAGCAGACACATGGAGACAGCTGCAGGGCCGTCACTTCAGACTGCTCCTAGCTTTGGAGGCAAGGGACCCACCCTCTCCCTCAAATTTAGCTGAGTTCCACTAACCTTTTCCCTTTGTCCTTGGCTTTTATGGGTTGGTAATTGTGGAAACCACCACAGCTGCAGGTGATCCACTCTCCTGAAAACTCCAGCCACAGCTTCTCCTGAATGGCCTGGGGCTAAAACTGCATGGGGCTGGGCTCTGCTCCCAGCATGCTTCGATGAGCCCTTTCCATCCATCTGCCCGGCTGCCTTCAGCAGGAGCCTTGTTTATCTGCTGTTTTATGAGGTCTGGAGCTCTAAAATTTGTTTAGAGTCATATTTTCTAGGTATCTGAGGTGGTTATGGGGAGAGCTGAGGAGTTATCCTGCTTCTATGCTGCCATCTTGACTCCACCCCCTCCCCCAACTTTACTTTGGACTATGTTTGTGATTTCTTTGTTATGGGCAGCTCTTGACAAAGAAACTCTACCAGTGCAGACCAGCATTTACTCCTCAACTAATAGTTTTAGGGAATGGTCATGATCCAGTGACTTGGCTTTTCCATACAGCCAATATGTGTCATGATAGGCTAGAGCCAGGTCTTCCTGGCTCTGAGGCCAGCCCTCCATTTGCTCTACCATGTTCTCTCATGTTAATGCCAACATAGTAATAATAACACCAATTTCATTGTGACAGTGAGCTGTGGTAGAACATGGGAAGCCTGGGTTAGAATCCCTGCTCTGTTTTTTAACTTGCTTGGACAAGTCACTTCTCTTTTTAGGTTCAATAAATCAACCTCATCAGTAGTGATGTAGTGATGACCTCATCAGTATTGACCATAGGACCATGTATCTAGAGCTGGAAGAGGCTCTACATATCACTTAGTCTCTAACCCCCTCATTTTACAGATTTATATTTAACAAATTTAATTATAGACTCATTTAACTGAGGCTGAAGGAAGTAAAATGACTTGCCCAAGCTCATACAGGTTAACAGGTGACTGATATGGGGCTTGAACTCAGGTTCTGACTCCAAACCCAGCCCTCTTTGCATTGCATTTACAAGCTCTACAGCAGAGGGTCTTAACCTGAAGTCCACAGGGACAGATTTTAGGAGGTCTGTGAATTTGGATGTAAAAAAATTGCCTACTCATTTTCACTAACCTTTGGTTTCTTTTTAATTCTGTGTATTTCATTTTATGCATTTAAGAACATGATTCTGAGGTGCTCAAAGACTTCACCAGACTACCAAGGGGGGCCATGGAACACAAAAAGGTTAAAGACCCTCGATCCAGGGTCCTTTCCACCCTTAACAGACTATGTACCTAAGTCAGTGACACACCTAGGCATCTGAGTATGTCTGTGTCTCCATGGAGTTGGGGGGCTAGGAGTGTGAGGTGGGATGAGATGGGAGAATAAGCCCAAGGCAGGAGAAGAACATTGTAAGGGAAGAAAGAAAGGCAAATGCTGCCTACTCCATAATTCTGCCTATAGCTACCTCTGCCCCTTAGCCATTGTTAAGTGGCAAATTAAGGGTAAGGAAGAATCTTTGGGCAGCTCATGTTTCCAACCCTCATTGTAGCTTCTCTCATCATTGTCCGCTGGAACCCAAGGTTAAATCTCATAAATGCCATAGCCTGCTCTTCTGTCCAAGGACACGAATCTTTGTCAAGATCCACAACAAAAATAAGCAGGCATTTAAATGGAATGGCCTCGAGCACCTAATGACCCCCTTTTGTGGTAGGAATGTTTAATGATAGTTTCAGTTATGGAAACCCCAGAGACCAGGTTCCAAACAGTCTCAGCTGGGAAACCCAAGTTTTCTCGTTCTAGCAATCCTCAATGATAGGTTTCCAGGGCAGCTGATAAAGCAGTTAATTATAGCTAGGTGTTTGACTCCTCTGCAAAGTACCCTTGCCTCCTTGCCAGAGATCAGAGCCTCTCCACACTTCTCTCAGGAGTCTTCTCTCCTGAAAAGCCTGAATAGGCAAGCCCATTGGAAATTTTCTCCTTAAGACAGAAAAAAACTAAAATCAACCCATGAATACCTTTGCGCAGAGAAATCTCAAGTTGGAGCCCACCCCTCCCCCCCACTTCCCTGACCTTACCCTGGTCACAAGGGACTGTTGGCAGTTTCCCAAGGTATATCATACAGTCCTTTGTCTGGGTGTTCAGATGAATATGTAATTCAACGAATAAGTCTTTGAGATTTGGATATTAAAAACGCAAAGCAAGTGGGAAGGGGAAATCTGTGCTCTTAATCTAGTCTTGTCCTTTGGCTCCCAAAACATAGCCTATGGCCCAAGGCCCCCAAAGACTAATCTGAATTCACATGGGATATGTCCAGTATTGGGGCTTAACCCCAAAGGCTTCTCTTTCTTCCTTTAGATCATTGCCCCCACCTGGAAAAGTCTACAAAATAAAATTTAGATACAGCTTGTGTCTAGGCAACAGTGTCAGACTCAAATAAAAAGGGAATCCTGAAAGCTTCAATTGACTTAGAAAACCACAAGTTAACATTATGTTGTATTGTATTTTTATTTATTTTGTTAAATATTCTGTTTTCCAGTTTGAGTTTTGCAGGCAGCAATGGTCCAGCAGTGAGTCTGACACCTGTATTCTAGGTCATCTCAAATGCAAATGGTAGGATGTCTAAGTCATTTACAGAAACTCAACATATCAGGTACAGTTATCAGGTACAGGACCACCCTTTTTTGACCCCGGACTCATAAGAGCACGGAACAGATATAGAAGCATAAAGCACTCAAATTACCCCTCAGCTCCTCTCCAAGAGGGAGCTGAATTTTGGGTTGCTATCGGGGCAGCCCCATTACTGTGGTGACACCTCGTTCTCATGCAGTCCTACACAGGCTCCCAAGACTCAGCGCCACCCTGTGGTTTAGACCCCTCCTCCCAAAAAGATAAAGGCGTAACCATCAGACAAATCACTTCACCTTTTTGTGTGTCAATCCAATGTCTTGATCTATAAAATGGGAATAGTAACCTGTCTTTTCCCTTAACTGAACTCCAGGTTCCCCCTCCCCCGGGCCACTTTCTACACTTACTCCCCAAATAATTTTTTGGAATAATTATATTTATTTATCTGTGCCCATGTTGTTTTCCCCAAGAAAGCTATAAACTCCTTGGGGACAGGGAGTGTTCTGTTTTTGTCTCTGTACCCACTGTGGCTAGTACATTGTTTAACACAGAGAAGGTCTTCATAAATATTTGTTGAACTGAAGTGAGTGAACAATAAATGAGTGCATTTAACTGAAAATAAATATGCAATTTGAGTTGGAGACTCCCTGATTCAAAAATTTGGATAGGACTTTCTGAGAACGTGGAAAATTCAATGCAAGGTCATCAATTTATCCTTACTTTGAGGCAAGCAGGGACATTTACCAGCTTGTTTCTGTTATTTTCTGAAATTAGGAATTTTGTGCCCTGGACAAAGATCTCCTGTAATGATTTTTTTTTCTTAATCTCAGTCATAGCAAAGTACACTTTAAAAACATTACCTTGGTGGGCAGCAGGGAAAGCAATTACTAGATAAAGAAAGACCACTGACCACCTTTCATCTGAAATGCTCAGAAATTGATGCTTTTAGTGCTGGCATCATTCAATTCAGCCAGCTCAGAAGGCCTAAAGTTCCATCACTGAATTGGTGCATAACTTTTGACAAGTTGTTTTAATTAACCTCTTGGTAACCCCTATAAAATGAGGACAAGGACCTAATCTCTTCACTGTCCCTTTACTCCAAGATAATTTATCTATTCTCTCTCTGCCTCTGTCCCTCTTTCTTGTCCCCCTCTCTCTTTCTTTTCTTCCTTCTTTCTCCTCCTCCTTCTCTCTCTTTCTCTCTGTTTGTCTCTCTTTTTATCCCCCTCCCACCTCTCTTTCTCTCTCATCTCTTTCTCTCCCCCCTCTCTCTCCTTCCCTCTTTTCTCTCCCTCGCCTCCCTCCCTCCTTCCCTTTTGTCCCTCCCTCCCCCCCTCTCTCTCCCTCCTTCCCTTTCTGTCTCCGTCTTCTTCCTTTCCCCTCCTCCCCCCTTTCTTTGTTGGCTTTCATGGGCCATCGTATGGACTCTGCAGCTAGGAAAGATAATATGATTCTAACCATTAGGAGAAGCACTGTGGTATAAGAGATAGAGTTTGGACACTTATTAACTATGTGATTCTGGGTAAATAACTCAATCTCTCCTGGCCTTCATTTTTCTTCTCTTTGAAATTAAGGAGTTAGACTCCATGACCTCTAAGGTGGAGATTTTTAACTTTTTTTTTTTTGCATCATGGACTCCTGAGAACATTTAAATGTATAAATGTATAAAACAAAACACATAGGATTACAATGGAAACCAAATATAGTTAAATAAAGATGTATAGTTTCCCATCCAAGTTCATGAACCCTCTGAAATCTTCCTGTGGATCCCAGGTTAAGAGGAGTGTGTGTCCCTGTTCTGAAGTCCCTTCCATCTCTGAAGGTAGATTCTAGTGCCTGGAATCAGAGAGGTGGTAGGCCTTTCATACCTTGTTCTGCCAACTTTTAAAGGATTATGTTCAGCTCTAGGTTACACAATGAAGAAGGCCGTTGATGACCCAGGATATCCAGAAGAGGTCAACCAGGATGATGAGAGGCTAGAGAATCCATTGAAAAAACTGGAGCTATTTAGGTTGAAGGGATTTGTGGGGAACATGATAGCTGTCTGAAAATATCCAAAAGGCTGTTCATGGAAGAGGAAATAGATTTGCTCTGCCTGGTGCCTCTAACAAAAAAGAAAAGAAGTGGATATTGTAGAGGGGCAAATTTTAGCTTCCCAACAATTAGACCTATCTTAAAGCAACCAAGTTGCCTCAGGAAGTAGTGGGTTTCCCTTTCCTGGGGGTTTTCTGGCAGAGGCAGGATGTCCACTTATCTGCAGTGCTACAGAAGAATTCCTATTTGGATAAGGGCTGGTACAAATGGCCTTCGTGTCTATGACAACTCAGATTCTACCAATTTCTGCTTCAGAATCATATTGAGGTTGTCAGCATCTGCTGTATGAGGGTTAATCATTAGCAGATAGAAAGTAGCTCTGTCTTTCAATGGAAATGCTGAAATGGGAAATAAAGAGAAAGAAGTCAATGGTCAGAGTCTGGGCCAAGGTTCAAACCAGAGAATATGGGTGTCATACTAAGATAGAAAGAAAAGCAAGAGTAAACTAAGCTAAGTATACAGGGGTCAAAGATCAGAAAGGAATGGGGTGGGGATGCTTATTCAGGATTACTGGGAGCAAGAGCTCAGAAACAGCAGTAAAGTGACAGCCAGCTGTGCTTAGTACCTGTTTTGGCCAAATCCTTTTATGGCCAGGAGGCCCCTGGGATAGCGGGGGGTCTCCTCTAGTTCTTAAAGGGGCAGTGCTGTGACACACTGCAGCCCATACATCCAGGGCTTTTTACTCACTTTTTTTTTTCTAGCCTGGGATGTCTGTCCCTCTACCTACCTAAATAGATACTATTAAAATATTAAGGCCCAGGTAAAGCCCCACTTCTTCCCCAAAGCCTCTGTTTTTATTCTAATCCATGATGACTTTTCCCTTCTTTGAATGCCTTGTTAGAGTTTTTAATTCTTTCCTGTCATATATGAGTAGGAAGAATAAAGGACTCCTCAAACCTGATCTCTCAGATAAAAATGCACTTAGCTTAAGTCTGGAGCCAGATTTCATTGGCAGTGACTTCCTTTCATTATAAGATTTAGTTCCTCTTACTTCCCTTAGGTAGAAAAAGACACATAGATTTCAGTTTCAAAAGAATTCCTATTCTCCCGGGATGTTACAGTTCTCTGGACTGAGGCTGTCCATCAATGATCATTTATTAAGCACCTACTTACTATGTGCCAAGAACTGTAGTAGGTCCTAGGGAATCATTCCTGTTTTCAAGGAGTTTATATTCTACTAGGAAAGTTGTATCTGGGTGGGTGGGTGATAATATACACAGATGGGGAAATGCAAAATATATTCAAAGTAAATGCAAGATGATTTCAGCGGGGTGGGGGGCAGTAGCAACTGGGGTGGGAGTGGGGGGTCAACAAAATCCTCCCGTAGAAAGTCTCACTTGAGATTAACTTTGAGGCAACTGGGGATTCTAAGAGGTAGGGATGAAGAAGAAGCACATCGCCGACATGACAGAGAACCTGTACAAAGGCTTGGAGGTGAGACATAGAATGTTGTTTATGAAGAAGAATGAGAAAGCCAGTCCTATTGCATGAAGGAGAACTAATGTGTGATAAATCTGGAAAAGGAGGCTGGAGGCAGATTGTGAGAGACTTTAAATGCCCCAAAGAGGAGTATGTTTTACTTTCGAGTCAATAGGGAGCCCTGAGTCCTTGAGCAAAAGAGTAACCTGGTTAAATGTTTATTCTAGGAATATTACTTTGTCAGCTGGGTGGAAGATGAACTGAAGATGGGAAGGACTAGGAGGTTATTAGAATAGTCCAGATGAGAGGTGCTTATGGCCTGAACTACAATGGTAATTATGTGAATGGAAAGAAGGGTATGAATTTGACAACATTGTAGGTATAAAATTAATAAGGCTTGGCAACTAACAGATATTGCAAGGATAGATAAGGGAGAGTTTGGGATCAATTCAGGGTGGTTTAGTGTTCTTGGCAGAATCAAGGAAGTTAGGAAGAGGAGGGGGTTTGGGAAAAATAAATAGTAACTTCTGTTTTGGACATACTGGGTTTAAAATGCTTTCAGGATATCCAGATGAAAATGTGTAAGAGGAGACTGATGAAGAATTAGAGCTCGGAAGAGAGTTCCAGAGGTGGGGAACCTGCAGGCTCGAGGTCACATCTGGCCTTCTAGGTCCTCAACTGATTCAAAGGCCCCACTTGAGGACCTAGAAGGCCACATGCGACCTCAAGGCCACAGATTTCCCACCCCTGCAGCCTTGTATAATTAGATCCAGGAGTCATCTGCAAAATGATTACAAAACCCATGAGAAACTCTGAGGTCACTAAAAGATGAAAAGTTGAGAGAGAAGGGGACTGAAATCCAAACAGAAGATTTCCCAGGAGGTTAGTGACCCATGGAAATGTACAAAAAATAATGAATCTCTCCACTCTGTGTTTGAGAAGCTTCTTGGGTTTGTCGGAGGCCTCAGAGAGGCCTTGGGGTTTCTCAATGTGAAGTTCACCTGCTTTCATTCAACAGTAACCTGTCTTGCACAGAGAAAAGTGGCCAACTCAGATCACCATCACCAGGGCCAGTCTGGCACCCCTCCACCCCGCCCAAGATTTGCTGGTTCCTTGTGGTTGTGACTTAAGCAGCAGCCGCTGAATCCTTCATCCCAGCTGTGTCCCATTTCCCGACCATCCCCTGGACATCCGCTCTCCCTGTGCCTTGCTGTTTTGACAACTGGCTCTGCTGTGTTTCTAGGGTGAGGAGGCTGGGCTTGTTTTTGACAGCTTTCTCCTCGGATGAGAGACATGGTTTCCTTCAAGCGGCTGGACTTGTTTCTTTCTCTCCATATAAGTTTTTGGCTGAGGGAGGTGGGGAGTTGGGTGCAGGTGGCCCCAGGAAGCAATGCCGGTTTGTGGCTATTGTGATTATTCCCTCTTGTGATCTTTACATACATAGAATCTACCCCAGCTCTGTTAGTACCTTAGTGACTTGGGACTTCCCTTCTCTACACCTTAATTTCTTCAATTGTAAAATGGTGGGGTGTGAGGTCAAACTGGGTTTCTTTCTAGCTTTAACATGGTGGGAGATCTAGTTCAACCCATTCCAGTTTTTCATTTGTTTTGCTTTTTGGAGGGGGCAAGTGGGGTTAAGTGACTTGCCGAAGGTCACACAGGCTAGTTTTTTTGTGTGTTAAGTGTCTGAGGCCACATTTAAACTCAGGTCCTCCTGACTCCATGACCAGTGCTCTATTCACTTTGCCACCAACTGCCCCAACCCATTCCATTTTAGAGATGATTTAACTGAAGTCCAAAGAGAAGAAGCAATTTGTTCAAGGTCACACAGATGGTTGTTTGTGGCTGTACCTTTTAGAGCCTAGGATGTCTGCTCCTTCACAGACATTTGCTGTGGGCCCAGTCCTTTGCAGCCTGAGAACTCTATGTGTGGTCCCAGACACAAGATGGATTATCTGTGTTCTCATTGGCCCTTAAGGCTGGCAGGTTATTTTTGGTGCAGCCAGGGAGCAGGAGAGTTAGCCAGCTATGAGAACAACCTAGTGTACCCTTGGCATTCTCTCCTTAATCTTGCTGCTGCTGCTGCTGTCTACTCTAAGCCTAGCATGACTGTGAGCAGCTCTGGCTCTGCGTTATGTGGAAATGAAGGTGTTTGGTAAGCCACACACAAAAACGAAGACACACATGGTTGGGGGAGAGACTGGGAGAATCAGGAGGGAAATGCTCGAGGAGCTATTCCCTTACAAGAGAGGAAAAGGGGCAGTTGTTGGCCTTTCTACCAGAACTTGCCTCATTAGCCAGACAGAAGACAGTCAGTAATATTCTGTGACCCTCCCCACTTCTCCCCATCCCCTCCACCTCCAAGCCTTCAGCATATGTAGAGAGCCTCTCTGGTCCCTGCCAGTTGGATGGGATCGAATTATTAGGGACACTGGGGAGAAAATAGAAAAGTGAAATAGTCCTTGTTCTCAAGGAACTCACATTTACTTAGACAACAGATATAGTTGGGTTTCACTGTGAGGAGGATGAAAAGTTCCCATGGTCCTTAGAAAACAGTGGCTATTTCCCAATAAATGGATTGACCCAGGCTTCTTGAAGTATGTCTACCAGAAGCACTTTTTTGCCATTTTCTGAGCATGGAAGGTGGACAGGTAGATGGACTTAGCAGCTGTGGTGATGGAAAAACCAAGCTAAATTTATTGAAGGTTCAAATTTGGCCTTGACTTTACTAAAGAACTTGAGATAAAGGTGGTGGGAATCTCCCTAAGGAATACCCAAACATCTGGAAGCTGTCTGGGGGCTCTTGCCTCTCTCTGTCTTTCAGACCAAAGGAGTGTTTTACCCCTTCTTTCCCCAGTCCCCCTTGGCACATAGACATGATGGGAAACTGAAATGTAGATAGCTTTAAATTGTTCCCCTTTTATGCATTACATATGGCCTCCCCAATTAGATAATAAGCTCCTCATAGACCTGAAAGAAAAAATTATATTTTTTTTGTATTCTCCTCAACTGATTGCCCCAAGTACCTGACACAATGTGGACAGAACAAGCAGTAAGTACTTGATAAATCCTTGTTAATAAATAAACGGATGGATGGATGGATGGATGGAGGGAGGGAGGGAGAGAGAGAAGGAAGGAGGGAGGGAGGGATAAAATGACTACTTGGGGGGAACAGGAACAACTTGCGTTTATATTAATGCTATTGCACTTTTGCTCATTTGGTGCATTTTCCCATCTCTACCCCCATCCCTATACACCTTAGACAGCCCATCATCCTTGGTATCCTGCCTGCACGAGGGGTCGCTGGAAGCTCTTCTTTCTGAGGAGTCTCCCTGGGAGGTGCAGCCCTGTAAAACAATCACTTTCCAGGAACCATATGCCACTGAGTCCTGTTTCTGAAATGTATCCAAAGAGATGGGCCAACTAGCTATTTGCAAAGATGGATCATCCCTCGTTAGTAATACTTCGAAGGAGAATGCCATCATTGGGCTGTTTGCCCATTAATTAAACTGCCTTGTTGAGTGGAGCATGGTAAGTGGAACTAGGCAAGCTGTTTTTATCCATGTTTAAGGGGATTTATATTAAACTATGAAATAGGATTGTAATCTTACCGTACATAGGAAGAGGGAGACTATTTCTTAGAAAAGGCACAGGGTCAGAAATGTGGCTCCTTCTTCATGGGCTCATTCCCTCAATTTGTAGCATGGTATAGTGTAAAAATCATTGGATTCAGAATCAGAAGTTATGTGTTCAAATTCTGGTTGTATCTTTTACTTACTGTCTCTTACTAAATCCTCTATGGACCAACTTCCTTTTCAGTAAAATAAAGGTTTTTGGACTAGGTGGTTCCCAAGGTCCTTTCTGTCTCTGAATCAATTATTCTTATATTCTTCTATTCAAACCCGACTTTCCTTAGAAATAAAATGCACATCATATTCCTCAACACTATAGCTATTTCCAACCTGGTCAGTCCATAGCTTCTTCATCCTCTGTTCTCTGTGAGTGGACCCCACCCCTCCTATTATAAGAAGTACCAGGAACTGAGATAGGAGTTCCATTTGAAAAGAAAAACTGAAAGAACAGGAATAGGAATGGAAAGAAGCTTTTGGCTGCCCTCAAGTGGCAGTTGGGGTGTGATGAAATCTCTCTGAGGCTCTTCAGGCTGGCTGGAAAGGGGATGGGAAGAGAGAGGTCGTTTGGCCCTTTACCCACTAGAATAACAGACAAAACTGAAGAGATCATTCTCATGCCTCAAAACCACGTTTTGCATATTTAAAAAAAGATAACAGTAAACACAGAAATGCTTCACTCTTTAAAATTATCTCTAGGTCACTGATATTTCTCCTAAGACCTAATACTTTCTGTTAAAGTTGCAGCTATAGCAAAGACCAGGGAGTATCCAGGCCCCATTAATAATCTTCCCTTAGAGTAGACTTAGAGCCTGTAGTCCCATGAAAGCTTTTAAAAAGCTTTTTACAAGCCATCATTTACCCATTCAGGAAACCATTAGGAGTTCCTCCTTTGCAGACAGGTGTGATTCTTCATTCTCTGTCTACATACATTCATCTTTTCTCTCTGATTTTGTTCTAGGAACAAATAGCACAACCCTCATCATGACCATGCAAGGAGTTACTGGAATTGTTGACCAGGATTGTCGATGATACATGCAGGGTGTGGGGCATCTGAAAAGAGGAAGCTATGTTTGGATTTCAACACATGTCATTGTCAGCTAGAACATTGTGAATAGTAAGTCCCTGAGAAGTGATTCACGGGGGCTTAGGATAACATCCTGGCTGAGGTGGGCGGAGGAGTCATCAGAACTCCTAAGATGGAGTCACAGCAGAAATGATCTCCTCTTCCCTCCTGCTGTTCTCAAACCTTAGGAATTTGCCAGGATGGGAATGTTTAAAGACCCACTGATACACCCCAACTGTCTGGTTAGGAGCAGTCAGATCAATGAGCTAGGGACTTTGAAAATGACCACCAGATAAGAGAAAATGAGGAAAAAATTTAAGTCTTCACCAGCCAGGTGGACTGAGTTCTAGGGAAGTCATTTCAGCACCATCATGTACCTATTTGACAAACCGCATTGCTAACAGCTTCTTCCCTTCTTGACCTTTCTGCTTTGACACTGCTGACCACCTTCTCTGGAGATTCTCTCCTCTCTGGGCATTGGTCATTGTTCTTTCTGGAGAGGTTCTTCTACCTATCTGAGCATTCCGTCTTGATCATCTTTGCTGGATCACATGCTGGGCCCCTTAGCTGTGAGTGTACCCCAAGACTCTGTCCTGGGCCCTCTTCTCTTTTTTATCTATATTCTCTCAGTCAGTGACCTTATCAGCTCCCATGGGTTCAATGGTCATCTCTATGAAGATGATTCCCTGATCTATATATTTAATATCTCTTCTGAGCTCCAGCTCCATATTAAACAATTGCTCATTGCACATTTCAAACTGGACATTCCATCTGAATCTTAAACTCAACATGTCCAAAAGAGAACTCCCAAATGCTTCCCTCTTCCAAACTTTCCTATTGCTATTAAGGGCACCACCATCCCTCCGGTCACTTGGGGCCACAACCTTATGGCCATTCCAAGCCTTGCTTTCACATGCCCTATATATTCAGTCAGGGCAAAATCCAGTTATTTTCCCTTCTACATCTGTCACCTAGCACTCACCCTAATTAAAGCTCTCAGTACTTCTCTCTAAGACTCCAATAATTATCTCCTAGTTTTTTTACCTGCCCCAAGCATCTCCTAGGTGTAATCTGTCCTCCACAGAGTCACCAAAATGTTTTACCTAAAGCACAGATCTGATCATGTCACTCCCCTACTCAATAAATTTCAGTGTCTTCCTATACCTCTAGGTTCAAATATAAGATCTTCTGTTTGGTATTTAAAGTACTCCACAGCCTGCCACCATCAGACCTTTCCAACATGATTACATGTTACTTCCCTTCACACTATCTCTGTTACAGTAAGATGACCTCCTCACTGTTCATTGCTCCCATCTCTGTGCCTTTGCATGGACTGCCCCCCATGTCTAGAATACACTCTCTCTTTACCTCCATTCCTGGACTCCCTGGTTTTCTTTAAGGCTCAATTCAAACACCATCTTGTGCTTAAGGCCTTTCTTGGTCCTCCAAGCAGATAGAGCACCTACTCCCCCTGCAACTCCATGACTTTTTATCTCTTCTGCCAGTATCTTATATGTGCCTATATATTTGCATGCTGTTTCTCTCCCTCTACCACCCCCATTTAGAATGCAAGCTTCTTGAGAGGAGGCATTGTTTCACTTTTGCTATTGTATTTCCACCACCTAGCAGAGTACATAGTAGGTACTCAATGGTTAAATATGTTGATTGATTGCTTGCCCCATCTCCAACCCCCAAGACTGATCTTTCTTAGTTTTCCTGACATGGGCTTTCCCCTAGTGGCTATTACACTGGATGGCTATCACACTGGGTGGTCATCATACTGGGTGGCTATCACACTGGGTGGTCATCACACTGGGTGGTCATCATACTGGGTGGCTATCACACTAGTCACACGGCTAGTTTTTGTGTCAAGTGTCTGAGGCCGGATCTGAACCCATGTCCTCCTGACTCCAGGGTCAGTGCTCTATTCACTGTGCTACCTAGCGGCCCCGGCTTCATAGATTTTTGATGGAAGAGTCTAAAAGATTCAGAAGTAGCTTGAAGCATATAATTGATGTGTAGAAGTAAGTCAGGAAGACAATGCTAGAAAGAACAGTTTGTGAGACACAAAATGGATTGTTATATTGTGATAAGAGTGGATGGGATAGAAATCACTAGAGTAGAACCAAAGTGGAGCTAGTAAAAAGAAAATCACCAAACTTAAGGGCTGGAAGAGACCCCAGTGGCCACGGGATCCAACTGCTACCTGAATAAAACCAACCTCCTCTAGCCTCAGCAAATGGTCATCTCTTTGCCTCAGTCTGAAGATGTCCAGGGAACGGCGATCCACTATCTGTCCCAAGGTAGCCCATTCCACTTTTGAGTAACTTTTTAATCACAAGGCAGATATTTTTCTTAGATCAAGCAGAAATTTACCTCTTCGAAACATTCATTGCTACTTGTTCTGCCCACTGAAGACCGACCAACCCAGTCTGATATTTCTTCCACATACAAACCCTCCAAGTACTTCAAGACTCTTGAATTTTTTCTTTTTTTCCCCAGACTAAACATTTTCAGTTTCTTCAATCAATATGAAGGAGTAGGTCCTCGAAATAAAAATAAGATGGTAAGATAACTAAGAATTTAGATGTATTTTGAAGTACCTGGGGTAAAGGGGATATCCCACTGCCACCAACACACAACGTATCATCAATAATAACACGTAATAGCTAACATTTATATAGCTCTTACTGTGCTAAGTGCTATATTTGAGACATGATTGTCTCATGATCTTCACAACAACCCTGGGAGGAAGGTGCTATTATTATCCCCACTTTATAGACAAAGAAACTGATGCAAACAGAGATTGAGTGACTTGCCCAGGGTCACACAGCTAATAAGTATCTGAGGCTGGATTTGAATTCAGGTTCTTCTGACTCCTCTCCCAGAGTTCTATCTACTGTGCCAACTGCATTTCCTTTAAACCATAGCTCATGAGCCCCCACTGATGTCTTTTCTAGTAAGCCAGAAGAAAGACATAATTCACAAGAAAGGGTATTTAATGAAATATTGTAGTAGTAAAATTGGAAATAAAACATTTTCTCACATAAGCATGAGTCACATCCTCCTGCCATCAGTGGAAAGAATGGGTCCACCTAGGGAACATATAGGAGGAACACATGTGATCCATGAACGGTCAGAGTGTATGTAAACTCACACTTTCAGTGGTACAGGCACACCAGTATCTTCTGGTGATGGTAACATGCACTTTCTGCTGGGGTATAAAGTCTCTGTGAAGCATATAGGTATGATGTGTAGTCTCTGCTGGCCATTACTCACTGCTGGTCTCTTGTGATTACTGTCTGATGGTGTTTTGTTGATGCTGTGATCATTGCTGGTCACTATCAGATAATGTTTCACTAGGCACAAAGTTGTAGAGCTTCTTTCTGTGACGCCATTTGGGGTTTTCTTGGCAGAGATACCAGGGTGGTTTGCCAATTCCTTCTCTAGATCATTTTACAGATGAGGAACCTGAGGCAAACAGGGTTAAGTGATTTGTCCAGAGTTACATAGATAGCAGGTATCTGAGGTAAGATTTGAACTCAGGTCGTCCAGACTCCAGGTCTTGCACTCTATCCATTGTGTCACCTAACTGCCCCTAAAAAAAGCTTTTTCAAAGCTCAATTAAAATCCTACCTCTCCCATGAAAGCTTCCTTGGTTACCTCAGTCATAAGACATCTAGTTTTCTGCTGAATTCCTGAACAATAGTGCTTAATGCCAATACTGTTGATTATGTGCTTATATTCTACCTTGAACTGATTGTTTTTATGTATGTGTCTTCTTTCACCAATTGGTTTGTAAGCTCCTGGAAGGCAGAAACCACATACTTATTTTGGTCCCCCACAGCACACAGCAGATTGTTTTGTATATTGCAGATACTCAACAAAGAGTTTATTGGCTACTTCAATGAGCTGAAATGAGTAGGACGGGAATGTAGTGGGATGGAAGGCAGTGAGTGTGGAACAATGGATAGATTGCTGCATTTGGAGTCGAGAGGACCTGGGTTTAGACACTTCAACTCTGCCACTATTTGTGCAACCTTAGCCAAATCCCTTAGTCTCTAGGAGCCTCAAATTTCTCATCTGTGAAATGAGGTAATTGGATGTGATGACCATTGTGGTCTCTTCCACCTCTGAATCTAGGATTCTGGCATCTTCCTCTCTCCCATTCTTTTGACTATTGAAACACTGTTCTCAGCTCCTTACATTCACTGTTACATTCACAGTAAGCTCAGTCCAGATGATCTGGGAAGCAGAGGAAAAGTTTGGAAACTATTCTTAGAAGCCAATGCTCTTGTGCAGTCTAGTGAAATCAGTGATATACACTGTTTGATATTTCAAGGATCTGTGATTTCAGGGGTTTCTACCAATACAAATCACAATCCCCCTGTGAATTACAGGTGTGATGGTGTTTGAAAGTTGCTGTTGTTGAAAGACCGATCATTCTGGGGTCACTTTGGTGATGATCCTCTTGGAAACCGGACTGCTCGTTGGATAAACAGACATACAGGCCATTGTTAGGACTGTATACAAAGCTTTCCCGCTGTAATGGACCCAGGAAAGATTTGCATTTGTGCTCTGCTTGAGTGGTCTTCCAGAACCCAGGGGTACCTCCATAGTATGGTGAGGCATCAAAGGATTTTAGCAGAGAGAGCCTTTGAATTGTCCCTTTAAAAGTATTTAACTAAGCTCCCCCTTGGCTATGCTTTATCAGGGACTTGTTCAAATGGTAAAAGACCACCATTTGCAAGAGGTAAGAATGTATGAAATGACATCATAAATCCTCTAACAGACCAAGGCTGGGTAAAGTATTTTTCTGGGATCAAATGGTTCTCATTTGATTTTAATAGAAAGCCCATTTTCATAGCTGTTACCATTATTACTAACTGCAGCAAAGAAGCAAGATCTGGGAAACTTCTCTGCCTCAGTCATCTTGAGGGCCTTCCGTGGCTCCCATTAATCCTATGATAAAATACTAAATGGTCAACCATTGAAATCCCTTCCCAGTCTGGCTCCCATCTTCTTTTCCTCTCTTATTCCAGTCTCATCCATCCCTTTCATGCCCTCTCTATTCTACAAAGACAGTAACATGATATTTCATTTCTTCTTTTCACACCTTTTCATAGGTGGTACCTTGTGTTTTGAATGCACTCCCTCTTCTCCTCTTCACCTTTTAGAAACCTTGACTTTCAATTGGAGCCAAGATGGCAGTGTAGAAGCAGCAAAGCCCCACAGCTCCCACACAACCACCCTAAAAACCCATAAAATGGGACTCTAAACAAATTTTGAATCTCCAAAACTCTCCAAAATACAGAAAACACATCTGTTGCTACAGGCAGCTCAGCAGGTGGGGCTCTTTGCGGCAGTCTGGGAGCCATGGCCAGCCCAGCCAGAAACCCTGGCCTGGCCAGGCCCCAGGGCATCGGGCAGAGCCAAGTCTATAGAAGAGCAGATCAGCTGCACTGGAGGTACAGTTACCACATTTATCAGGCCAGAAGAAAAAAAGGCTAAGAGAAAGGTCAGTGGATTTTGCTAAATTTGGGGGAGAAGAGTGGTCTGACCAAACTGCTCCCAGGGCAAGGAAGCAGCAGGAGGCGGCTGTAGCAGCAGGAACGGCAGCGGCCTCCACTGGGCTGCTTCAGAGCCCCTGGCCTGCAGACAGCAGGGGGTCTGAAGCAATTGATCAGGGCCAAGGGCTCTTGCATTGAACGGCCTGGATCTGGATCATGGTCTTGAGTGGTGGTCCTGGGGTGCGCTTTCAGTGAGCCAAAGCAGGGGGGGGCTGCAGCACCCCACTAATAGCTCCAGCAGCTGTGAAGGCCCCAGCAAGTTGGGACAGAGCTTCTCCCCCCACCCCCAGGAAGCAGAGTTCCACAGAGCTAAAAAACCAAGCAATTAATAGACTGGCCAACATGAGGAAAAGGAAGCAAAGTAAGAACAGCAATAAAACTTTAGAATCCTTTTTTGTGGACAAAAAGGATCAAAGCATGGAGC
>CM053593.1:61249917-61274126 GCA_028646575.1 Pseudocheirus occidentalis
AGCAGGGGAGGGGCTTTACAGTGGGATTGCTGTTTTAGGGGTGGGGCAGGGGCAAGATGGGGAAAAAATTTGTAATTCAAAAATGTAATGAAAATGAATACTGTAAACAAGAAAACAAATAAAAATAAAGTTAAAAAAAAAGAGAGATTAAGCCTGGGGTCACACAGCAAGTAAAATGTTGGAGCAGGATTTGAGCTCAGGTCTTACTGATCCCAAGTCCAGCCCCCTGTCCACTACACTTGCTCTTCCTTTGTTTCCTAGATGGGATTTACATAAGAAAGGATTCACACACACACACACACACACACACAGGCCCCACACATAGAAAATCTGTTCAGTAGTTTAGACAGTCTTAAGACATTTCAGATAAGCTGGAAGGTGTATGGTTTGTTATGAGGAAGTTGATGTAAATCATGAAGCTGCCAGCTGTGCAAAGAGATCCTTTAATTGGTCTAGAGCCCGTTACCCTCAAGTTTCCCACAGAATAACATCTTCAACATAGTCAGGGACAGAAAGGACCTCAAAGGCCTCATCTAGTTCAACAAATGCATAAATCATGGATACCCTTGTCACTCAGGCACAAAATCTGATTAATTCTGCCAGAAACTCCCTAGATTACACAACTGGAGCTCAAAAGGGACAAAAAAATATGTGCCCTAGCATCCTCTGCATAGATGACATCTCCCCGGATAATAAGCTCCAAAGGGAGAGGGATGCTTCAGCTTTCCTTTGTGGTTTTCCTATTGCCTGGCTATGAAAGAAAGTGTGGGAGACAAGAGGCATTAGACTTCCTCCCAAACTGAAGGACTTACAGAGCCATTATGCTGACCTAGTTGTATGCCTGTGAAATCTGGACAATCTACCAGCGCCATGCCAGGAAACTGAATCTCTTCCATTTGAATTGTTTTAGGAAGATTCTGAAGGCCACCTGACAGGGTAAGGTACTGGACACTGAGGTCCCTTCTCAAGCTGAGCTACCAAGCATTCAAACTTTACTGCAGAAAGTGCAATTCCAATGGGCTGGTCACATTGTTCAAATAACAAGAGTATTTTTGCCTAAAAGACTATTTTATGGAGACCTCACACAAGGCAGGTGCTCACATGGAGGTCAGAAGAGTCAGTACAAGGACACTCAAGGTCTCTCTGAAAAACTTTGGAATTGATTGCATGGGAGACACTGGCACAGGACCACCCAGCGTGGCCTGCCCCCATCAGAGAAGGTGCTGTGTTGTATGAGCAAAACAGAATTGAAGTAGCTGAAAAAAATTTGGAGCTGCCCTACTCCAAATATGCATGTGAACTATTTGTGCCCAACCTATAGAAGAACATTCCAAGCCCATATTTGTCGGATCAGCAACAGTCAGACACACTGTACCTTGACTCCAACATAGTGATGTGCTCCTTGGTCCTTTTCAAGAACAAAGAACAACAACCAACCATATGCTTGGCTCGATGAATGTTTGTTTGATTCACCACTAGAGGGAATATCATATACTAAGAACAGAACTGGGTTCTAATTCTGACTCTACTCCTTCCTATGTAGAAGACCTGAGCTAAGTTCTGGGTCTCAGTTTACTTATCTGCAAAATAAGGTTGGACACAATTACCCTCCAGTTCTTAAATCCTATGAATTCTAACATCCTAGTTGCTGGTAAAAATAAATTATGTTTTAGAGCGCGGCTACATTTTCATTTTGGTAGTAAGAAATTTTGTTCCTTAGACAGGGTTTGGCTCAATGTCTGTTTTTAGTATAGTGGGTGGCCATCCTTCCTGCATGTGTCTTCTCCTCCAGCAAACTCAGAATTGCCATTTCATTCTGGTTCCAATGACCATATGGATGCTTTGGGGTCTGCTTCTGGTCTCATATCCTGCACAAGCTATGCATCCATTAGAATGACATGGAATGAATGCCATACTGAGAACCTACCCATTTACTTCTCACCTATTTATGCCCTCTTGAACCTTTATTTAAAGTTCCTTTCAACTCTCCTTTAGGATCCTTGTTGGCTATGGGTCATCTCCCACTGATATTTAATCTTAGATGGGATTTACCACCACTCTGGACTAAACACCCAAGTAACCCTACATGGGGACCACCTGTGCCAACCTCACACCCTCCATGGCCCTGATAAGAAGCACTTATCACCTTTTTACCTCCTCCTCCCACTTCAAGTAAGTCTTTATTTCTCCATGTTTCATGCATCAAGGATTACATGGAGTTCTTTCCCAGTCACTCCTCTTATTGAGGGAATTCTAATTAGTTTCTGATTTAATTTCAGTCACTGACTAACATGCTTAAATTCAGCAGCTTACCCTGCCTGCTCTGACATTGCATGGTGGGGGTGAGGGCAGGCTGCCAGTCCTTCTCTCCCTACCCCTATCTGTCAGGAGAATAAGGGAGGTTGACATATTTATGGTTCTTTACTGCTGTTTCTTGGCCACTGTATTTCTCATGTCTGCAATGTTCTCCCCTCCCCATATCAGCCTATGGCTTTGCGACTCCTGTCAAAAGAAATCTTCTTCATTAAGCCTTCCCTCATCTTTTCAGGTTTGTAGAGAATATGGAAAGTCTTTGAATGCAATGTGAGAATCTTTTTAAACAAAGAATTTGCCTCATTAAATATAATAATGCTCATTCTAAAGAAAATATTCCAGATGTCATAGATACAGAATGTTTGGTCCTCAGTTCCTGGAGGTCAAGAATTGTGTCTTGTTTTTCTTTGTGTTTCTCTTAGTGTCTTGCAGAGTCATAACTAGGTCAGAACCCCCAGGGGATTTGTTGCTCAAGGATGCCAAAAGTTAAAGAGAAGTGCTTCTTCCCCTCAGTGGTCTTCTAGCCTGAGCCTTGGACTTCAGAGTCTTCCATTGCACAAGTCTGCACAGACAATCACCCTCAGGGTCCCATCTTACTGGTCCCTCTCTTAAGGTCCACATTCCTCTATTGCTGGAGAGACCAGATTTCAAAAGATGGAATCATCCCCTTCCCCCTCTTCCACCCTTAGGTTACACTCTGAATGAACTGCCCTTTGTGCTGTCCCTGAAATACATTGGTCAAGGTCCATGAATCTCTACCTATATTTCTGCACATAAGAGGGCCTTAATAAATATTTGTCAATGGAAGACTCAAACTTTACACTGTTATTCATGCAACAGTGCAGTTTGATTTAGCTTCCTTGAGAAAGGAGCCAAGGAAATCTTGGTTTTCCTGGTGTAAACATTTCTTTCTAGTTCATTCAGATCTTTTTGGATCCTAATTCTATAACCTATTATGTTAGCCATCCCTCCCAGCTTTGGACATTGTAAATTTGATGAGCACACCATCTGTGTATGTCACTAATTTTTTGATGTCACTAATAAAAGGGACCTGGAGTATAGATCCCTAAGGTACTCTACTGGAGACCTTCTGCGCCACTGACATTGATTAGGAACAATTACTCATTGAGTCCAGTCATTCAACTGGTTCTATAGCCACCTCATTACATATGATTTACTTTTAAAAGTAAAGTTTACTTTTCTCCATCTTCTATACACACACACACAATAGCAGGAGATATCTTATCAAAAACTTGGCTAAAATCTTGGTGAATTATATCTACAACATTCTCCTTATCTAATAGCTTAATCATGCTATCTAAATATTTTGGATGTTCTCTTTGTAATTACTGTTTCTCTTTCCAGATGGTTGCCAGTTGTCTCTTAAAAACTGACAAAAGAGTTAATGTTTTAATAGAAATTGCATCAGCTTTGATACTCATACCCAATCTGTATCTCAACTTGCTTCTGCCCCTATGATTGGAGAACTTAAGGGCTGAACAACAAAAATCACTCCTTCCAAAGCATACATTTAATGAGGGCTCAGAAGCCCAGCCAGCTCATTTCCCACCAGCTGCACCCTTTGGATTGGACTCCACTATCATCATGTCCTCTTCACCACCTTTTTCTCCCTTCAGCTCCACCCTTTTCAATTTTCTTTTTCGTGTTATGTGCCTCCATTAGAATATAAGCTCCTTTTGGTCCAGCACTATTTTTTCTTATCTGTATCATCAATGCTTAGTACAATGTCTGACACATAGTAAGCACTTAATAAATGTTTACTGTATTGTGTTGTGTTGTATTGTATTGTAATGTATAGTAATGATGCATTCTAGATTTTTCCCAGATATCCAAGTCAAGCTCACTGAACTATAGCTTGGAGATTTTGCTATCTTCTAACTAATTAATTTTTTTTTTATTGACAAGTTATCTAGCTTCTTGGCTTGGTTACAGGTTTCCCTCTTTGATCCCCAGAACTGGCATTGAGCTTAGACCTTTTCCTCCGATCAGTTTTGTTGACTCTCTCTAACCTGCTGATTATCATTAATCCCTAGCATGCCCTTTAGTGGGGCAGGGACATTATTAGACTTTCCTAACAGAATCAAAGCAGGAGCAGAAGCAAGGAGGGTAAGGGTAGGTCCCAGAATAAAAGAACAGTGAAACAATTAAATCTGAGATTAAAGAAAGAATGATCATCCAGGACCAAAGCAAGGGTCAACTGACACAGGAGCAAGAGGAGCTGAAGGGAAGAGTCTGCCCTGGGAAAAGAGGCTATTTTAATTTATTGGCAATCAGAGCCAGAGCTCTTTTGAGCATTTAAACCTAGTTCATGAGGCTTTCATTAGGCTAGCCCTTGCCCACCTGATCTTTCTGGTAGACATCCCCCACCCCTGATTCTGTCTGCTATGGGTAACTCTGACTTGCTTCCATGTGCTCCTGAATGGGAAGTTCTTCCATTAGGAAGGATGGTGACCAAAATGGCTAATACAAAGGCAACAAGATCAAGGGTCTGTTAGAATATTGACTTGATTTGACTTGATATTCAATCTCCAGTCTTTGTCTTTGCACAGGCTCTTACCTGGGGCATTTAGGTGGCACTGTAGTGCATAGAGCTCTGGGCCTGGAGTCAGGAAGACTCAATCTTCTTGAGTTCAAATCTGACCTCAGACACTTACTAGTTGTGTGACCTGAGAAAGTCACTTAACCCTGTTTGCTTCAGTTTCCTTTCTCATCAATAAGATGAGTTGGAGAAAGAAATAACAAGCCATGCTTCTTTGCCAAGAACATCTGAAATGGGGTCACAAAGAGCCAGACACAACTGAAAACAAGGGAAGATCAACAATACTTGGAATGCTCTCTCTTGATTTTCATCTGTATAATAGATTCTATAGAATACCAAGGTTTCCATGAGTCTCAGCTTAAGAGCCACCAACTCCTCCTCCTCCTCTAACACAAGGATTATCGCTCTCTCTGGGCGAAAGTGCTCTTTCCCTAATTGTTTTGTAGTTACTTATCTCCTCCCTTCTTGAGGACAGGGTCAGATTTCTTTTTCTTTCTATCCCTGTGATGCCCATAGCACACAGTAGGGTATTTGTTTATCAAATGAAGGCATTAACTTCATCCCATTTTACAGCTTATATTGATGTCAGACATAACTCACAAATATCTGTAAGTGCTTGAGTTGGAACAACAACGACCACCTTTCTGACTCCTTCTCTGTACTCACCCAGCTACCACCACCTTAGTTCAGGATCCCCCTCCACTTCTGTCCTAGGTTATTGCATCATCTTCCTGCCTCAAGTCTCTCTCTGTTCCAGTTCATCCTATGTATTGTGGACGAAATATTTTCCTTGAATTCCAATCTAACCATGTCACTCCCCTACTCAATCAAGTCCAGTGGCTCCCTATTACCTCTACAATCAGGTATAAATTCTTCTGTTTAGCTTTTAAAACCTTTCACAACCTGGCCCCAACCTCTCTTTCCAGCTTCACTCAATATTACTGCCTCTCTCTCCTGCACACTCCCTAGGGCCAAACAGGCCTTCCCTCTCTTCTCCCATGGGACATTCCTTCTCCTCCCGTTGCTGTGCCTTTCCATTGGCCATTCCCTCATTCTTGGAATTCACTCTCCCCTCCCCCCACATCAGGGACACACCCTCTTGTCTTCCAGACACATCTCAAGCACAATCATCTATGTCAATCCTGTCCTGATCCCCTCAACTTCAAGTGTCCCCCCAAAAGACCTAGCATTTAGTGGCTTGGTGTTTATTTGCATTTATTCCCTTTGCATTATCCTGTATCTACTTGTTGACTTCTTCATTAGAATGTAAGCTCCTTCTGAGCAGGGATTCTTTTCATTCTTTGTATTTCTAGCTCCAGCGCATAACACAATGTCTGACACTCAGTACATGCCAGATGGATGTTTGTTGATTAGTGAAATCCATCATTATCTTTGGGGGGAAAACCCCCACACAAAACACAGCTCTCTTGATGTTGACTCAGTAGCTTAATCTTCAGTACATAACTTTGTTTAGAAGGCAGCCAGAGCAAGGATATTAAAAACCAGCCATTAGCAATGCTCTGAAGCCCTCTCCATATTCCTGAACTTGTGCCCTTCCAGGGATCAGATAACTAACTCCTGTTAGGCCTGTCAGATATGCCAGCCATTCCCTTAATGAAAAACAAACAGAAACAACTCTTCACATGACCCTGGTGGAAGCCGAGGGGGATACACACAGACTTGGCACTCAAAAAGCAGGTAAAGTTCAAGGGAAGCAGGGGAAGGACCTTATTTCTCTCTTTCCCCTTCCCCCCAGGGACAATGAGACAGTTCCTAAATACATTCAGAGAAGTGGAATTAAATCTTCACTTCAAATCTACTTAACAGACATAATTTTGTTTTGTTTTTTGTTTTTATTATCAACTTAACAATCATCAGCAAATATGAACATTTTAACATAAAGAGGTTAAGACATGAAATCATGACTTTTGTCTCATATATACTTAAAAAAACAGTATTAAACAGAGTAGTGACAAAATTGCCTTTTTTATTTTGCCTTCTGAACCTCTTTTTGTCTATGCATTTTCAAATAACGCTTTTTTGGTTTGTTTTGCATTTTTATCATTACCTACTCACTCCTTCCTTCTCCAACATAGAGGGAAAAATTACCTTTGGAAGATTTTTGTCGGGTGTTTTTAAAACTTTTTCGGTCATGCCTGACTCTTTGTTTGAAAACCCATTTGGGGTTTTCTTGGCAGAAATTCTTCTTTTTCCTTCCCCAGCTCATTTTATAGACGAGGAAACTGAGGTAAACAGGATTAAATGACTTGCTTGGGAACACACAGCTAGTAAATGTCTGAGGTCAGATTGAATCTTCCAGACTCTAGGCCTGGCTCTCTATCCAATTCACCACCTAGCTGCCCCTACCTTTGGAAGATAATAACTTCTCTTAACGATGCAACCAATCAGTATTTCAGACAACTGACATTGAAGGGTAGCATCCATCTCTTGGCAGAGAAGTCATAGATTATGAGTATGGCGTAAAGCAGAAATTTTCATAAGTGGCCAATTTGTTGATTAGTTTTATATATTAACGAATCACTTATATACTTTTTACTTGTTTCTGTAGAGAAAGAAGGCAACACTGATGACTGTTATTTGCTGTAATTCTATTTATCCCACTGTGGTTTATTGGTTTGTTTGCTTTTAATGAGACACAGCTGCTCTTTGAGTTGGTTGGGTCACTTTTTATATGATACTATTCACAGAGCAGGCCTCAGAGGCCATCTAGTCCCACCAATACCTGAACATGAATCCCTTGCATGCCAGTTTTGTCAAACTCAAGTAGAAAGGGCATCATATTGACTTAGGAAACCACATATTAACATTATCTTTTTTCTATTGTAATTTTATTTTGTTAAATATTTCCCAAAACACATTTTAATCTGCTTAAGGCCACTCTAGGATTATATGCTGAATCAATCTGTGTCTGACACCTCTCCTCTACAAGACCCATCCTTACTTTTAAATAGTCAGAGGAGGATGGTGACCCACTTCTTCCTGAGGGAACTCCCATTGTTAGTAAGTTCTTCCTTAAATCAAACTTAAATCTGCCTTTATTACTTCTGCCCATTTGTTCCCAGTTCTGCCCTCTGGAGCTGAGCAGGACAAGACTAAAGTTCCTCAGAGAGATGAGAGAGAGTTCTTTAAATACATAAAGAGCAACTAACATGCCCCTCTACATTCTCTTCTCTCAGCTAAACATCCCTACCTCCTTCAAATGGTCCTTATAAAGCATGCATTCCTGCAGCAGTGTATAATTATCCTAGGAGGAAGTGCTATTCATCTCACACAGGGCTATTCATCTCTAACTCATCACTCAGCAAAGGGACCTTATCCCAACATGGAATTTTCCATGAAGCACTATAATAGCACTTGACAAAGAGAAGGGAAACAAAAAATGAGGAGAGACATAGGAGTGGGGAAAGATCAGTAACTCTTCATATTAATTCCTACTGACTCACAACTTTGGTGTTAATGAGGCAGAGTTATCACCTCTGGGTGTCTGGGACTTCCTGAAGGTCACCCTCTCTTGTTCCTGCACCTGTTAGGAAAAATATGTCAGCAGAGCAGAGGCTGAGCTGGATGTGATCTTCAAAGAAGGGCATTTCTCTGGACTTAGCACAAAGCTCCCAGGAAGCTTTGATTATCACACGTTCATTTCAACCACTCAGTTCTAGGGAGCATTTAGGTTCCTGTGCAAACTTTCACTAGGCAGACTCTATCTTAGACTATGAATACTGATGCTTAGGGCAGGTTTTCCCCTTTCCTTCAAGTAGATATTTGCTCTGGAAGCAGCCTTTAGCCTTTAACCTTTTCCCTTTTGTTTTAGAGTTCATACCCTGCCCCAGGTCCCCTGGAGGAATATGGGAAACAGAAATATGGAAAGGCAACAGGAATGTCCCTGTGAACTCCTGTCGGGTGAGAGGTGCTTATATGAAAACTCTGAGTATAGAGGTGGCAAAAAGGACTGAATTCCCATATTCAGTGCGAGGTGCTATCTGAGTCTATCGTAGGGTCATAGATTTAGCTGTGTGGGATCCTGGAGGTCATCTAGATCTGCCCTTTCATTATGGTGGAGAAAGCCAAGGCACAGAGAGATTAAGTGACTTGTCCTAGTATATGAGCACCTGAATACAGGTCCTCTTAATGTGGATACAAATGGTGCCCTAAGAATTAAAAAGAATATTAAGGGTTGCTTTTCCAATGTTTTGTGAAGTCTTGTAGCTTATTCTGTAATTTGAAGGTGTCCCAAAGTCCTTTTCCCCTTATTTTGAACCTGTACCAAAAGAATTGCTTTTGCGTCCCTTCTCCTGTGTTCCCCTGTCCTTTAACCTTTAAACCATAAAGAGTTCCCTTTGTCTCCCTCATTCTATGTTATAAAATTCTTGTCCTGTATCTTTAATCTTTAACCCCCATTAAAACCTCAAAAACTACATTATCTGAAACCTCTATATAAGCATAACTCCCTCAACTATTGGGATCTAAGTGAGATTCCTTAGCTTTCTTGCTAAGGGGGTCGTGTTTGCTTCCACGATAGAGCTCCCCATGGCTACAGAGAAGCTCTAAGTGAATTCTTTCATACCCGAACCCACTCTCCCAAAATCTGACCTCAACATTTATGGTGCTGAATCCTGGGACTCCAAATCTTAATCAAATTCCAATGATCTTCTCCTAGCCACTGGGATAAGAGGAAAGCATCCTTTTTGTTGTTCTCTTCCCCAGATCTTTCTGCTCCCACTGTCTCCCTGGCTTTGAGATCCCTGGAGTGCCCAGACCCTGCCAGTAGCATCTAAAGCTCCACTGACTTCTGGGCAGTCAGTCTGACTGCGGCAGGGAGGCTGCTAGGATGGGAAATTCAGAGGAGGAGATCTTAAGGAAAAGCAACCCTTACTATTCTTTTTAACCCTTAAGGCACTGTTTGTATCTTTTGGCATCACTCCGATGATAAATCCAACTATTCTTTTCTCTTTGTGCTTTCATTTCTATACCCAGCATTACCCTAGTCTCTTGATTGTTCTGATAGTTTGAAACAACTGCTGTAGGGACTTTCAAAGGTAGTCAGCTAGAAATGGGTAAAAGAATGACTGAGCATCAGGGAACATCCAGCCAATGTAGTATGAATGTTGTTTACTCTAGTTTCTTGGTGCTTAGAGGTCATCTTGAGTGACGGTTCTGCAGAAGAGAGATCACTGGCTACTGCATAAGATGACCTGAATTTGAATCTCAGTTCTGACCCTTGTTGGCTGTACTACCTTAGGCAAATCTCTAAGCCCCTCTGAGTCTCAGTTTCCCAATCTGTTTAAGAGGGATGCCAACTCTGAGAATAAATGACAAAGTCACAGAAGTTGTACAACCCTGTCAATTCAACAACAACAACAAAAACCATGCCAGAGAGTTCACACAGATTATCACAACCACAGTTAACTCTAAGAAATAAAACAAATATAAAACAAACAAAACTAAAAAAAAAACAAAATAAAAACAAAGTTTAAAGAAGGGCCAACAGTGGTAATAAGCAAAAATCTTTCTTTACTCCATTGAAGAAGGGAAACTAGACACACGTGCTGGGCCTCGTCTAGTAATAGGCCTTCTTTAGTGCGGGCAAATCTCAATACACATACCAATGGCAGCACAGTGAAGCTGTAGTCCTGACAGCGAGGGGTAACAGCAACAAGGAGACAAGCTTGACTCCTAGCAGGACTCCATGGCTGGAACATGTCCTGTAGGTGTTTGTCTGAACTCAAGGACCACCTGAGGCTGGCATGAAACAGTTCTGGGGTTTTGCTGTGGCTAAGATCATCCAGAGGGAGAGCACAAAGGATTGTTGTTATGCCAAGCTCAGGACACAGCTTGTTTGCTGGGTCTTAGCTTTGGAAGACAGAGTGTCTCCTAATCATAAAAAGAGAGAGATGGTCTTGGCATGGGGATCCTGACAGGAATAATAATGCTTCTCCTGCCAAGCTCATTAGAGTTTTGAGGAAATGATGAGATAATGCATATAAAGTATTTTTATTCACTTTAAAGTCTCTATAGAATGCATGTGAAAAGTATTAAGAGATCCAGGAAGCGCAAAGCCAGACCTACCAGGTGCTGAAGCCTACAAAGGAGGGCAAAATATCAACAAGGTGGTTCTCCCAGGCATTATTTATAGAGTGGGAGTGACCTTAGGTAGGGGTGCATGATCACTGTATTACATCTAATTAGAAATTAAGCAAGTTTATTCCATATATTTTACCTGATCAGAAATGCATAATGATTCTGTTAACATTGTAGTTTTGGAGTTTTGAGAGAGAGAGATGTGGGTCTTGTTGGTCACACACATTTCCGCAGGTAGATGATAAGTTTCCCAAAGACAAGGACCGTGGCATAATTCTATACAGGGCCTACATACTGTTCTATAAAAATATATTGAATAATTGATTCACTTTCTTTATACATAACTTTCTACCAAGCTTAGGGCAACTCTGACCGGCAGTTCTCAGCCTGTGGATTATGTTCAATTTGTAACAATGAAAATACATCCTGCATATCAGATAGATTCATAACAGTAGAAAATTACAGTTATGAAGTAGCTATGAAAATAATTTTTATGGTGGGGGGGGTCACCACAACATGAGGAACTGTATGGCATTAGGAAGGTTGAGAACCACGGAACCTGACCTGCAGTTTAAGAAATGCTGGATACAATGACATCATCATACAATAGACCCATTTTTGTAACTTTAGATCAGGAAAGTAACACTTCCTGTCAGACTGATCGGTCTTGGAGTTAAGGAGATAGACGCTGGAGTCCTGCTAGCTGTGCTACTATTTTTATACTACAATATCTATGGGACAGTTGCTTAATCTCTCAAATCTTGTGAATGAGTTGCTGATTTGCACCAGGGGAGGGATTTTCTATATTGGGTGTTCCCTATAGAGGTTAAAGAGCCCAGTTACACTTTGGGGAATTTCTTTCATCTCTGGTTTGTGGCCCCTATCCAGAAAATCCTCTGGAGAGGTATGTCTCCGACCTAAATGAATACCCACCCCTAACCTAGGATAAAGCACCTGGATTTCTCCTTACTTGTTTCTCAAGTCCCAGCAACTGGAGGGCTACCATCTGGGTAGAGTGGATGGGCAAAAGCAGGGTGGGGTTGGGATCTTCTTCTGGGAATGTAGTAGGGGAAAAACCAAAGAGTAAGTACCCTACTGTATGACGGCTCTTGGAAAATGAAAGCTTAACCTCTCGTTCCATCCTCCGTGGTAGGGGCTTTGGAGGGTAAGAACTGAGTTCTCATATATGGTCTTAAGACATGAGATGGCTCTTCAGTCTAGGGTGCCACCATGTGGCCTTTAACTGTATCACAATGCGTGGATCCAAAGGGTAAAATTAAGTGATGTGAATTTAAAAGCCCCTCCAGAGTCAGAGCTTGGAGGACCTGAATTACTCTCTCTCCTTGTATTCCTAATTTTTCATGTCTTATAAGTAAGTACAATACATTTTTAAGTTTCATTAAGACGTAATGTGTCCCTTTCTTCTTGATTACCCAAACACTCTTCTAAAAGGTAGGTGAATCCAGAAAAAAGATGACAACCCCGAAAATTTTGATTTCTGAGTGAATAATCCCAAACTACAGTCCTTGCAGGCCTGTTCCTCCAGTGCTCCTGCAGATCGGCAGAATGGCTTCTACAAATACATTGGCTGCCTCTTTTTCTGAAGCTTAGCCTTCAGAGAGGCACAAGGGAGTGGGGTAGCATGTGGTAGATGTTCAGCTCCAGGCTGGGCCAATCTGGTCAGCTAGGCCTCATTCTTCATCTGTAATGGATAGAACACAGGAGCTGAAGTCAGGAAGACCTGAGTTCAAATCCACTCTCAGGCACTTACTACTTCTATGACCCTGGACACATAATGATGATGATGATGATGATGATGATGATGATGACAATGATAATGAAGGTATGATTTCTTCCATTTCTAAATTTATGATTCCTCTTCAGGCTTCACTCCAGACTTTCTCTACCCTTCCCCTGGGCTGGGTACCTTAGCCTCCTTCCCCCACTCCTTTCCTTTTCCACTTCTACTTATGTCTTTTCCCTTTAGAATATAAGTTCCTTGAGGGTCAGGACTATCTTCTTGTACTTGTATGCCTAGTGTTTGGCATTTGATAAATGCTTGTTGATTATGAACCATAAATCTGTATGTGTATAATTCTGCTCTCCTCAACTAAACTAGAAACTCATTAAGGCTACCCACAGAATTGTATATGCTCTTTTCCCTCAGTATATTTCACAGTACTGGACACATGACAGATACTTAGCACTGTATCTATTTGATCAATTGAAATTTGTCCACAGAGTCAAAAGTAACAGCAAGAAAATGAATTTCTATTTTCTACAAAGGTATTCAGAGGAGGCGTAAGCAAAAAATGAAAATAAATCCTCAGTCAAACCTGCAAGTCTTTATTTGAAATGTTCTGGGGGTTTTTTCCCCCCATGATTTGTCACATTTGCCATTTATGTCAAATCCTGCCTCTGGCATAGATTGTGTGACCTTGGACAAGTCCCTTCCCAGTTTAGTGTTCTAGGCAGCTCTCTAAAGGCTTCGAGGGCCCAAGAAGCTAATGACTTACAGTGCTAGGGGGAGTTTCTTCCCCAGGGAGTTCCTCTTGGCAGATAGGTCCACTCCCTATATGGAAAGAATTTGTTTATAATAGAACCCTAGGGTTGGGGCTGGAAGAGATCTTAGAGGTCATTAAATCTAACTCTTTCCTTTTTTTTTTTTTTTGGAGGGGGGAAGGCAGGGCAATTGGGATTAAGTGACTTTCCCAAGGTCACACAGCTAATAAATGTTAAATGACTCAGGCCACATTTGAACTCAGGTCCTCCTGACTCCAGGTGCCACCTAGCAGCCCCTAACCCTTTCCTTTTACAAACTGAGACACAACAAGGTTAAGTAACCACGGAGCATCAAGAAACACCCGAGGTAGGATTTGAACTGGGGTCTTCCTGATTCCCAAGTCACTCTATTCACCATGCCACCTAGATTGTAATTTCTGAAGCTACAAGGTAACTTTCTTTTTTGATTTTTTTTTTAATTTTTGGAGGGGGGAGGGCAGGGCAATTGGTGTTAAATGACTTGCCCAAAGCCACACAGCTAGTAAGTGTTAAATTTCTGAGGCTGAATTTGAACCCAGGTCCCCAACTCCAGAGTGGGTGCTCTATTCACTACACCACCACTACTGCCCCTGAGGTAACTTTAAACTTGATTTTGTACAGTGCCTTGCACATAGAACACACACACACACACACACATACATACACCCTCTGTGTATATGCACACATATAACCCCACATACATATATATGTATACATGTACACACAATTCATAAATGCATCACAGCCATTTCCTTAGAAGTCATATGATGCATTTCAACTCCTCATTCTATAGTTGAGAAAAGTAAGGCGAAGAGGGATGGCCTCAGCACGCAGGCAACAGACATGGGAGCCAAAATTCAAGCCTAGCTTTCCTGACTCTGTATCTAGCAATCCTTCTGTCATGCTGTTCTTCCTCTCTTACTATGGCCTCATACGTTCACTAAGCACCAGCAGGGTTCTAGTCACCCTGTGAACGTGTGTTCCCATATCCTAGGAAAGAAAGCCTCTGACAGCACACACAGCTCAATCCTTGAGTTACTGCTCTGCTGCTGAGTCGATTCCAGGGGTCTCTGGGTAGTCCTGCGCATTTATCCAATACAGTGGAATATCATATAATCCTGGAGTCAGACATTTCTGTAACATTTAATATGTGCCAGACACTGCGCTAAGTATTTCACAAATACTATCTTGTTTGTCTCCACAACAAGCCTGGGAGGTTAGGTGCTATTACTGTGCACATTGAACAGATGAGGAAATTGAGACAAAGAGAGGTCAAGTGACTTGACCAGGGCAAGTGGCCAGTGACTTGTATGTATAACCATGTTATATGTCTATGTATACATATGTTATATGTATAACTAGTCACTACGACCAGGGACTTGACAACTGGTAAGTATCTGACAATGGGTTTGAACTCAAGTCTTCCTGACTCCAAGCCCAGAGCTCTACCCAGATGTTCATGACACAGGCTGACCGTACAAAAGACAAATTGGCAAACCACAAGTAACTAATGACTATATTTGCCTATGGTCTGTGCAGATTCATGTAAAAGCACACTCTGTTATAGCAGCTCTGCGCTAGACTTGCCTAAGAATAGGTTTCATAACACCCCCAACCTCCCTTTGTAGTGTTGCCTAATTCTGTCGTTCCCCCTTGGCATGGAACTTTTCTTTCAAAATGATTCATTTCTCCATCTTTATTTTAGTAGTAAACACTATTTCTAAGAGTTTCTGTTTCTAAGAGCTTGAGAAAATTGTTTACATTTTTAAATTTCAGTTTTGTTCATCATAGCACTTACATACAAACTTGGTTTATATCTGCCATGTGCTTTTGTACTATTTTATATGACAGTTATTGGCATTAGGTATAGACTCCTGTAAGACTGTAAACCTCATGATGGTAAGAACGATGTCTTCACTGAGTTTAGCATTTCACATAGGGCCTTGTCAAGTGTTCTGCACACAAGAAGTCAATGGTTGACTTGAATTTTACTGATTACAAAGTAGGCTTCCTTGTTATAGTTTTTGACTTCTAAAAAGCTGCTGAAGTGAAAAAAGTGTGTGGGCTACAGCTGGGACTTTTGTTTGGTCCTTTTCCAGTCATGTCTGACTCTTTGTGACCTCATTTGGGGTTTTCTTGACAAAGAGACTGAAGTGATTTGTGATTTCCTTCTCCAGCTCATTTTACAGATGAGGAAACTGGGGCAAACAGGGTAAAGTGACTTGCCCAGGGTCACACAGCTAGTAAGTTTCTGAAGTTAGATTTGAACTTGGGCACACTACCCACTGCACCACCTAGCTGCCATAATTGAGACTAGATGACCACTGATGCCCCTTCCAACTAAAATTCTATGATTGTGTAATTCTGTAAGCTCTGGACTATGAGTTAGGAGACCGGCATTCTAGTCCTGAGTCTGCCGCTAACTCGCCAAGTAATCACGGGCAAGTTATTTCACTTGTGACTCTCAGTTTCTTCATTTGTAAAATGGGGGTTTGGATAACTTTCTAGGATTCTTCTTCGTTGGTGTTTATCAAATTTGTAGACTTAAACTTCTTGATTATACATAGGAGAGAATCAGATTCAGAGTTTCTCAACATGTTTAGCTGATTCTGCATTGTAGTACTGCTAACATGCTTAGTTGAAGATTTGGATTAAAGACAAAAGATTTCCTAGAAGATTCGTTCTTAAACCTAATTTGATGTAACAACCTAGAAATGAACCTACAAGATATTCTGGCTTAGGTGGGTGTCAGGTTTTCTGCAAGTTTTCCTTTCACTTCATTTTGAAGTTTTGTGAGGCAAAGAGTGTTCCTTTGGTTTCCAGTGTTCTCTGTTTGACAAGGACATATAGTAGCTGCTGACTAGGTTGGTTTCTGGGCTTAGTGATTATTTCCTATTTATGGTGATTGTTTTAACATGGTTAAACTTAAGTTGTATACAATGTAAAGGAAGTGTCTTTAATTTTTAAATCCATTTCTCATTTTCAGGGTTAAGAACTTGTTTAAATAGGTAGGGTTGGAGCTGATATAATTACACAGCATCTTTTTTCTATCTTTATGCTAATCATTTGGTGTTGATTTTTTTCCTTTAGCCTAAGTAGTCAGGGAATCTGACTGAACACCTTTAAAGGGATGGTGCGTGTATGGGAGGACAGCAGCAACCATTTCGGAAAATGTGCTTCAGGATCAAGGAAATGAAAGAGGCCAGTAGACTACTGAAAAGCCTTTTGCTTAAATATCATGACACAAAGACAGCTGTACCCAAAATGACTGCTGTGTCACAAATGGATTTATTTTTTGTGATGCTATGCAGAGCTTGCCATATCCAATACTTTCCAACTCTCATCTTGAAGAAAGTAATGATATGCAATGTACACAATATACTTGGTGCTCTGAATAGTTCCTGACTACAGAAGATTCAGCAGGATCAGAGGAGATGTCACTGATCATGCGACGCCGCAGTGTTCAGCTCTGCTTGCCCAGGAACAGTTGAAATCTTACCTTTCAAGCGTGGTTCACTTACTGATGAGCTGCAGCTGGCAATGAAAATTGGGACCAATGGAAAGTAGATTCTGGTTCACCGTAAAGAAGCTTACTAGCAATTAGAGCTGTCCAAATATGGACGGTTCCTTTGTGAGTCAGTGAGTTTGTTTTCTGCTACTAAAGGTTTGAAAGTAGAAGTCAGATGGGGACAGCTAGGTGGCACAGGAGCTCTGGGTATGGAGTCAAGACATAAGAGTTCAAATTGGAGCTCAGATACTTACTAGACATGTGATACTGGGCAAGTCACCTAGGCCTGTTTGCCTCAGTTTCCTCATCTGTAAAATGAGTTAGAGAAGGAAAGGCAAAGCACTCCAGGACCTCTGCCAGGAACACCCCAAATGGGGTCAGGAAGAGTCAGGCATGACTGAAATAACTGAACAACATAGGTTGTATGAAAGTACTGGAGGATCTTCTTGCTTTTGGTAGAGATTGAAGTAGCTCAAGAGCTCTTATGTATTATGGAGCTCTGACAATCTGGTGAAGCCTATGGACTTATTTATAGAATAATATTTTTAAGTACACAAAATAAAATGAAGGAAACTAATAAGTATAGAACTATGGTTGTATTTTAAAACAGTTTTCTAGGCCCTAGGTTAAGAACTCTCAGACTCAATGATTTGGGTGTACACCATGAGTAGACCATGTAAAGACACACAACACTCTGTCCAGACCAACACTGGACAGCTAGCAATGTTGGCAGAGCATGAGAAGCCAGTATTGGTTTGGGGAACAATTTGCTCAGCCTGGATTTTTCCGGTCTGAATCCTCCTTTTAGATGACCCACTATGCTTAGTAATGGAAGCAAATCCTTTCCTTCTCCATTGGTAAGAAAAAAAAGCAGAGCTGGACAGATGATTGGTACCACCATCAGGCCAAATTTAACAATGACTTTCATGTCACACTAAATTTTGATCCCTGGATTGGTTTTTCTGTTCGGCTGTTCCTTTGCCTGATAATCCTAGATTGAATATCCTCAAGGAAGGGAATCAAATGTTTCCCCATGAAACTGCTCAGTACTAATTTGGTAGTACAAGAAGAACAGATGCTTAACTCAAGGGAAGATTATGTAGCCTATCTTCAGCTTTGGGGATCATAACGCTTACTCATTCTGGTGATTAGGGTCCCAAGAGAGAGGCTGACTAGATACTCCCCACTCAGAGTTCTGAGGGAACCTCTGAGCAGCAGAGGGGTTCTTCTTTAAAGCTGTCAGCTTGAGTCCCCATTCCAGTGTCTCCTTAATATCAATTTCCAGTTACAATTAGTAGCTATCTTATAACATTGATTGACCCAATAACTGAGGACCCTTTGATCAATTAACATCAAGCTCCCATGAGGTCATAGCCTAGTCCATTACAATACTCATCACCTAAAGCAGAAAAGTATAGTTATGATGGGGTATCAAGGGAAAGATTTTGAAAAAAAAAAAAGGTTTCCTTTGCAAATCTACACATTTTACTTTATGCATTTAAAACATTTTGAGAGGAGACCTATAGGCTTCACCAGACTGTGTTCACAACATAAAAAGGGTAAGAACTCCTGTAATAGAGGGAATAAGCTAATCAAATAGCTGCAATAAAAGTAGAAAAACATTACATACATAGATACCAAAATACTAAATGTCTTCTGCTTTTACTAAATTACACACCAGGAATTTTGTAGTTGGAAGTTAAAAACAAAGCAAAATGAGAGTAAATAAGTCTGAGACATTAAAAAACATAAACAAAATAATTTCAGTCTTGAAAGTCAATTCTTTGATGCATTGATGTGAGTTTCCTATATCTTTCCATATCTTCCTACCTGGTTTAATTTTTTCCCCTTGTAATTTAATATTTTATTTTTTCCTATAAAAATAATGTTATTTTTTTTTCAAATTTTGAGTCCCCAGTTCTCTCCCTCCAACCTCTGTCCCCCATATTGAGAAAGCAAGCAATTTGACATTGATTATATATGTATAGTCATGCAAAGTACATTTCCATGTAAGTCACGCTATGAAAGAAAACAGAAAAAAATATCCAAGAAAAGTAAAGAAAAAGTATCTTCAGTCTGCATTCAGGTTCCACCGTTTCTTTCTCTGGAGATGGATAACATCTTCCATCATAAGTCCTTTAGAACTGTCTTGGATCATTGTATTGCTGAGAATAGCTAACATTCACAGTAGATCATCAAACAATACTGCTTTTACTGTGTATGATGTTCTCCTGGTTCTGCTCATTTCACTTTGAATCAGTTCATGGAAGTCTTTCTAGGTTTTTCTGAAGTTTGCCTGCTCATCATTTCTGATAGCACAATAGTATTCCATCACAATTATATATAACAATGTGCTCAGCCATTCCCCAATTGGTAGGAAAAGGAATACAACAAGGCACTACATTGTCATCTTACTTATTTAATTTATATGCAGAGTGCATCATGCAAAATGCCAAGCTAGATGAACTGAAAGCTAGAATTAAGGTTGCCAGGGGAAATATCAACAGTCTCAGATATGCAGATGATGCCATTATGATGGCAGACAGTGAAGAGGAATTAAGAAGCCTCTTGATGAGGGTGAAAGAAGAGAGTGTAAAAGCTGGCTTGAAGCTTAAAATAAAAATAAAACACCCTAAGATCTTGGCAACTGGTCCCATCACTTCCTGGCAAACAGAGGGAGAAGAAATGGAAGCAGTGTCAGATTTTATATTCTTGGGCTCAAAGATCAATGCAGACGGTGACTGAAGCCACGAAATTAAAAGACACTTGCTTCTTGGAAGGAAAGTTATGGCAAATCTGGACAGCATACTAAAAAGCAGAGATATCACTTTGCCAACAAAGATTCATATAGTCAAAGCTACAGTTTTTCCAATATTAATGTAGGGTTGTGAGAGTTTGACTATAAGGAAAGCTGAGTATCATAGACTTAACACTATCAAAATTTGGTGCTGGCGAAGACTTTTGAGAGTTCCTTGGACAGCCAAAAAGATCAAATCAGTCAATACTTAAATAAAGTGATTCATGCTATTCACTAGAAGGTCAAATACTGAAGTGGAAGCTTAAACACTTTGGCCACATAATGAGAAGATGGGACTCTTTGGAAAAGACCATGATGTTGGAAAAGATTGAAGGCAAAAAGAGAACGGAACGGCAGAAGATGAGATGATGTGTCATTTTCCATGTGTCATGGAAGTAACAAATATGAACTTGGACAGACTTTGAGAGATAGTGGAGGATAGAAGGGCCTGGTACACTGTGGTCCATGGGGTCACAAAGGGTTGGACATGACTGAACAACTGAACAACAGCTGTACCTTTTAACCCACCCAGAAGGCTCATAGTAGTCATTGCCTCACTCACCCCCAGGAAAGAGTGATTTGTCTGCATAGTGCCTTTTCTATTGCATTCAGTTCTAGTCACAGAATATTATGCCTGTTAAGACTCTGAAGTGGAGAGGAGGGCCCTTCCATTACGTGGCATCACCAACTTCTGGAAGTAAGCTCACCAAACCTCTACATGCTGTGCAGCATTAGGCAGAGTATGTGTTGTTTGGTCACTGGATGAGGCTCTGGTTGCATGGTCCTCCTGTTGCAGCGGTTGGCTGGGCAGCTAGGTGGTACAGTGGATAAAGTTCCCAGCCTGAAGTCAGGCTTAAAATATAAATGGCTTAAAATAATTTAAAAAAATCTTCCTAAGTCCAAATCTGGCCTCAGACACTTATTAGCTATGTGACCCTGGGCAAGTCACTTAACCCTGTTTGCCTCAGTTTTCTCATCTGTAAAATGATCTGGAGAAGGACATGGCAAACTGCTTCCCATATCTTTGCCAAGAAAAGCCCAAATGGGGTCACAAAGAGTTGGACACAACTGAAAAACAACAACCTGTTACAAGTGTTTTGTAGTTTTTTCCATATAAATGCTTGTGTGTCTTTGTAGGTGAGCTCCCAAATAACATACATTTTATGGTTATTTTGAATGTAATTTCTATTTCTTCCTGTGACATTGTGTTGGCAGCATATAGAAAAGAGGGTGATTTGTGCAGGTTTATTTTTTATCCTGCTTTTTCCTAATGTTATGACTCATTTCTATTAAATTTCCAATTTAATTTTTCCAGTTCTCTAAATAGATTGCCATTATCATTTGAAAAAAAGTATGCGTTCTGTTTCTTCTTTGCTTATGCTTATCTTGTCCATTTCTTTTTCTTTGCTTATTGCTATGGGGAGCATTTCTAGATATTTATTAAACAATAATGGTGATAATGGATGATGGATCATGACGGGAGCTTTCCTCAGCTAAGGGGTTCTCAATGCTCACCCTTGTTAAATATTCTTCTCCTTTATGACTAAGTAAGTCTCTTTCTGTTAACTGTTGAATCACCTATGAGTGTCTCATTTTTGTTCCAGTATTGAGCCTACATTGGGATTGCCTGGGACAGGCCCAGCCCAGAACACAGCTGATCTAAATGGAAAAGTCTTTAATTTATCCCTATTACAAATAATTTTGACTCTTCATTTTAGAGATACTACTTAGTATCTATAGATACTAAGATAAGTTTATAAGTTTCTCTAAAGTTCCTTTTATCCCTATGTTTGTTAGTCTTTTTCTTTTAATGGAAATGGGTGTTACATTTTGTCAAAAGCTTTTTGATTGTTTATTGATATAATTGTGGTTTTTATTATTTTTGTTACTTGTATGGACTATTATATTTATTGTTTTCCTAACATTGAACCAATCCTGCATTCCTGGTATAAATCCAACCTGGTAATATTACATAATCTTTTAAATATATTGTAGTCTTTTTTGGTTAATATTTTATTTGGTATTATTGCACCAATATTTATTAGGAATACTTTTTTCCCTCTTTGCTTTGACATGCCTTGGTTTAGGTATTAAGAGCATGTTTGTATCACAGAGGTAGGATCTTTTCTTTTCCTATTTTTGCAAATAGTTTCTGCAGTACTGGAAGTAATTGTTCTTTGAATGTTTGATATCATTCACTTATATATCCATCTGGTCCTGGTTTTTTTCCTTTGCAAGTTCATTTATGGCTTAATTTCTTTTTCTGATGTTGGGTCAATTAAATAATCTACTTCTTATTCTGTTACTTTGAATATTTCATATTTTTGTAAATACTCATCCAATTCATCTTTTTTATTGGCACATAACTGGGCAAAATAGTTTCTAGTCTTTTCCAGACCATTATTTCTTTTCAATTGTGAATTCTCCTTGTTCATACTAACATTTCTCTCTTTAAATTTTTATGCTGAATGATTAAATGTTTATTATTAGTTACCAGTTGTTTTTTGTTTTTGTTTTGTTTACAAAATAGCTTCTAGCTTATTTATCAATTCAAAGGAGGTTGCCTGTGCCTGTGAAAGGGAGGAGATGTATGGAATAACAGCTTGATAGGATGGCAGGGTGAAATAAAAGTTTTGTAAGGAAAGTGAGACTTTAAGCATGTTTATAGGCATTGAGGAAAGAACCAATAAATAAGAAGCCAATGAAAATGAGAAAAGGAGTGATTCGATTCATATGGCAAATGCCTTAGAGGAGAGAGGATCAAGGGGACAGGTGAAAGGAGTGGCCTTGCCAAGAAGGATCACTCGCTCATCAGAGGTGGGAACATAGGAGAAAAAGGGGAATGGTGTAGAGGGGTACTAAGGTGCAGTGGAGGAGAAATTTGGTGTAACTTAATTCACTTCTCCATCCAGAATATGCCCCTTTTATATAAACTATGGCATTTATCCTCAGTTTTCCCCTGTATAGCACAGTTCCTGTAGTTAATGACTACTTGGAGCATCTTGAGGTTACTTACATTCATTTGTAGCATACCTATGAGAAACCAAAATGGTTTCCAGTTATCAGGGCATTCTCTTGGGAATCCCTTGGGTATAAGTGATAAGGTCTAACTATTTCCCTGTAATGTTCAGGCAGCAACTATGTACACAGGTAAGGAAAGACAAGGAAAGAAGAAGAAGAAGAAGAAGAAGAAGAAGAAGAAGAAGAAGAAGAAGAAGAAGAAAATGAAGAAGAAAGTAGTAACAATTGATGAGATAGCAAAATTTCATAAATTAGGAGACAGCATCTAAGTTGAGTCTTGAAGGAAGCTAACATTCTAACTGGTCAAAAGATCTATGTGCCGTCTACTAGAGTTAACTTCATTATCTCTGTGAATCTAGGGTCTCTTAGATGTAGGACTTCCTAGATGATGTATTCTTGTTTAACCCCTACAGCACGTGTTGTGTAGATATAGTCCTAGTCTACACTGGCAGGTTGAATCCATAGAACTTGGGTGTCTATTGTCACCCCAGTGCTTGAGGGTAATCCTCAAGGGGCTGGGAAGTATCCTAATATTATAGCTCATGAGCCCAACTGTGCTTCTCTCTCTGATTATCAAAATCACTGAAGGGAGAAATAATTATGGGGAAAGGACCCACCTTCCTTATTACCAATGGCAGCAGCTGCCAACCAACTAATAGGCACAAGGGCCCCTGTCAGAGGCAGCACCTCTCAGACCGCCAGTCCTGCTTCCAGCCCAGCCCTCACAGCCATCACTTGGGGAAGCAACTCCTGTGGGGTAAGGGCCAGCCATTCCCTCTGAATGCTATTCACTGGGCAAGCCAGCCAGCTTAGCTAAAGTAGTCAGCAAGCATTTCTTAGTACCTGCTATGTACCAGGCACTGTGCTAAGTACAAAAAGAGGCAAAAGACAGTCCCTGACTTCAGGGAACTCACAATTTAATGGAGGAGGCAATAAGCAAAATAACAACAATAATAATGTGCAAACAAGCTATGTACAGGATAAGTATGAAATAATCAAAAGAAGGAAGGCACTAGAAATGAGAGGCTGAGAAATAAGAGGTTTCCTTTAGAAAACAGAATTTTACCTTGGACTCAAAGGAAGCCAGGAGGCAGAGATGAGGAGGAGGAAGAGCATTCCGGGAATGAAGGACAGACAGAGAAAATATCTGGAGCCGAAAGATGGAGGGTTTTATTTGTGGAACAGCAAAAAGACCAATACCGCTGGACTGAAGAGTATGTGGTAGGGAATAAGGTATAAGAAGACCGGAAAGGTAGGAGAGGTCCTAGGTTATGAAGGGCTTTGAATGCAAAATAGAGGATTTTGTATTTGATTCTGGAAATGATAGGACACCACTGGGGGGGGGAGAGAAAGAGAGAGAGAGAGAAAGA
>CM053593.1:61274626-61300761 GCA_028646575.1 Pseudocheirus occidentalis
GGCCAATTCAAGGGTGGGAAACTATTGGAACAAAGTGAACTAAAGACTTGGGCAGAGCCCCATCTCAAGGCCCATGACCTCAGGCAAATGTCTTCCCTGGGAAGGTTTACTTTCCCAGAGCCTGTACCTCAAAGAATCACGTCATCACTGTTAGAATATAAGCTCCTAGAGAGTAGGGATTTAATTCTTTCTATTTGTATCCTCACCTTGCACCCACTAGGACCTTATAAATTTTTGTTCATTGGTTTGATATTTATTGGAGTTATTTACCTTAATTTATGAATTCATACATGGCAAAAATAGATTAATTTTGGCGCACAAAAAACCCATACCAAAACACAATATTTTCAACCTCATGCTTAGAAATTTACTTATTGCTTTTTGTTTGTTTTGTTCTGGTTTTTTTTTTTTTTTGGTCATGATCACAACATGCTGAAGTATTCACATTTTAGTATAAGAACTCAGTTTTAAGTGCTTGGTAAATGTGCGTTGGATACTTTTATAAATGCCTGAATGATGAGACTCAACACCAAATTTCTGCTCCAATGTCAGAGGCTTGTTGAGGCCACTAGGTGGCATAGTAGATAGAGCTACAGGCCCCCAATTAGGAAGACGAATTCAAATACTGCCTTAAAGCTTGCTGTGTGACCTTGGGAAAGTCATCTAACTTTTGTTTGCCTCAGACTTCTCATCTGCAAATGGGGATAATAAAAGCATCTACCTTGGAGGGTTGTTGTGAAGATAAAATAAAATAATAATTGTAAAAATGCTTAGCATAGTGCCTGGCACATAGTAGGTAGAAATGTTGGTTATGATTATTATTGATTGTTATAAGTGCTTATTGGGTGTTTGAGGCTTGAGGTAGGAGACTTTCCTCTTGAATACTGGAGACCTCTAGTGGCTGAATTGGCAATTGATTTGTAGAATGATGGAAACTATTATCAAAAAGGGGATATGGAAATCACATAATTTGGAAGCAGTCCCTTTTGAAAAGGTCTTTTGGTTCAGAACTATAATTCTTAGAGGGGGTGGGCTATTACCACTTCTAGAAAGTTCCACAGTGACAGAAGGAAAACATGTAGGATGTTGTAGGCAGCTAAGTATATAAAACCATTGGTCATTCAGATTCCAGGGCACACCAGTGAAAGGATCAGAGAGGGGCAATTAGTAGATTTATTGAAAGGATTAGGGGGAGGGATGACTTAGTTAAACTAGGCTTAGCTGAGAAAGCAGAAAGAAAAAAGAGAAAAATAATGAGGAGGGAAAGCTCGGGAGAAAAATGAAGAGATAGGTGATCCAGAAAGATAAAAACTAGTTTGTCTGCAATTTTATAAAGTAGGATTTAATGAATAATTTAGTATTTAAAAATTGGGAATTCAAAATAATTTCAGTCGTGTAAAGTTTCAGTCTTAAAAAAAGCATTGAAGGAGCTAAGATAGTGTGTAGATAAACTGAAGGTTTTCCTTTTGTGTTCTTTTTGTTATCTTACTCTATTTGAATAGTTCGGTGAAGAGTTAACTGCCATTTTTTTTTTTTACAATTTTTAGTATAAATAAATTTTACCTACAGATATTTGTACGACTATTGAGAATGGATTCTAGTTTGGGAGAGTGGGATAATGTTCACATTGATAGAAGTTGCAAATGGGGAATTTGGGAAGGGGAAAGATGACTAGAGATTTTGTACATTTTGGATTTGAGATAATGGTGAGACATAAGGGAAGAGGTCGTTTTGGCAGTTGCAGATTTGGGAACTTGAACAGAGGCGAGAGGTTAGCACTGAAGATCTTTCAGAGATTTGGCAGCCATCTACATGGAAGGGACAGTTAAAGCTTTGGGAGTACAAGAATGCTTTGGGGGAAAAGAGTAAGGTGCCAAGAGACTGGCAATGCCCGTGACTAGGGGCGGGGGAGCAAAGAGGAGTAGAAGAGAAAGACCCCAGTAAAGGAGACTGAGAAGTCATTTGAAGGGCAGGATATGAACCAGGATCATTTAGTGCAATAGAAATCAATAAGAGAATTTCCAGAAAGGAATTGAAAGAGGGGAGGGAATATGTATTAAGATAGTACCTTACATTATGTGGCTATGGCAGTGTTAAATATGATCTCATTTAGTCCTTGCCACGACCCTTAAAGTTAGGTGCTGTTACTGTACTTATTTTACAGTGGAGGAAACTGAAGCAAAAAGAGATTAAGTGAGTTGTCTAGAGTCAGACAATAAGTGCTTGAAGCTGGATTTGAATTTCATCTTGCTGTTTCCAAGTCTATAGTGCTCTACCCATTGCACCGGCTAGATATCTCTAGCTTCCCGTACTGTCACATGCTCCAGAGAGATTGTGGAAGGTGAATATTGAAAAAAGACCATTTCAAACTGACTAAAAGGAAGTTATTGAATATTCTCCAGATATAGTAGGCAAGTAATACCAAATTTCTTACCATTGCTTGAGAGAACAGGTAAGCCAAGTGGTGAATATACAAGCAGATTACAGAGAGTGAGTGGAGAATATGAGGCAGCTGTTGTAGGTTACATGTTTCAGAAATTTGGCAGTGAAAGAGAAGAGAGAAATCAGATGATAGCAATCAGGACAGCAAAGTCAAGAGAAAAACTTGGGATTTATATTTTAAGATGGCGAGATCTATGAACATTTCAAGGTTAGGAAGGACCTCTGATGAAGAGCTGATAAAAGTCAAAAGAGAGGGAAAGATTAGTTGTTGAGGGTGAAGTTTGGAGGAGGCAGAGTGGCAAAGCATGGGTGTAGAGGTTGAATTTAGAAAAGATGATATATCTTTTTTTTCAGACTGATGGGAAAAGTGAAGCATTATATAGACTAGATTGTATTGGGGGTGAAAGGGAAGATATGTTAGGTAGGATATACCTAGAAAAACTTGAACAAAGCTATAGGGACAAAAATTAGAGTCGTGTATAAAGTTGAAGCCAGATTATGGAAAAACTTGAGAACCACAGATTTTGGCAGCTAATTTTCTGAAGAAGGGAGTTATGTGCTAAAAGTGGGGATGAGGAAGATTGATATGGAAAAAGCCCTGGATTTGGAGTCAGAGTGCCTAGATTCACATCCTAGTACCCTTTGCTTTACTACATGATTTTGGGAAAATCACTTACCCTTTCTCAGCACTTCCATTTCCATATCTAGCTACCTTACTGGATTTTTATGAGTGCCAGTTGAGCCAATGTACATAAAACATTTTTGTGATTGAAAGATAGGCTTCACATTGATGTGAACTACTGTTACTACTTTATAGGATACATTGAAAGGAAAAACGATTGGAAGCAGAGAGATCTATTTAGGCTGTCATTCTAGTAATTTAGGTATAGGATGTTTGTTAACTATTGTACTGGGCTAGGATGGTAATGTGTTCACAGTTCTATTGGAAAACAACAACCAATAGAATTTGAACAACTGTAATTAGCATCTTAAATAATCACAATAAATTTAACAGACAAGGCTTAGATAGATGAGATTGGGCTTCTTGGACTTTTGGACTTTCAGTCACTGCCAAGGTTTCTGCTGTAGTTGGGAGATGGCATCCTCTTTCTGTGTTAAATAGGGACTGTAGTTAGATCAAGGAATTAAATTTAATTCTTCAGAATTGCTGATGTGATTACTTTGTAATCTGATAAATTCACCAAAGAATCAGTTCGATTTTCTCAGTTTAAGTGAGAGTGTCTGAAAATTTTTTTTTTTGGTAGGGGTAGGAAGTTTTCATTTGTAACTTTAAAATGAAATGTACTAAATTAATGGACTTTGGGGTTGAGAATAATGTTATGTTAACACTTTTTTTCAAGCAGTTTTATGGTTTGGAGCTAAGGGACTAGTTGAGTTATCTCTGTGTTATGATCAAAATCAGTAATTTCAAAGCTTTCAGTCTTAAAGACAATCAGTTGGTAAAATGTGAATCATGAAGTTTTAGAGTGGCCAGGGACTTTAGATATTGTCTAGTTTGAATGCCACATTTTATAGAATGGAAGGTCCAGCAAGGGTGAATGATGTGCCCAAGGTCTCTGGCTTCCTATGTTTTGTTCTTGCTATTCTGTGATGCCTTCTATTCTAGTGAACTTGTTTGGGGGGGGGAACTCTCTTGTAGTTACCTTGTCTGCAAATGGATTCTGGTAGACAGTCCTGAAAGCTTGTGGTATAAACTTAGGGGATTCTCTAGGATTGCTATTTATAGGGATGATTCATAGAGCCCCACTCTGGGTACAATTGCTTCCATGGGAAACTCCTGACTGTTATAGATGCTTGGTTGCAAGCTTGTTGTTCCTAATAGAGTTTTGAGTACAGTGGGCGGGTCATGAGAAGCTCAGTATGTTTATTAAATGTAATGGTAAGTGGAGTGGCCTAAATAATATAACTGATCATCATGTTCTTGATATATTTAGAGATACCCCTGAACTGTTAGTCATTTACTATCTCTCCTTTTTACCACACCCAGTTTGAGATGAGGATAGGCCATGTAACAACCATGCTTGGAATGTAGTCTGTTATTTTACATATTTAAACCAAGACAGGCAATATATTAGTTACCTTACCAGTATCCCTCAGTTTAGACTTTTATGCTCTTTGCAACATTTACCCCAGTTCCCAGGAAAGTATAGGAAAGGAGATTTGTCCACCAAGATTTTGTCCTTGAATTTCCTTGGTGATCTCGATTCCCATGACTTCTGTTATCACCTTGACGTAAATGGCGCCCAAATCTTTATCTTCATCTTCACCCCTTCTCTAGAGCCTCTTGTCTCATATTTGTAGCTTCTTGGGTGGATCTCCATCTCGTCTCTCTTGCTGTCACCTCAAATTCATCGTGTCAAAAGTAAGCTTCTCATTCTTTCTCCCAAACAGTCCCCTGTATCTAATTTCTCTGTTTCTCAAGGTTTTAATTTAGGAGTTATCTTTGACTTTTCTTTTTCCTTCATCCCCTAAATTTAATTGGTTGTTAAATCTTATTGCTGCTATTTTCATCGTATATCTTGTGCTTAACCCCTTCCTTTCAAATTTTACCGAAGTCACACTTGTTTGAGGCTTCATCTCCTTACCTACATTACCTAGAGTAGTCGTCCTCTGACTATCTACCTCCAGTTTACACCCTTTTCATTTATCCTTGGCACTGACAAAGTTCTGCGATTATGTCACTTCTCTATTCAGTCTTTAGGGACTCCCTCTTGCTTATCAAATTAATAATAAACTTGGCCCTTAATCCTGGTGTTGAAGGGTTTTTATAGCCTGGCTCTGAGTTATGGGCCTAACCAGATCTCATTATTTATTTCTCATCATTCGATCTCAGGTCCAGTTACACTGGGTTTCTTTTTTTTTTTTTATTCCAGTTTCTCTTCCTTTTTATTCTTCATGCCTTTTGCTCACATTACCCTCCATCTAGAAAGAACTTTTCTCTTATTTCCCTCCCCTCCCACCTCTGGCTGTTGAAGTCCTGCTTTTTCTTAAGATGCAACTTGTTACTTCATTCATGAAAGCCTTGCCTGACATTCCAAAATGAACTCTCCTTTTTCAAATTTCTCAGGGCACTTTGCCAGGGCCTTTTCCTTTTCTCTTATTCCATTGATTCTTTGTGTACTTGTCTTTCCCATTTTGAGCTTATAAACTATTTGAAAGTAAGGCCTGTGTCTTTCTGTCAATGCTGGGAATAGTGCCTTGCATATAGCAAGTACTTAAATGTTTGTAGAAATGAATAGAAACTATGGAATCCGAGAAAAGCACAATATGTTTATGATACTTGTTTATTATCTTGAGAAATATTAGTGGTCAATTTCCTGAACTTTGTATAACCTCCCGGAAACAGTAATTACACTATACCATATTACATAAGTGTATCGTAGAGGGGAGAAACAAAGTGCTCTTTTGGTAGCTGATTAGCACACTGGACCACGTTCGGGGCCTGGAATCAAGACGATCTGAATTCAGGTTTAGTCTCAGTTATTTGGTAGCTTCGTGACCCTTGGACCAAGTCACTTAATCTCCGTTTGCCTCAGTTTTCTCCACTATAAGTACCTACCTTCCAGGGTTATTGTGTGGATCAAAAGAGCATTTTGTTTTAAAAAATAAAAAGGGTTTAACATAGTGCCCAACATAGCAGATGCTATAAAAATGCTTATTTGCTTACCATTTCCTTTTCCTTGTTAGGTTCCTGGGGAAAGGTAAAGGTCATTTACCAAACGAGGAGGTGGTTGCACTTGAGATGGTCTTTAAAGAATAGGTAGGGCTTTAACCGGGAAATACCCAGAAGGAAGGAATATATTCAGACCTGGGAGTATGCTGTTATTCTTTGTTTTTCTTTTCCCTTTGTCTTCTCTCTAGGCCACTTGCCCTCAAGAGGTCACTGACCTGGTCCCCAGGGACTAGTTCAGAGGAGCTGGCCTTTCTTTATACTTCCCTGCTTAGCAAATTCCCCAGCCGAGCCAAAACCCTCTTTTGTTTAGAAGAGCTAAGCTTTTCAAAGCCTTTCTGCTGTTAGACCCTAATCCTTCCTCTATCTTTCTGCTAGGAAACAAAGCTTCCATTTAATAGATAGGGAAACCAGTTAATTGATTTAGGAGCTAGGAGTTGGAGTTAGAAAAGGGTCTTTAGAAACCATTTAATTCAGCCTTTCCATTTTACATGTGAGGAAACTGAGGCTCAGAGAGAAGTGCCTCACCCAGTCACACAGGTGGTTGACAAGACACCTTTTTGGGGGGAGACCTTTCTTGTTTCCCCAGCTGTTAGTGACCTTCCCCCCAGGTTACTTTGTATCTCTTTAGTTTGATTTTGTGTATGTGTATGTGTTTGTGTGTGTGTGTGTGTGTGTGTGTGTGTGTGTGTGTGTATGTCATTGGGGAGCTAAATGGCGTAGTGGATAGAGTACTGGGCTTTAAATTGGGAAGACTCATCTTCCTGAGTTCAAATCCAGCCTTAGACCCTTACTAGCAGTGTGACCCTAGGCAAGTCACTTAACCCTGTTTGCCTCAGTTCCTCATGTGTAAAATGACCTGGAGAAGGAAATGGCAAACCACTCCAGTATCTTTGCCAAGAAAACCCCAAATAGAGTCATGAAGAGTTGAACGCTACTAAAATAACCAAGCAATAATAGCAGCAGCAACACTATCTGTGTGTGTGTGTGTGTGTGTGTGTGTGTGTGTATATAGTATGTATGTATATATGCCTTTATATGTGCATTTTGCCTCCTATATTAGAAAATAAGTACCTTGAGGGGGAAGGGAAGGGAATAAACATTTATGTTACTTCTCTTGTGTGCCAGGCACTGGGACCAAATGCTTTACATTACAAGTATTAACTCATTTGATTTGCTTTTTTCTTTGTATTAATAGCACCTTGGGCACTGCCTAGGCAACTAGATTGGTTGCTCAGTGGATAGACCTCTGATCCTGGAATCAGGAAGATTCAGTTCATATCTGACCTCAGACACTGAGATGTGTGACTCAGGACAAGTCAGTTAAACCCTGTTTGCCTTAATCCACTGGAGAAGGAAATGGCACAAACCATCCCAGTATCTTTGCCAAGAAAACTCCCATGCTTATGTGGGGGAGTGCTATGGTACATAGGGTCACAGAGATTCAGACAGGACTGAACAGTAACAGAGCACAGAATTACAGAGAATTCCCTAACTCTTCACCCCTAAGATTGCATGTCCTACTCTTTGTGAACCCATTTGAAATTTTCTTGGCAAAAATAGCGGAGTGGTTTTCCATTTCATTCTTTTACAGATGAGGAAACTGAGGCAAACAGGGTTAAGTGACTTGCACAGCTAGTGTCTGAGGCCAGATTTGAATTCAGGAAGATGAGTCTTCTTGACTTCAGGCCTTCTACTCTTCTCTTCCGTGGGGGGGAAAAAAATAGAAATTTTTAAAAATAAATTTTGTTATGTAGTTATTTACTATCTAGTGGAATAAGAATATGGTCAGTGTTATCTTTAGACATTTGTAATAAAGTCAGGTGTGATAAGTGATACTGAAATCTAAATGATGCTCTTCCTGCTTTCTTGAATATTTTTACAATTGTAGATCTCTCAGACCTGTTGAAATGCAAGTCATTTATTTCGTATTATCAGAAAGTCCTTGAATTTTTGAACGACATCATGTCTTTGAATAGAATATAAATTTATATTTTGAAATGTGCAGTGTCTCAAATCATGTTTTTAAATACCTATTTTGGGTTGTAAAAGTAACATTTTTTCCTAGTATTTCCTTTATTTAGCAATATGGAACTTGAGAGTTTAGTTAGTTACTGATTAAGTCCAGAAGCTATAGAAAGGAGAGGGATAGGTATAGGGAGTAGATCTGTGATATTATTGACATAGGGAACTCCCAGATGAGGAAATGCTCTCTGCCAATTTAGTTCCTGTACCTTCTCTGCAATGTGTAGATTAGATGGTTGCCTAAAGAGGGGTTACAAGCTAGTGTGTGTCAAAGGCACAGGATTTAGAGAATTGCCAAAGGCAGTGTGTGGTCTATAAAGGTGGGGGGCAGGAGGTGGTGTTATATCTTGACTCCTAGGGAGTGTGTATTCAGATTATGAGAAGATGGGTTACATGCCACCCTTCCAGTTATAGCCAGTTTTGTCTCTTCTACAACCACATCTCTGGTCCTTCAAGACTCCTTCATTCTACCAGTTACTTCCATTGTGCAAGTTCTCAGCCTTCTCCATTCTTCATTGGGGGAAGTTGGGGGTGTGGGGGCTGAATCCACTATTCAGTCAGAGGGTTCATATTTGAGGACTTAAAGGGCCACATGTGGCCTCTCGGTGGCAGGTTCCCCACTCCTGTCCTAAGCTCATAGGCTCATTACCCTCTCTGCTTTGCGTTGAGTAATATTGGCCCAAGTTATATATGCTGAGGTAATAGTTCTGTTTTTTCTTTTTAAATACCTTGTTGATATTTTGAAATCCACGGTTTTAATAATGCCACATACTTGCTTACTTTAAGTCTTGAGTTAACAGGAAAAAGGTTTGTCCTTTTGTAGTACTTTGCTTGAACTCGTGAAATTAGGGCAGTTATTGTGTATTTAAGAGAGCATTTATAGTCATTCTTTTTAGGCAAATACCACTCTAAAAGAACAGCTGGTCCAGGGGTTTGAATTTATGTTTAAACTTATTGTAATATGGCTTATTGCTGAATAAAATATTAATTCATCCAGTTTTCTGAAGCTCTTTGGTTTTAATTTGGGAATGAGAAAAATCATAGCCTGTTGTTTAAAAGTATCTTACTGAGATTTGCATTTCAGAATGACAATCTATCTAAATAATACTATATTAAAGAAGAGAATAAGAAAATTGGTTTGGAGAGGAAGTGATAACTATATGGCTACATTTATTCTCTTTAATGCTCTTTTGTCTTTCCATTCCAGGAACTTATTTAATATGGATTGGGTTTGGATAAAGCCGTTCTTAAAGAGTGTGTATCCCGAGGTTTGCTAAACGTGCACCAGATAGTATTGAAAGTTATACTTGCAGTCACATTTGTATGCAAAAATCAGTGAAAATGTGTTTATTAAGTGTCTCCTATATGCTAGGCATTGTCTTGGAGATACAAAGAAAGTGAAAAACATGGTTCTTATCTTCAAGGCATGGAAGGGGAAGATAACATGCCAACACTATACATACACAATATTTACAGTGTAAGTGGACGTTCATTTCTGAGACCGGGCATTGGAGGCTGGAGAGTGAGGGAGTAGAACTGAGAAAGATTTTCTCCTGAAAGGTTTTGAGCTAGATCTTGAAGATAGCCAGGGAATGAATCCAGGAGGTAGAGTGGATGAGCGAGAACATTTCAGGTGTGAGGGTTAGAGAGCCAGTGAAAAGGCACAGAGATGAGAAAGAGAATTTTGGATGAGTTCATCAGCAAGAAGGCCAGTGTCGCTAATTGTAGTGTTTAAAGTGTGGGGGGGTAAAGTATAAGGCTGGAAAGGTACTGGGGTGGGATTGGGGGGGTAGGTTTTGAAGGGCTTTGATAAGAGGTTATGTTTGATTGTGGAGGTTAATAGGGAACCACTGGTGTTAATGAAATAAGGTGATATGGTCAGACCTCTCCTTTAGGAAGATGACTTTGGCAGCTGAGTGGAAGACGGATTGGAGTGGGGAGAAACTTGAGGAAGGCCATGGAATAATATATTATCCTATGTAGTGAACAAACAAAAGTACTTGAGAACTACTGGTATAAAGGGTATTGGTTGATCCGTATCATAAAACCTGTAGTGTAATTTGATAGGATGAGGATTTGAAAATAACTTTCATTTTTGAATCAAGCTTTGTAATGGTAATAAAAGATGCAAATAAAATCTACAGTGTTAAGGTACATTTCATTCATGAATTTGTATCTGTCAGACACAGAAGACCTTATAAAGGTTTCCAAACATGTTGCATATTAATTGAATTTGGGGGTTTTCAGATGTTTATACATCCCAAAACACTCACATAAGGTCATTATTTCAATATTTAAAGAATATGTATGTGATTTTGTTGGCATGATAAAGATGAAGATAAAGATCACAGGCTTCTGTAACTTAGTGAGTAATCTTCATGAGTTGTATCCAAAAAAAATTTTCATCCTACAGACCACCTGGTTTACAGATTTCTTTGACTCTGTCAAACTTGTGCTTATACTCCAAACCTGTCCAGCTTATAGGGACTTTATGTTCTGCTGGCATAGAGCCTTTAGCAGTCTATAGCCACTTATGTACCACTTATTTCATCAGAGCATCTATAGAACAAACACAAGACAATTCAGTACAAGAAAGAGAAGGCTCCTCATGTGGGCAAATCCGGAAAGGCTTTGAGTAGAATGTGGTGCTTGAACTGTGTCTTAAAGGCAGAAGAGAATTCTGTGAAGTGAAGGCAAGGGGAGTGTGAAGGTGTGAAGGAACCTCAGATGTCAAGTCCAGTCTTCTCATTTTACCAAAAGGAAGCTGAAGCACAGAGAGGTTAAATGACTTTTCCAAGGTTTACATAGTTGATAAGTGACAGGTGAGGCTTGACATTTTTAGGTCCTCTGACTCCAGATGCAATAAGTACCTCCTTCCATTGTACCTATATTATGGCAACTTGAATTCTCACTGGTTTCATATGTTAGGAGTTTTTGTAGAGTTACTATCTGGAACCAGAAAATGATATTATATCTCAGTTTTAAGTACTTTATTATATAAAGTTTATTCAAGGTTTGATGTGGTTTGTTTTCATTTTTTTTTCTCCCGCAGGCTTTTAAGGATATGCTGTATTCAGCCCAGGACCAGGCACCTTCTATGGAAGGTAAGGAAGCAGTAAACATAATTTCCTATTTAAAAAAAACCTTTTATATTTCAAAATTTGGTTGAATTTCATATTTTATTGGTTACCTAAAATCTCAAATATAAAACTAGACGTATGCTATTTTTGTTTTTTTACATTTATGTTTTAAATGTTTATATTTAATAGCTTATGTTCATATACTATGTGCTTTATATTTGTATAATGTATATGTTTTACATATTTATAATGTTTTCTAAACCAGTTGGTCTAGTTTTCTCTTGGTCTAAGCCGGTGGCTCTAATATTGATGCTCTCATCGACCATTAGGATAGCTTAATTTTTCTTCTTCAGATAATGCTCTTATGTCACTTTAGAATTAGCCATGGGTTTCTCTGTATGTTGTGTTCCTTTATCTATATACTTTTGTACTTCTTTACCTTAAATTTATTCATTTTCTCTTACCTCCATTTTGATGGGAATAGCGCTGCTTCCATCCCTCCCTCCCCCGGTCATCCATTTATACATCTTTATGTATGGGACAATAGGAAGATCAGAGCACCTTTATAATAGTTCTAATATCCATCCTGATGTCATTGGTTTTTATTTTCCACTGTTTACCTTATTTAGGGTTTGGACATGAGTTGTGAGGTAAAATGATGGTGATTTCTAATGTTAGTGAATACTCTGTGCCAGGCACCATGCCAGGCACTTGGAAGACAAAGAGAGAAGACAATGATACTGGATACTTGGCATCAGTACTGGAGTGGTTGACTCTTTTCTTCTCCCAAGTGTTATCTGCAAGGAGGAGCTGTGTCTCAGTAACTATTTTCTGACTGCTGTTGAAGGAGAAGACTTTTTTCTCTGTTATTATAGGATCTGTTTTAAAAATTGAACACTTTTAGGAAAACTAAAAGGGACTTTTACAGTCTATTACTTTTAGGTGCCAATTACCCAGAAATATATAGAGAATTATTATCTCCAGATTAGCTTTTAATGGTAACCACCCAAGGTATACAGGTTAGTTTAAAACATGAAAAAATTTCTTGTCAGAAAGTATTTTCTTTACCTGCATTTGTATGGTACATGTAGTCATTTTCTACCAAACCTGTAATCAAAGAGCAAAAAATGGAAGAGATAAAAGAAAGGAAGGTAATAGTACTCCAATAGAGCAACCTAAACCTACCAAATAATATTTGTTTTCTGATATTGTAATCAGAATGCTGTCCTGTCAAGCCTTTGGTCTCTGATGACTTGCTTTGTATGCTGTGTTGTTTTGTCATAACTGTCAAGAAAAGCCTATAGATATAATCCAAATCTTTGAGCAGGTACAAAAGGGATAGAAATTGTTTATACTTTTATGTACCACTAACAAAATATACTGCAACAGTGAAGAAAAAAATGTAAGCAAAAGCAGCAGATAGGTACATGGTAGGTCTGAGCAGGCTTCAATATGAGAAGAACTTTGAAGAAGAAATGGAGTAAAGGATAATATAAAGAAATTGTAGGGTGTGGAGAGAGAATGGGCTACTTATGTGGCAAGAGTGAAGGATGACAGGTAGATGACCAGAGTGCTGTCAGGAGAATGTAAAAAAAAGTCTTTTAGCATGTTGGGTGACTTTCTAGGGAAAGCTGTGTTACCCCTGATCCAGCTGGCGAATCTGTGTCCTTTGTTTTTCCAGGGAACTTCCTGGGGAGCTAAATAGATAGCCTGCCTCCCATGGCCTCCTCTTTGACCTTTGCATTAGTCTGAGATTTAACCTTCCAAAGAAGACTGTGCCTTCTTTATTGCTGCATCTTTCCAGTTACTTATATTTTAGCCTTGGATTCAGGTCATAGGTCTCTGTCCTTCTCTAGAGCTATAGAGATCCTTCCCAGATCAGAACAGACCCACCTGAAATTTCTAGCTACTGCAGCCTGTCCAGGCTCCCCCAGGTGGCACCTTCACCTGCTCCTGCCTGTTGTGACCTGAGCCTCCTGTCACAGGAGTCAATAGCATCACCTGCCACAAGGTGGAACATCAAGGGAGGGCTCTGAATAGTTTAATTGTCTCTTTACTTCAGTGGACTTCTCTCCAGTCACTGATAATTTGCCTGAATTCATTCATCAGTGATTAGTATCCTCTTACCCTGGCAAACTGAAATCCTCGGCTGTTATAGTACAAACACCATTCCTATCTTTCTCATCCTCTTACTCTTTTCTCCTTCCACTCTACCCCTCCAATGTCCCATTCCAGACCTGCCCACCCGTCTTTCACTGTGCTCTCTAAAATGGCTGCTCCAAAATTAACTTGCTTTTATCTTAAACTTTTTTCTTTTTTCACTTTTTGGAGGGGGGAAGGTAGGGCAGTTGGGGTTAAGTGACTTGCCCAAGGTCACACGGCTAGTTTTTTTTTTTTTTTTTTTTTTTGTTGTTGTTGTTGTTATTGTTGTTGTTGTGTGAGGCCGGATTTGGACTCAGGTCCTCCTGACTCCAGGGCCGGTGCTCTATTCACTGCTCCACCTAGCTGCCACTTTAAACTTTTTTCTTTCTCATTATTTCTATCACCTAGCATTCACTAAGACCCAGCTCCCTCCTGCTGACACAGTATTTTTAGCTGTCCTTTCGAGCACTTGCTATACTTTTAATCATACTCTATCCTCTCCTGGGTGCTTTTTCCTTCCACCATTCACTGTCCCCCAACTTCTTACCCCAGCCCATTTACTGATAGTGGTGAAAGACTTAGAATCTCCTTGTTTCTCATTGTTGCTTCCACACTTCTACAGATATTACTCATTAACCTCTATTCTTTTGAGATTCGTTCAGTCTCTACCATGCAGTCAGGATTCTGGAATCTATTTTCTACTGATCCCTACAACATCTCCCTTCCTTTCTCATGGGTTCAGTGCCTGGCTCATGATCTTTCTTTCTACCCCAATATCAAACTACATGCATACTTAATACCTTAACTTCTCTCTGTCTCAGTTTACTCATTTCCCATGACCTGCTCTTCCGCTCCAGCTCTGCCACTCAGAGACAGTCATACTCATGATCATGCCATACCCTTAAGTGTTCTACTTCCATGTTCATGAACTCTGAAATTCCTTTATCAAATAATAATCTGTTATCGTTCCATTTTTCTTTCTATTTTACAACTCCTAATGCTGTGTTGTTTGTTTTCACCATGACTTCCAATCCTTTTCTACTCCTTAGTTCTTTCTTTATCCTTCTTCTGGCAACTCTCTCTTCTCTTCCCTATCTTGACCTCTTGGTGAACGATTTCAATTCTAAACTGTCTTTTCACTCAGGTCCTTTACCCCTTTGTCCCATTGCCAGTCACACATTACCAAATCCTAAACTTGTATTGCTTCTGTCATTTCCCCTATTCACATTCTGCTGAATGAAGCTAGAGAAAATTGTGAAACTGTTCTGACTGGTTCTGCCATGGATTTATTTCGTGATCTCAACTGGCCCCTCACTGCTACAGGGCAGTACTTTTATACATCCTTAATCAGTTCATGGTTCCACTGGCTACAAGGGTTTTGCCCAAGTGGTCCCACTGTATCCTTTTATTGTTAGAAGATTGTCCTGCCTGTTAGCCGTGCTCTTTCCCTTATCTTCAGTCTCTCTGTCTACTGAGTGCTTCCCTGTTGCCTACAAACAGGTTCTGTGTCTTCCATCCTTACACTCTCACTTGATCCAGCTGTTCCCACTCTCATTCTATATGTCTTCCCCCATTTCATAGTTAAACTCTGAGAAAGCCACCTGCAGTTGGTGCTTTCATTTCCTCTACTTTCACTCTCTTATAAATTCTTTGTATTCTTTTGGAATGTTCTCCTTTCATGTCTCTGTCTACTGGCTTCCAGTTTCAACTCAAATCCCACTTTTTGCCAGAAGCCTTTTCCTTTTCCTTCACTATTAATTCCTTTCTTCTGAGATTGTCCCCAGTTTATCCTGTATGTAAATTTATATATATTTAGCTGTTTGCATATTGTCTCATCTGCTACTGTGTAATAAGCTCCTTGATGGTAGAGACTTTTTTTTTTGCCTTGCTTTGTATTCCCAGCACTTAGTGCATTGTCTGGCATATAATAATCATCATCATAATAATAAATGCATATTGACTTGACCCTTTGTGGCAAACTTTTGGGAAAATGTGGATAAAAGTCCACGAATCGTATGGATCAGTTGTAGTCTGCCTTATTAAAGAGAACTCCCTAGTGGTTGACGTCACAGTTCATTTGATACAGATATCTTCTCTAGGTGACACATTCTCTCCTTATTTTCACTTGTATTTTTATCATGCAAGAGCTTTTTAATTTAATTTAATTGATGTTGGCTCTTTTTCTCTTTTGTTTAGCTCTTTGTTTGGTCACGAATTCTACCAACCGCAGCTTTGAAAAATAACATCTCCTGTTGTCTAATTTTTAAAAATAACATGATCTTTTATGTTAAATATTTAGCCCAGTTGACCTTATTGTAATATTCTGGTCTAAACCTATTTGCTGCCAAACCACTTTTCTAGTTTTCTCAGAAGTTCTTATCAAAAAGGAAGTCCCTTCAGTGTCTTTTGAAGTTTAGGAAATATTGTGTACTTTTTGTTTGGTTCTTGGTCTTATCTATTCTGTTCCACTGATCTACTAATTTTGACCAGCATCAAAGCCACTCATCCATTTAAAAAGTATCAGGAAACATACGACATTGTCTAGGAAATATAAAAAATAGTTTTTATTTTTATATTTTGAGCAGTTAAGGGAGAGAGACAGACAAGCAAATGCAAGGTGCTAGGGTAAGAAATAGTGAGACATATTTTGAGTAGTGCCAGTAGAACCATCCAGAAAGATGACATATACATATACAGAAAAAAAATAAATATCTATAGCAGCGGTTCTCAACCTGTGGCCGTGACCCCTTTGGGAGTTGAATGACCCTTTCACAGGGGTTACCTAAGACCATCAGAAAACATATATTTCTGATGGTCTTAGGGATCCAGACACCGCTCCCCTATCGTCTCCAGGCCGATATGCCCACATACATTAGGAAGGTTGAAAACCACTGATCTAGAGAGAAAGGTATGTGCAGAGGTGCTCATGTATAAAGCAAGAGAGACAGACTTTCCTGGACTAATGCCCCCATCTTGTGGATTTTTAGGATATTGCTCCAAAAAAGTTATGTTGTATTTTCACAAATACAGTCCTAAAAGAGGATATCATCTCATGTTACTTACCCCATCTTCCCATAGCCTAACTTCTCTACTTCCATCCCTCTTTTCCCCTCCATGAAAGTAAACTGAGGGTTGGATCTTACCTGAAGGCTAGAGTTCTAGCTATCATCTTCAATTTCTAGGGTATTTTTTTTAAGAAACAAAATACTTAATTATGTAAATTATTTTAGGGCAGGAACATGAGATTAAAATGAGATAACATTTATAAAGCACTTTTCAAATCTGAAATCACTGTATAAATATGTATGATGATGATGCTAGTTGTACTTAACTATAGAATTTAAATATCATTTATTCCCCTTCCCTCCATTTTATTTTCTCTCTCTTCATCTTTAAGACTGTAAGTTTGAAGAATTATTGCCTGTCTGCACTAATAGAAAGGCTCTCCTTATCAGGAGTTCCCTCCACCAAGGCAATCACAGTTTCTCTCTCTTCTTTCCCTCCCCCTCATCTGCCTCAAATGCTGTTGATGCCTACTCTAAAATCACAATAATAAAAATTAGGAGTTGCCCAGTGGAATATAATTGAATGCACAACTTGACTTTTGTGACTACTCTCTCCTGGCTCTGTTTCTATCCCATCTTAATGTGCCTTCTCAGATAATTTTTAGCTGAACTAATCATCCATCTCCTGGACCCTAAGTCTTAATGTTTTGTTTTTTTTTAAACACTAACCTAAAAAACATTAAAAAAAAAAACCCCACTAACCTATTCCATCTTCTCTGTATGTGCTTTTTGTTTGATCTCATCTGTTCCAATGGGCTTAATTACCTCTATATGCAGATTATTCCCAGAGTTTTGTTTGCGCACATGCACAGACACACACATGCACACACATGCACACACATACCCCTCCAGCCATCTCTTGAACTCCAGTTCTACATCATCTAATACCTGCTGGACAACATCTCCTGAGTGCCCTTTTTGTAACTCAAATACAGTATACCCAAAATGTAAGTGATTGTATCTGTTTCTCCTTCCTAGACAAAGAAATCTGCTTTCTTTCAAAACTTCTCTCTTTCCAATGTGGAAGATTTATCCTCCCAGTGTTCTAGGTTTTGAAACCTTGGGCTCATCATTAGCATTGTCAAAATAGCTAGCATCCATACAGTAATTTGAGGTGTGTGAAGTACTTTACATATGTTAATTCGTTTCAGCCTCACAGGAACGTTGTGAACTAGGTGCTTTTATCTGTTTTACAAATAAGAATACTGAGACTGAGAGAGATTTGTGACTTTTCAGGGTCCCATAGCTAAGTGTATGAGGCAGTGTTTGAACTCAAATCCTTTGGACTCTTTTAAGTCCAGCATTTTGACTCTTCCCTCTCCTTGATCCCTGGTAACTAATCAGTTACTAGATCTTATTAATTCTAATTCTACTCCATTCCTTTCATCTGCTTTCTTTCCATTCACATAACCATTACCTTAGTTCAGATCTTCATCCCTTTTGACCTAGACTAGTAGCCTTTTTAAAAAATAAATTTTTGCTAAGCATAATGCAGGCCTGAAATTTTTACTACTAGGGGAGACTGAGACTGATGGATTACTTGAGTTTGGGAGTTCTAAGCTGCACTAGGACTAAATAAAGCTATTGGTATCTAACACCAATATGGTGAGCCCCCCGAGCTGGAAGGGTATGGAATAAGAGAAAGAGAAGAGAAGGCAATTGTCTAAGAGTGACAGGTTGGAAACAGAGTAACTCAAAACTTCCCTCCTTTACCCCTCTCCCCTTCACATAAGTAAAAAAATTACTCTTTTGTTTTCACATTCTCCCTCCCAGAAAGCCCTCTCATTTCGGATAACAAGGAATTTTTTTAAATGAAAAAAGAAAAAAAGGGGGGGGGATCAGCTAAACTAATCAGTGTAGTGAAAAAAATTTTAAATAGATACATTTTATACCCATGAACCTCCTTACTGTAAAGTAGTGAGGGGAAGTATCTTCTCTCTTCTTTTGAGCCATGCTTGTTCTCTGAAGCATTAATTTTTGGTTGTATTGTGGTGGCGGTTCTTTCCATTTACATTGTTATAGTCAAATGTACTGTTAACCAGAGCCTCTTAACAATATAGTGTTTTTCTGGATAGATTTACTCCATTTTGTACCAGTTCATGTAAATCTTCGTTTCTTGATTCATCATAGTGATCATTTCTTACAGCATAGTAATATCAGTTTTCATTTTGGAATTCCCTTCAGGAGGTAGCCATTGTATTCTTTCAATTCCTAGTTTACCTCTGGTTCTAAGAGACCAGGGCAATTTTCTTTTGTGATTTCTTGAAACATGTGATATCTTGGGTCTTTTTATTCATGACTTTCAGGTAGTTTAGTGACTTAAATTATATCTCCTTGATTTGTTTTCTAGGTCAATTGTATTTCCTGTGAGAAACTACATTTTCTTCTACCATTTTAGTCTTTTGACTTTGTTTAAATATTTCTTGATTATAAAATTACTAGCTTCTTTTTGGTCCATTCTGTTTTTCGGGTAGTTTTTTTCTTGGGTAAAGTTTTGTACCTCTTATGCTAAACTGTTAATTCTCTTTTAATATCTTTCTCCCATAGATCTCACTTCTTTTCACATGTTTTCATTTATTCTCATTTGATTAGTAAAATGTCTTAGCTCTTTTTAAAGTTTCTACTTTAATGCTTACAGGAATTCTGTTTTTTTTTTTTTTTTTTTAGGCTTTGCTTATAGATGTTTTTGAGTTATTACCTTCTTTTGAATCTGTCTTGAGCTTCCCTCTCAGATACAGAATCCTCTTGGCATTCAGATCCCCTTTATAAACAAACCACCCTCCCTCCTACCCTTTTCCAGTCTTCTTATACCTGATACTTTTTTATCCTAATATTGGCTGTCTTGCTGTTCTATGGAGAGGACATCCATTCTTTTGGCTCTGAGCATTTTCTCTGGCTTGGGTCCCCCTCCCCCCATACCTAGAACACCCTCCCTCCTCTACCCCAGCTGCTGACCTTTCCTTGGCTTCCTTTAAATTCCAACTAAAATCCCATTTTCTGCAGGGAGACTTTCTCAGCCTCTCCTAAGTTAATGCCTTATCTTCCTTAATCATCTCCTGTTTATCTGGTGTAAAACTTTTTTGTATGTATTTATTGTCTCCCCCATTAGATCTTGGGCTCCTGGGGGACAGAGACTGTCTTTTGCCTTTTTTTGTATCCCTGGTACACAGTGAATGGCACATAGTAGGTACTTAATACATGTTTGTTGATTGATTTATAAAGATGGAGTTTTTTTTGTTCGCTCATTCTTCCTGCCTGCTTATTGCCAAAGTTTTGGCCTCTTAGAAATTGCTTCAGGCTATGAGACTGCAAATTTACAGTGCTCTCTGGGGCAGGGTCTGTGCTTACTTCCCTCTTGGTTTAAGCTGTATAAGTTCTGTCCCAAGTTTGGGTATATTAGGGACTGTCCCTAGTTGGGAGTTTCAGTGGATTTCTGCTGGACTCAACCACTCTTAACTAGGAGAATCTGAAGGTTCAGAGTATTGAAATGTAGGCTCGCCTTTGATCTGAGATTCTTGCCCTGGTAGCCATTGCAGGCTTCCACTTGGGCTGGAAGCTAGAACCAAGTCCCTACTCTGTTCCTGGAATTGGAGCCACACAGCTACTCTTTTTTTCTGAACTTCTTCCTTCCTCAGTACTAAGTTAGGGTAAAGTATACCACAACAGTTTCTTGTTGGCCTCTCCTCTTCACCCTGCATCTATGACCCAAACCTGGGTATTATGGGATGGAGCTGCAAAGTGGTGCCCTTTCTACATCCAGCTCTAGTTCTGGCATCTTCTGCAGTTTCTTCCAGACTTGGTGCCCATTCTTCAGTTCATGCATAGTGGAATGCTCAGACTTCTCAGCCTGACTCCTTAAGCTGCCATGAGTTAGAAGAATGACTCACTGTCACTTTCTCTTGCATTTCCTGATCAGAATTTGGCCTGGTGAGTTTTTTAAAGTCTTTGTGGAAGAGATTTGGTGGGTGAGCTAGATTGTATCTCTTCTGCTCCTCAATCTTGCCCTGTGATAGCTTTCTGATTGGTCTTCTTGCTTTTGAATCTTTCCTTTTTACAATGTATCCTTTATTTCTTAAGTAATTCACTGAATAAAAATCTTTGTATTATATTGATGTGCCTTTCTTTGTTTCTATCACCATCATTTCCCAAGTACTTTCTTCTATATAATAGATAAACTGCCCCTTATAATAAGTATTGGTACTAAAAATGTTAGTACATAGATTATATCGACCTAATATGTGCCTCATTACCCACCTATAGTTCGCCCCTTTGCCCGCAGATGGGAGACATGTTTTCATCATCATTCCTCTGAAATCATGATTGTTCATTGTATTAATCAGAATTTTGGCATCTTTCAATGTAATGACACTTAACATTTACTTTTTACTTAACTTTGTATTATCATGAGCATCTCGTAACTTGCTCTTATTATTCTGAATTTTTGTGATTTCCTCATGTTCAACCTTCCTTATGGTATGATAATATTACATTATATTTCTATCACAATTTGTTTGGCCATTCTCCAATAAATATATAACCCTTTTCCTTCCATTTCTTTGCTATATTAAAAGTGCTCCTAAAAATATTTTTGTAAATACAGTCTTTCCTCTTTACTGAATTGTTTCTTCATCAAATTACTGGAGAGAGGACAAGATTGTCCATGTTAGTTAATCTTTTAAAAAATCATCCCTATTGCCTTTTCGGCAAAATATAAATTCTTCAGCCAGACATTTAAAGCTCTTCACGATTCGGTCCTAACTAGGTTTTCTTGACCTTTATTGTGTCAAACCTCTTCCTCCCTGCTTCATGTACTCTCCATCCTAGCTCAAATTGATTATCACCTAGTCCCTGATTTTAGCATTCTCTATCTTTGTGTATTTTATACAAACTGTTCACTCTGACCTGACAATTTCCTTTTTACTTCTGCCTCTTAGACTTAGTTCACTTTCTACCTCTTCCCTGGAGGTTTTGTCTAATCTCATCGTTTGTTAGTGTTCTCTCCCTCCTTCAGTGTGTATATTAAACAGAATCTATACACAGTGAATATTACTGAGGGATTTACTTAGGTCATCAAATATAGATCTTCGTTAAAAAAAAAATTGTACTGTTTTTCTTTTTGCTCATTTTCCTCCAGAAATTCTAAGCATGTTACACAAGCATTCTAGCTTTGGTTTCTGATTATTCCAGTTGGTTAGCAGATGTGTTAGTGTCTCCCCAAGCTCCTTAGAATTCAGCTGTTCTCAGTGGTATTGAAGATGAAAGTATGTTTGTAAATTATTCATCCTGATTATATGCTTGAATGGACAGGGATCATCCCTTCTGAACTCTCTGCTCTCTTTGTTGTTTTAAGGGTTGCAAGATTGGTTTGTTTGTTTGTTTTGCTTTTTAGTTCTAGAGATACTGAAGTTTCACTTTCCTTCCAGAATTTAAGGAAGTTATTTTTGCAAAAGGGTACCCTTAGATCTGTTGTATTTATAACAGATCAATCTCTTTACCTATCTATATTTCCAATGTTACCTGGGGTTTTAGTTTTATTTTAGTTGGCCACCTTGTGAACTGGTGGTATTATTGTTCTGTTAAATTATTTATATGATGTTGTTGATTCAGAATCCAAAACGTTTTGTTGGGGAAAGGATATTTAATTTGTTACATTTTAAACCATTATTAGTTAACTAAGAGTGGTAGAAGAGTTACTTTTTTTAGATCCCAGATTTCCTCAATGGTATATTAAAATTTAATTCAGTTTTCTGATGTATGTAGTATGAATTTCTCTCTTTTTCCTTGTCCATGAAGCTCTTTTTATTATATTTGAAACAGATTAACGTAGCATTTTGGCAAAGAACCACTGGATTCCTTTGGTTGCAAGGAACCATTTAGTTCTAACAATGGGTTGCAGGAAAACCATTTAGGAGACTTAAATTTGTCTATCAGTACACATTTATAAAATGCTTGCTATGTTCCAGGCAGTATGCTGATATCTGGAAAAATTAAAAAATTGTCTCTGTCTAATGGGGGAGAAAAACATGTAAATAAATAGTTTTATCCAAGATATATACAGACTAGATGAATGATAATTTTAGAGGCTAAAGCTTTAGCAGATGGGAGAACTGACAAAGGCTTCCTGGAAGAGGTGGCACTTGAGCTGAGTCGTGAAGGAAGCCAGAGAATCTAAGAGGGGAGTTCAGATGGGAAAGTATTCCAGGCATGGGGGACAAAGGCATCATTTGTGCACAGCGGCAAATTATTTAATGTGGCTGGAATATAAATTGTGTAGAGAGGAATAATATATTCAAAGTCTGGAAAGATAGGAAGCTTCCAGGTTGTGAGGAGCTTGAAATATCAAACAGAGAAGTTATATTTGATCCTAGAGGTCACGGGAGGTATTGGAGTTTATTGACATGTATGTTGTTGGTCATATCTATGCTTTAGGAAGATAGCTTTGGCAGCAGTGTGGAGGGGATAGATTTGGAATAGGGGAAGACTTGAGGTAGGAAATCCTATGAGGAGGACATTACAGTAGTCCTGGGGAGGCATGTGATAGGACCAGGGTGTTAGATGGAGGAGAGTTGTTGTGAAGAAAGAAATTACAGAATGGCAAGTGAATTTTATTTGTTCTGAACCTTGATTTCATCCTTTCTTCTTTTTTTTTTTAAACAGAAAGATAGGCATGAGAGTTAAGTGAAGCTAAGATGAGGGTAAGGTGGAAGCTAAAAAATTCTTTATTTTACTTAGCAGAATTATAAAGAGATGTAGGTTCATGATACATGCTTTTGATGGCTTATTGCTTATATTTGCATTTGAAAAGGAGTTGCCATTCATTTTTCACTGAGAAAAGATTGGCTTCTGTATAATCTTGTAGAGTATTATCTTTTTCATAAACAATCTTGTCAATCTTTTTTTTTGCTTTTTGGAGGGGGAAGGTAGGGCAATTGGGCTTAAGTGACTTGCCCAAGGTCACAGGGCTAGTAAGTATTAAGTGTCTGAGGCTGGATTTGAATTCCGGTCCTTCTGACTCCAGACCAGTGCTCTATTTACTGTGCCACCTAGCTGCCCCCAGTCTTGTTATTCTTTTGGTAACAAATGAAGACCTCAGTAATCTTGGTCTGTTCCACTACAGTGGCACATGTATGTTTCTGAATCAGTGATTCAGTTGTGTCTGACTCATTGTGATCCCATTTGGAATTTTCTTGGCAAAGATACTGAAGTGGTTTGCCATTCCCTTCTCCAGCTAATTTTATAGATGAGGAAACTGAGACAAACAAGGTTAAGTGACTTGCTCAGGATCAGGCAGCTTGTAAATGTCTAAGGCTGGATTTGAATTTAGGAAGGTGAATCTTCCTGACTCCAGGCCCAATTTTCTATCCATTGTGCCACTTAGTTGCCATACATTTCTGAATAGTAAATAGCTTTTTTTTTAATTGAAGAAAATTCCAATTTTCTTCCCATTTAAATGGTTAGTAGAAGTCATTTTATGTCTAATTCTAGAGCAGTAAATGAAGTGATAAATTGTTTGTGAAATATGACCAATTTTTTTAAAAGTCAATAAAATATATTTATAGGATATACATATCCTACAAGTGGATATAAAAGAGTTGATTTTAGCTTGTTTTGTCTCAACTTGTTCGAAGAGCTATCATGAGTATTCTCCCAAATTCTCAAAAACAAAATATTTTAACTTCTGTGGACAAGTGTATGTCACACCACGTTTTTGTTGAGGTAGGGAAGTAAAAGGCAGGAATATAGAAGCAAATTGTCATAAAACTAAACCAGCAACAAAAGGTTAGGAATGGCTGGCAGAGTAGAAGAATGTAGCTCTTGTGTTACAGGTAAATTTGTTGCTTCAGATGAGATTATTTTGGACCAGCCTATCAGGAGTTTTTTTAAGTTATCTATATTGATTCATTTGAAACACTAGAATAAACTCATGTGTAGATACTATCAATCTGCTCATTATTACTCATGTGTAGATCATCCCCATTGTAGTTTGTTGTAAAGCCAAGCACAAGCAGCTTTCCAGAAGAATGCTACTGTGAACATCTTTTAAGGTTCAGATTACACAGTATAGTGAACACACTATTCCATAACAAATCAGAGCAAAACATTCACAGAAAATCAAGGTACAACATTTACAATGTTACAACTTATCACAGATAATCAAAACACAGTATTCACAACTTATCACAGAATGGGGTAGGGAGATCCATCTTGCCCTACTGGAAAGTCACAGACACTTATCACAGAAAATGACCACACAGTTTCCACCACAGTGGTCACAAATCTTTCAACAAAGAACAATCATTTAGTAATTCAGTCATTCAATCATCCTTAAAGAGGTTTGCCTCTTTAAGGAACATAAAGTACAGTAGTCAAAGTTCTCTACTCATGGGGCACACTAAATTAACTCAATCCCCTCACTTACTCAGTTATCAATCACTAAGTACATTTAGTCCATCAGTCATTCTATCAACTCAATCATTTAATCATCCTCCATCATTCATTATTCAATCATCAGAAAATACACAGACCTTCCACCCCTAGGTCACTAAGAAGTTTATTTATTTTTTAAAATTAGCTTTTGTTTATTTTTAGTTTACATCATTCATTTCTGTGAGATTTTGAGTTACAAATTTTCTCCCTGTCTTTCCCCTACCCACCACCCAAAAAGAGTAATCCCATTGTATACCCCCTCCCCCAATCTGCTCTCTCCTATATCCTCCCCCATCACCCCTCTGACTTTCTGGTAGGGCAAGATGGATCACCCTACCCCAGTGCCTGTATATCTTATTTCCCAGTTGCATGTAAATAATAATAATAATAATAATAATAATAACAATAATATATATATTAGCATTTGATTTTAGAACTTTAAATTCTAGATTCTTTCCCTTCCTCCCTTGTCACCTACCCCCACTGGAAAGACAAGCAATTCAATACAGGCCATATATGTATAGTTACATGGAACATCTCCACAATGGACATACTGTGAAAGACTAACTGTATTTCCCTCCTTCCTATCCTGCCCTCCATTTGTTCTGTTCTCTACTTTGTCCCTGTCCCTTTACAGAAGTGTGTGCTTCTAATAGCCCTCCACCCCATCATCCATTCTCTCATCCTCTTCCCTCCTACTCTCCTGTAGGGTAAGATACCCAGTTTAGAGTGTATGTCATTCCTTCTCTAAGCCAAATTCAGTGAGAGTAAGGTTGACCCATTCCCTTTTGCATTCCTGTTCTTCCTCTCCATTGCAACAGTTATCTCTTTTATATGGGATGATTAACCCCATTTCGTCTCTTCTTGTCTCCTCTCATTATGTTCCTCTTTCACCTCTCAGTATCACCTTTTAAAATATCATCCCTTCCTATTCAATTGATCTTGTGCCCTCTGTCTATGTTTACCTGTACACATATATACACACACTCCCATATGTATTCATATACATATATACCCTCCTATATAGACATATGTATATGTATACATACATACATACATACATACATATACACGCACACACACACACACACACACATATATATAAATACATACACACATTTATATTCCCTTCACCTATCCTTATACTGAGAAAAGTTTCATAAGTTACAATGATCATTTTTCCATGTTGGCATGTAAATAGTTAAACTTTGATAAGTTCCTTATGATTTCTTTTCCATGTTTACCTTTTCATGCTTCTTGTAT
>CM053593.1:61301261-61319393 GCA_028646575.1 Pseudocheirus occidentalis
CTTTTGAGATTCTTTTTCCATCTGGGAAATTCGACTTTTTAAGGCATTCTTCTCCTCATTGGCTTTTTGGGCCTCTTTTGCCATTTGAGTTAATCTATTTTTTAAAGTGTTGTTTTCTTCAGTCAGGTTGTTGACTCTCTTTTCATGATTTTCTCGCATCATTCTCCTTTCTCTTCCCAATTTTTTCTCCCTTCTCTTATTTGGTTTTCAAAAGTCCTTTTTCAGTTGATATATAGCTTCTAGGCATTCTTCAAATGTCTTGGAAGCATTTGGTGTGGGAGTTCTGACTGTGTTGTCTTCCTCCCATTCCATGCTTTGATCCTTTTTGTCCACAAAAAAGGATTCTAGAGTTTTATTGCTGTTCTAATTTTGCTTCTTTTTCCTCATGTTGACTAGTCCATTAATTTGTTGGTTTTTTTTTTCAGCTTTGTAGAACTCTGCTTCCAGGGAGGAAAGCTCTGTTCCAAATAGCTGGGGTTTTCCCAGCTGTCAGAGCTATTAGGGGGGTGTTGCAGCTTCCCCCCCTCCAGTTTTGCTTTGTTGAGAGCGTACCCCAGGACTACCACCCAAGACCATGATTCGGATCCAGGCTGCTCAACACAAGAGCACTTGGCCCTGATCAGTAGATTCAGCCCCCCTGCAGGGTCTGCAGGCCAGGGGCTCTGAAACAGCCCATTAGGGGCAGCCGCTGGTTACAGCAGTTCCTGCCCTTCCCCTACTGCTTCCTTGCCGTGGGGGCAGATTGGCCGAACTGCTTTACCACTCCCAAATTAAGTTTCAAAGTTTCACTTTCACTGACCTTCTGTAATTCTGGCTTGCAATAGATCTTCTCTGAAGTAGACTCAGGTTGTGGCTTGGGAGGCTCGCTCACCCCCATTGCAGTGGGGCCTGGCTGCTGTTTTCAGTTTTCGGGCTGGGCCGGCTTACAGGCCTGCAGGATGAACCCCTCCTGCCAAGCTAACTTTCTTTAATCCTTGTTTTTCACGCCTTACTAGATGTGGAGTAGCTGGAAGTGAGGTAGATCTTCTCTCTTGTACACTGGCTTCTATGTGGCTCGGCTCCTCCTAGACTGCCCTGAGGCCTGGGCACAGTTTCGGTTTCTGGCTGGGCTGGCCTCGGCTCCCGGCCTACCGTGATGAGCCCCTCTTGCTGAGCTGCCTTCAGCGAGAGATGTGTTTTTTGTATTTTTGTGAGTCTGAGAGTCCTAGATTTTGTTTAGGGTCATATTTTATGGGTATTTTGGGTGGCTGAGTAGCAGCTGCCTATCCTTGCTGCTTCTACGCCACCATCTTGGCTCAGCCCCTTGGGGATCTTTTTCAAGAATTCTTGATGGTGAATTTTTTCAAGTTCTATTTTGCCCTTTGATTCTAAAACATCAGGGCAATTTTCTTTGAGGATTTCTTAAAGGATGCTTTCCAAGTTCTTTTTTTTGATCCTGGTTTTCAGGTAGACCAATAATTTTCAAATTGTCTCTCCCGGATTTGTTTTCCAGGTCAGTGGTTTTTTCCTTGGAAGTTTTTGGTGTGCGAGTTTTGACTGTGTTGTCTTCTTCCTGTTCCATGCTTTGGTCCTTTTTGTCCCCAAAGACTTTCCTATTTCTTAAGAGAGTTAACACAAATCCTTGGATTAAATGTAGAGGTATTGCAAGGAAAAAAAAAAGCAATTACTCTGGTCTTCCTCAGGGAATAAGAGGTTAAACATTGCTCTTCAGCAATTCGGGATTATCAAACCTTTCATTGGGATGATGAGAAAAGAAAAAGTTCAAGTATTTTAAGGTAAAAGAGCCCAGGGGAGACGGAGAGCTCTTTTCTGGAAGAGGTAGATTATTGGGGTGAGAAAGGTGCTGGGATACAAGTAGTGAAATGGGGAAAAAAAGGAGAAAATGGTTTTAGTATAAGGTAAAAACAATTATAGAGAAAACTATATCAACTTAGTTTGGGTGCGGGTGGGGGTTAGGAATTGAGAGGAAATCTTACCAAAGCTATACCTGTCTTTGGGTGGGAGTTGAGCATCGGGAAACCTCTTAAGTTCTTGGGATAATAGCTATTAGGAGGAAAGGTCATCATGTCCCAGGAAAAAATGGTAGAGAATGGTTTGTTTGGTACTTTGCTGGGGAGAATTCAAAGAGTCAGGGGGGACAGGACTTTTGTCTCAAGAGACAAAAAGTAACGCATGTTGACAAGAAAGAAAATGAGAGATGGACAGAAGCAGAATAGAAAAAAGAACGAATCAAGTTAGAAGTTACTAAGAAAAGTTGGGAGGGTACATGGGAGAAAGAAGAAAATACCTTGAGAGAGGCTCTTGGGGAAGGGAGGGAAAAAGAGGGGTGTGGTAAGAGACATACAGTATTTTTAAAGGAGTTTTCTGGGATCTGCTTTTATTTTCCGCAAATTTTTTTTTTAAAGTTTTTTTCTTTAAATGAAGATTTTTTTTTTTTTAATTCTGCCGTAGTCCAGCTTCTTTGGAGATTTAAAGTTGTTGGCCTTTTTTGTTTGTTTGCTTGCTTGGCTGTTGAACTGTCTCTTGGCAGGCAGGATTTCAAGCTAGTAGAGTGTGAAGCCTACCGAATGTAGCTTTGTGAATAAGTATTTGTAAAGTGAGATTGAACTATCCAATTGAATTCCAGCATAGCTTTAGTCTCTCTTATTCTGTTAAATTCTAATCTTTTTCTAGACTCACATTAGCTTGTTGCTTATAGCGTCCAGGATATGGAAAGAAAATGTTCACTGGTTCTTCATTACCATCACTGAGATGTAACTTTTTGTATAGCTTTATATCATTTTACTCTAAAATATTTCTCATTTATCAACATTGTTTTTTTTGTTTTGATTAATAAAATACTATAATCTTCAAATAATTAAAAGTATATATGGTAGTTGTAAGCATGCTACAACAAATAAGGAAATACAAAGAAGAACAAAAGTAAAGGACACCATCAAAGAAATGTATTATTAAAAAAGGAACCATTGGAAGAGCAGGGAATAACTGGTGGACAGCCCATGTCTTCCATTGATATCCTTAAGATCTCAGGAGACAGTAAGAAAGTTTGTACCTTAATATTAGGTACAGCTCCTATAGTGAATTTGTGAGAGGATGTGGACAGGCATGGATACTTCCTTCAGGATGAACCAGCATGAATAGATTTGTGTCTGAGTTACAGGCAGTGTCTGTATCGATGACAACTAAATTTGAATATTTGGATGATTTTAATCAAGTGAGATCATATTGATTGTTTAGAAGAGATGTGTAAAGCACCTTGCAGATCTTAAAGGACTGTTAGGTTAAGTGCTAGCTATCAATATTAGTTATATGATGGAATTAAATCTATTTATTGGTTAGATTTACAGCTTTGTAAGTGTAAGGACTTCTTTTGAATATCAGAATATTTGATAGAAGTTATGCTAGTAGTGTTTATTGATTAAGAAAATGTGACAAAAAGCTATGAAATTTTATTTTAAATGAATTTATATCTTAAAAGTTACAGTAGTATTCATGAATGTTTGAAAAACAGCATTATATAAATGTTTGAAGTACATTATTTTTACCCACAGGAGATATATTTGCATGTTTATAGATTTGCATGTGGATTTTGAAGACTTTTTGTAAAAAATGAATGAATGAAAAGCGCATTAAGTACTTACAGTGGGCCAAGCACAGTGATACACACTAAAGATATAAAATGGAAAAGTAAAATGATTCCTTGTCACAAGGAATCAGTGAGGAAGGAAATATAAGGAAATGGTGTGTGTGTGTGTGTGTGTGTGTGTGTGTGTGTGGTGGTTTGGTCAAGAAAGAGTTGTTGAATGTAGTCATAGAGTAATTGATTGACACATGTCATTTCTGATAATAGCAGTGTTGGCCAAGCAACAGCAGTATGGGGATCTGGGTCAGGCTGGAAATGGTTACTTGTCACCAGTCATGGACAACAGGGGTGTTGGACTATGGTGATAGTGCCAGGTTGAAGGTGGAGGCTGGAGCACAGGAATACAGAATGAAAATGGAACAGAATTAGTTCACAATTGGGAACTATGGATAGGGAATTTAGGGCTTTAGTCAGAAGAGAAAGAGGAAATGAAAAACATTCCTCTCTGGAATAAAAGTTGTTTGAAGGCAAAGACTGTTTTTTTGCCTTTGTATTCCCTATTCCTAACACTTCGCCTTGTGCATGTTGCTTAATGTTTTGTTGAGTTGAATTAATATACAACAATGGATAAAGCAGAAATCATGTGGCACACATGACTTTATGCTTTAGCAACTGACAGTGGGTCAATCTGTGAAGCATTTATTGAGTACTTAGTGTTTGCTCATCACTGCCTTATGTGTGATATCAGTCAATCAGTAAGCATTTGTTAACGGCCAGTTATGTGCCCAGCACTGTGCTAAGCATTATTAGTAAATAAGGAAGAAATATTACACTTCCAAAGCTTGCAGTCTTGGAGGAAAGACAAATGCACATAAGACCAATGCGTGATAATGTGTAAGCTAAATCATGTTAGATAAGGGTTTTTTATGAACATGTCTTTTGTGTTGTTGTTGGTTTTTGGTAACTGCAGGCTTCATAGGCTTTACCAGATTGCCAAAAGGGGGCTCCATGACACAAAAAAGGTTAAGGATCCCTGGTTTATGTGCTTCAAGAATTCAGGGAAGGATAACATCAGGAAGGGCTAAGGTAGATATGAAAGGCTTTTTGGAACAATTTCTGTTTGAGCTAGATCTTCAGTGATGCATAGATTTTGCATAGGTAGAAAATATCAGTATGATTCTTTCCTTTACCTGTAATGTCATGAGAAAAAGCAAGCAAATCATAATAACAGAAAACAAATTAATTTATGTTTTTTTCAATAAGTAAAAGACTTAAAGCATTTCAAATGCCTTTGAGAACTTGATGCCTGTTATAAGTTGTGTCTATATTTTATCTGAGTGATAGTAGACTGTGTTTACCCTTTCTTTGGTCATACATAATACCATGTTAGCTACTGGACAGCAGTTTGGATAAATTGCCACTCTAGTATGTACTGTGTAATACTATTTCTCTTGACTTTTCCTGAGATACCACTATGATACGCTGTTATAGTTCCTAATACTTCATTGTCAATGGGCAGTAACTCTGACAAGTTGCCAATTTAGTATGTTACTGTTGCTCAGTTGTTTTTCAGTGATGTCTGACTCTTTGTAACGCCATTTGGGGTTTTCTTGGCAAAGATGTGATTTACCGTTTCTTTCTGGAGCTCATTTTGCAGATGAGGTAACTGAGGTAAACAGGGTTAAGTGACTTGCTTAGTGTCATATACCTAGTAAGTATCTGAGGCCAGATTTGAGCTCAGGAAAATGAGTCTTCCTGACTTCAGGCATATACTTTGTAATAACATTTCTTCTGACTCATTTCATGGAATTTTCAACACAAGCTTCTAGGGAAATGGATAGAGTGGACCAGAAGTGAAATAGAATGAAATCAGATAGGAGTGAGAGTTGAGATACTGATGGTGACTGGGAAAAGTTGGATTGAAGAAGCTGACTGTGCACGTGGTTAGCCCATTGATAGAATTAAAATAGAAATATGTACCAGTTCTGTTTTTGAAGAATAGGATTAATTCAAGTATTTATAAACTCTGTATAAGACTCAGTACTAAGAAGTGCAGTTGTTAAAAGCTGAGTAAGACACAGTCACTTGCGTTCAGAGAATGTTTCTAGTTTGACTCTTGAAGCCAACATCAAGATGAGGATGTAGGGGGACCCTTGTGGAGAACATAGATAAATATGTAGTTAGACAACTAAAGCATTTATTAAGTGATTAATTATTATGGGTCAGTCACTATGCTACTAAACATTGAAAATACAAATGCAAACAAAAAGACAGTTTTGTCCTCGAGTATCTTATATGTTGATTCTGGAAGACAACACATAAATGGGAGCTAAAAAGAAGGGAGGGAAAGGTACCCACTTGATGTCAAGCTGAAGAAGTAGTTCAGGAATCATGGCCTACTTTGGGTTTGAAGAGAGTAAGAATGATGGTTTGAATATTTCTTCAAATGGAGCTTCTGCTCCATTCTGGGGTAGAGGCTGACAGGGTGGAGGTATTTCTAGTGTGACAAGAAAGGAAGGTTATGAGGGCAGAAGTGAAGAGGTGGTCCGGGTCTTGGGCTGGTTCAGGTTTGAAGAGACCATGGATGGCATGTGTGCTTCCTCAGATGGAGGTGCAAGAAGCAGCCTAACATCCCTGTCACCATCGATAGTAATTTTTGAGGTTCGTTTTTAGACTTTTTCAATGTATTAATAAGTTAGGTTGATTCTCTCCTCCCTTTTCTTTAAAAAAATATTATTTGTTATGAATATGACTGGGGAGGGAGGTAGAGTGAGGGAAAAAAAAGACACCAAGGAAAAATAGTTTTTGGGAAGTGGTATGTTCAGAGTTGGATTGTAGGAAAATTGATTGGGCAGTAATGGTTAGGAGATTGAGAGGGAACAAAGACAAGGGGACCAATTAAGAGGTTAAGGTGACTTTTAACATGGAGTTTTTGTAATTGAGACATTTTATTTATATTCTATATTTGCATATATGTATATACGAGATACCACGTACTTATATATATGCATATATTCACAAATGTATACCACATACAATACAGCGTATAATCATGTATATGTATGAGACATGCGTTACATGTATGCACATACACATGCATGTGTCACGTATACTTCACACATATTTATATATATGATGGCTATATATGTGAATTTATGTAACCTAGATATCATTTGGTTTTCAGCTCTTGCCTATGATGGCCCCAGATATAACTGAGGGATTGGGGGAGATTCTTAGACACAATCTTCCTTACCCATCCCATTAGTATCTGGTTTGGCCCTCCCACACAATATCTGTGATTCATGCTCCCAGCCAAGGAGTACTTCAAAAACTCTAGTACCTATTTTTCACTTTCCTTGTGCAGAACTCTCAGTTGGATAGCAACCAGTTAGCTATAGAGTACATTTTTTAACCCAGCAGAAAAATGTAAATCAGGCTTAGACCTGAGCCTGTCAACCAGTAGGAAAACTTTCCTTACCATTCTAGAGGGCATCAGTCGGCCAGCTCTGTTCATTATCTACCTTCCCTTGAAATCTGTACAGTCCATATGACTTAGTGAAAGGCTGTGTTTCAACTACTCAGAGTGATTTTCTGTTATGTCGATCCTTTTTTCCTTTTGGGATTGCACAAATGGTGGGCTTCAGGTCACTCTTTAAATCTCAGTGAGTCTGGGCACTACAGTTGGCTCTTGCCTTTGACCATGTGGCTCTTCAAGGTAAAGTTATTCCTTCAGCAGGCCTGTATTGTTGTTAGTCCTTGGAAGAGGACCAGTGACATGGGGGGTGAGGGGGAGAGAGGCTAGATGCTTTGACCTGCACATGAATTGGATTTAAGTACGCCAGAGTTTTACAGTCATCAGCCTCATTCTCTCTTCCAAAGTCATCAAAGCACAGTGGCAAGAAGTCAGGATGACTGGCAAGTAGCCTGGAATTCAGTGGATGATCTTGGCATCTTCATGTCTGACCAAGCTCTAAATGGTTCATAGAGCCTGCTTCAGCTACCTTTCTGGCTATTGGAACAAACTGTTCTCATCCACCCATTCTGCCAGGGAAAGTTTTCACATGCTTGGGGTAGACATCCCCCTAACTCACCAGTGAATTTGAAACCTGGTGTAGCCCATCTGCTGAAACAGTTTTACCAGGGTGTGACTGCTACGCATGCTACAACTTCTTGGAGCCACATGGGAGAGCAGGGTGAGAGGTGAATACCAAAAGTGGATGAGCTGTTAATCTACTGGATGAGCAGCCCTGAAAAGATTTTGGCAAGCCTTCACACCAATGGTGCTAGCCCTCCCTGAACAGCCAGAAGCACTCTAGGAGCTACGACAAGTGCAGGAATTACAAAGAAAGGGAAAAACAGTCTCTGCCTTCAAGGAACTTGAATCTTAACAGGGAAGACAATCTGCAAACAACTTTATACAAATGAAATATTTACATGGTATCTTGGAGTTAATATTCAAAGGAAGGCTTTAACTTAAAGAGGAAGGGCAAAGACTTGTTAAAGGTGGGATTTGAGCTAAGACTTGAACCCAGGAAATGGAGATGAGGAGGGAGAACATTCTAGGCAAGGGGACAGTAAGCAAGAAGGCCTGGAGTGGGTAGAGAGAATGTCTTGCCACTAGATTGCAGAATACATGGAAAACTGGAGAGATAGGAAGTGGTCAAACAGGATTTTATATTTGATCCTAAAGAGTAGGAGGGAGTCACTAGAGTTTATTGAGTTGTGGGGTGATATAATCAGAGCTGCCTTTTAGAAAGATCAGTCTAACAGTCAAGTGGAGGGTGAACTGGAATGGGAAGGTATTTGTGGCAGGTAGACCAACTCCCAGGGAATTGCAATAGTCCAGGCATGAGGAGATGGAGACTTGTGCCAAGTGGGAATGTTGGAGGGGTATGTGTGAGAGATGGTACAAAGGTAGAAGCAACAGGACTTAGCAGCAGTTGGATATATTGGAGGGGGGTGAGAAATAGTGAGGAGTCAAGGATGACACCTAGCTTGTGAGCCCAGGTAACTAGGTAGATGATGGTATCCTCATCAGGAACAGGGAATCTAGGAAGAAGAGAAGAGTTTTAGGTGAAAGAGAATGTGATCAACATGGGACATGTTGAATTTAATATGTCCATGGGACATCCAGTTCAACATGTCTAGTAGACAGAAGTTATGTTGGAAGTTATGAATCGGAATATCTCTGTCTCTTTTTATGTGACTCAGTTTGAGGGCAGCTCCTCCTTGGTTATCTATAAAGATCTTGTGATGATCAGATTTCTGTGTGTACTGTAGTGTTTCTGTCCACATCTTTTCTGATATTCAGCAACAGCCCTCTGTGATTAGGAAGAGGGGCACATGTTTTACAAACAGTTCAATGAAAATGTATAGTAAAAAGTTCAACAGACACTTGTTAAATCGCAACTCTGTGCAGGCATTATACTCAAGATCAGTACTCAGAGACAGATATAAAAGTGAGATGGTTCCTGCCTTCAGGGAACTACATTCCCCATTATTCTGTAATGTACAGTATTTTAGTAGATATGATCTCACAGATCTGACTGAGGTAGCCTTGTTACCATACTATGTGCATATATTGCACCTCCCAGGTCACCCCCAAACTTAAAGATTCCAAATTGGCTTCTTAATATCTTTTCTTTTGGGTGATTTTGTTACCATGGTGTACTCAGTTTATTAGAGAGAAAGGTGGAAGGGATCCATAAAGCTAATTTTAAAGAACATATAGAAGGTGAATGTTATAGTATTAATTACTCAGAGCTGATTTAAAGGAATGTATTGTAAATGATTCTAGGAACCCCTTCAATTAGTACTGTTAGATCTGCTGAAATTCCAAGAAAAACAAATGTATAAACTGTCAATATTACTGGCATATTTATGGTGATGTATAATTAGCTTACTTGCTTATGGAACATACTTCTTTCTTGTGCCCCACTGACTCTGCTCTGTACTATCATGTTCTTTCTGGCACCGTCTTCAAAACTTTGCTATCAAGTTTGTCTAACTGTGTCTTACCACCTAGTAATTTTGTTTCATTTAATTAGTGAGTAGTCTCCATAGTATAATCCCATTTTGCAGTCTTTAATTATAGTAAATTTTATAAAATATCTTTATTATGCATATTACTATTTCATTTTAGTAATCCTTATCACAGCTATAAAAGATAGCTATCTTTTTCAAGATGGAGTGATAATAGCTGTGTTAAATTTAGAGATTGCTGTTTTTTAAAAGTGAAAACATCTTTTTGTAGGTTTTCTTCCAAGGAAAGGCTTAAGGTATGTGGTCACAATTTCCAATTACAGTTTTATAGGATTTTAAAAAATAACACAGGGGCAGTTAGGTGGTGCAGTGAATAGAGTACAGTACTAGGGTCAGGAGAACCTGAGTTGAAATCTGGCCTCAGACACTTAACACAAAACCTAGCTGTGTGACCTTGGGCAAGTCACTTAACCCCAGTTGCCCTCCAAAAAAGCAAACAAACAAAAAAGTAACACCGCCTTTAATTGACAATAAATCAACACCAGTTCAACAGAATTGCCTGTATGAGAAGAATATTATGTCCCATAAGTTTGGATAACTAAAAAATTTGGTTGGGTAGAGAATTACTCCTTTGAATTCTGATATAGTAGAGAATTTGGTTTATACACTAGGCTGACAATCTGTGGCACCGGTTTTATTTTTTCTTTTTGAATACTTTAATTGTTGTGGTTTGCTTGCCTCAAATATCTCCCCATTCCCATCCATCTTCTATTCAGCCACTAGAAATTATTTTCCTAAAGTGCCAGTCTGACTATATCACCTCCTCCCCTCTCCCCCAAATAAACTTCAGTGTTCTCCCTATTTGCCTCTAGAATGAAATACCAAGTCCTCTTTTTGGCCTCCAAAGCCCTCAATAACCTAGCTCCCTTCTACCTTTCCTATCTTTTTATACCTTCCTGCTGTGTATTCTTTAATTAAGTGATTCTGGCCTTCATTCTTCCTACAGAACACTCCAACTCTTGGCTACAGGCATTTTCTCTGACTGTCTTACTTGATTGGAATACTTTCCCTTTTTATTTTCACCTCTTGGCTTTCCTGGTTTTCTTTAAATCCTCCGGGAATTCTATTTTCTGTAGGAACTTCTTTCCCATGCCCTCTTAATTCTAGTACATTCCTTCATTTCCTATTTATACTATATTCATCTTGTTTTTACATATTTGTTTGTTGTCTCTATGATTAGACTAGGTCAGGATTGTCTTTTGCTTCTTGCCATATGTGTCGTGATTAAGGCATAGTGACTGGCATATAGTAGGAGATTCAGCCAGAAAGGTGGTGTTAATGACTTTAAAGTCATTTCCACTGACAGAATTCTATGAGTTTCTGATGTTGAGCCATTTAACAGTGCCAAGGGTACCAAGCATTTCCACAGACATTGCTTCCCAGGGTGATGCACTCTATGCATAGCAGTTGGTTGGCAGTTGGGGAGGATGGCTGCCTCCTTTACAGGAATCTTTTTCCCATATCATAACTGTGAGGATTGAGCTAGAAGCCAAGATAAGTGGGTGTGCTGCCACTATTTCTTTTGGGCAGTTGAAAAGCAGTTGTTGGTGATGGGCAAGGTAGGCCCTTTCTTCACAATGGTTTCTCCCCTCAAAGAAGCTTGTGAGGACTGGGATAGGAGCAGGTCTGATAGTTTTGTGGATACTGCTGTTCCCAGGGCTCTTGGGTTCAAAGTTCTGGGCTATCTCCATGGTTGTCTAAAGGGAAATGGTGGTGATGATGGTTTGATTTACTTGGTACATCCTTCATCTCATTTGCCTCTGATGGGCCACACCTGCTATTTCTTGGTTACCAGACCTTTATGAGAGATGTTTGCTATACATATTTTCCAACCTAACTGTTTCTCTTCAAATTTTAGCAGCATCAATTCTCATTAAACAAAAGCCTTTTAATTTTATAAACTTTAACTTATCCATTTTCTCTTCTATAACTCCATTCTATCCCTGGTTTTGTTAAGAATTCTTTCTCTAGCTATTTTTGTTAAAAGTGCCTAATCTCTCCTCTGAGCTTTTGCATTTAGATCAGGGATCTATTTGAAGGGGGTTTTGTTTTTGCTTTTTTGGTGGTAGTAATTGATGTAAGATACTGGTTTAAACTTTATTTCAGCCTTCTAAGCTCCCCTTTAAATTTCTAAGCAGTTCTGGGAAAGCCCCTCCCCCCAATCTGGTAGACTACATGGTCTCTAACATCTCTTCCAGATCTAGCGCTAGCATCCTGTAGTCCTTACCCCACTATTTGGCATCCTTGGCTTTATTGAACTTCAGGCTAATATTAGCTTATTAGTCTTATGGAATTTAGAGCTAGGAGCACCTTGGAGGCGATGGAGTTGAACCCCTTCATTTTACAGCTGAGGAAACTAAGATCTAGAAGAAAGTTAAATGACTTGCCTGGGGTAACAATAATAATTGTCTGAAGTAGAATTTGAACCTGGGTCCTCCTGACTTCTAAGCGTAGGACTTTCTCTACTACCCATGCTGCCTCTCTGGAGTCTTCAGGAGTCTAATTTTTAGTGACAGACCAGTACTTACTTAGCACTATAATTATATTGGTGGAATCAACTCATTGTTAATATGTTTAGGACCTAATTTACTGAATTATAGTTGCATTTTACGGTACTACAAAATGTAGATGAGTGTGTTGTGTTTTGACAAGTCCAAAATGCCTCTTCACCAGTTACTGGATTCTAATTTGTCTGTTTACATATTTATACCACACAGTGTGAATGTAGCCATAAGTCCTTTGAGCATATCAATAATATTATATAATTTTACACTAATACATGTGGTCAGGTGGTTTACCCTCAGGTCTCTCTGCCTCAGATTAGGGCAAATGATTGTACTTACTACACAACTACTATTTCTTCAGTGAGTTTCTTCTATGCTATATAATTCTGCAGAATCAAGAAGAAATCTTGGCCTTGATATATGTAATTCTCTTTTAGAATTTAGCTTATGGTTTAACATGTTTAGTATTCTGCTCATAAACCATTTGAACTGCTTAAAAATCTTTGAGCCTTGTTTTCATCCTAATTAGCACAATCACAGTTTTGAAAGGAACCTCGAAGGTATCTAGTCCAGTCCTCATCTATAGAGATCCCCTATAAAACATTCTCACCAAGTAGTCATTCAGCCTCTATTTGAAGTCCTCAAATATATCTCCTAAAGTAATAGCTCATTATGCTTTGACAAATTGTTAGGAAGTTTTTCCTGATGTTCTATTAACTCAGTGATCTCTGAGGTCCTCTAGAAATTTGTAATTCTCTGAAGCTATGCTTTATGCAGTATATCAGTATATCATCATCATCATCATCAAAAATTATAGACAATATGTGGGTATAGTTTTGCTAGGTATTCTACAATCTATATATATGTACATACACATATACATATATACACACGCTTAATATACATGTACACATACACATACATACACATACACACATATTCCAGAAAAATTGCATTTAAAATTTTACCTTGTGGAACCCTTTCAATCATATCAATCAACAATCTTTTAAAAACACTTATTATAAATAAGTACTGGGGATGCAGAGAACTGTAAAAACAATCTTTACCATCATGGAGTTCACATTCTAGTACAGGAGATAGCATATAAATAACTAGGTACAGAGTAAATGGGAGGTCACCTCAGTGGAAAAGCACGGGGTGGAGGTGTTGATAAATGGGACCAAGAAAGGCAAACTGCCTGGAGAATTTTGAATTAAGCTTTGAAGGAAGCCAGGAAAACAAGTAATGGCAGTAAGGTGGGAGAGCATTCCAGGCATGGGGGACAGCCAGTGCAAGTACAGGAGGTATGGAGTATTGGAAGGATTTAAGAAGACTAGAAAGATAAAAAGGTGCAAGGTTGTGAAGATCTAACTAATCATGTCATCCCCCTATTCAGTAAACTCCAGTACAGTCTCACAGTGGGGAAAGTGCCCAGCCTGGAGTCAGGAAGACTCATCTTCTTGAATTCAAATCTGACCTTGGACACTTACTAGCTGTGTGACCCTGGGCAAGTCGCTTTACTTTGTTTGCCTCAGTTCCTCATCTGTAAAGTTAAGAGCTGGAGAAGGAAATGATAAACCACTCCAGTATCTTTGCCAAGAAAACTCCAGATGGGATCATGAAGAGTCAGACATGACTGAAATGGCTGAACAACATCAATTCCTGATTAAATATATATATTTAATGTATATTAATATATAAATATTATATATTATATAATAGATTTTATATACATTTTATATATAATATATAAATATATATGCATATATATATAACAGGATCAAATATATAAAATCTTCTGCTTGGTACTCAGAACCCTTCATAACCACCACTCTGTCATTCACGTTTCCAGTCTTTTTATTCCTTACTTCCTGGCTGTTCCTTCATGACTGGAATTCTCTTCTTCCTCATTTTTGCCTATTTAATCTCCTGACTTCAAGTTCCAGCTAAAATCCCATCTTCTATAGGAACTCTTTTTTCCCCCATGATGGAGCCTTACCTCAGTTGCTTATGTCCAATTTATCTAGTATTTAGCTTGTTTGTACATATTTGTTTGTATGTTGCATCTCTCCCATTAGATCGTGAACTCCTCGAGGGCAGGAACTGTTCATTTTTTTTTTTCCCTTTCTTTGTATCCCTAACACTTACCACAGAATGCCTGGCATGTAGCAGATACTTATTAAATGTTTATTGACTTACTGACTGAATGATCTTTAAAAGTCAAAGAGAGAATTTTATATTTGATCATAGACATAATAGGAAGTCACTAGAGTTTGAGTAAGGGACCTGTTATGCTCACCTATATTTAAGAAAGATCACTTTGGCAACTAAATGAATTTTCTGTTGGAGTAGGGTGAGACTTGAGCCAAGACAGTCATCATTAGAAGGCTGCTGCAGTAGTTCATGTCATAGGTGTATTGGGAACAACATTGCAACTGACCTTCACTTTTATTTGTATTTCTACTTCCCTGCCTTACTTTTAGTTTTTAAAGATAGTGCTTTTGCTCATTTATCTTGCAGTTTATCTAAGGAAGTGATTTATGAAAATGAGTTGACACTTTATTCAGTACTAATCCTAATCTGAACAAAGAGTCAAGGCCTTGCATATAGTTAGGAAGTTTTTAAAAAATAAGTTTTATTGATTTTTTTTTGGTAGACATTTACATCCCCTATATTTCCTAGTGTTTCCTTCCCTTTTTTACACCCATAACTCCTTATAACAAAGGATGGAAAAAAAACCAATTTCACAGAACTAAAGAGTATAGTAAAGTATTCTGATAGCTTATGCAGTATTCCACATCCATAGATCCTTACCTCTGCAAAGCAGTTAAAGTAGGTGCCCTCTTATATCACCAGGTACATTGTTGTAGTAATTGTATATATTATTTTCCTGGTTCAGCTTACTTCATAATGCATCAATTAATAGAAGTTTTTCCATGTTTTTCTAGTATTTGTATCCATTGTTTCGTATGTGGTAATATTTCTTTGCATTCAGCTATTTTCTATTTGATGGACATCAACATCTTCTTATTCCCCTTGCCCTCTCCCCCCCTTTTGGCTACTATAAAATGTAATTTGGTATAGGGCCATTCTTTTTGATGTTGACTTCTTTTGACTATATGTCTAGCAGTGGAATCATTGACTGTAGATATTTGTCGCTTTTTTTTGCATCATCCCAAATTTCCCAGACTGGTTGGACCATTTCACAGTGTCACCAATAATGCATTCATATGCCCATCTTTTGATATCCCCTCATTGTTCCTGTCTTTTGAAATCTTTGCTAGTTTACTGGGTATAAAGTAAAGCCTTAGAGTTGTTTTGAGTCGCAGTTCTCTCTTTATTAGTGACTTAGAGAGAAGGGGGCATTTTTGGGAGATGTTGCAAATGTGAAATTATAGGCTTTAGCAGCAGATTGAACTGAGTGATGATGAGGAATTGAGGATGTCAAGTAGGTTGTGAGATGGACTATATTGCCACTTAAAGTAATGAGGAAGGGAGAATTTATGATGAAAGATTATTGAGTCCTAATTTGGACATGTTGAGTTTAAAATGTCTCCTGAATAATATCGAGTTTGAGATGTCCAAAAGGCAGTTGGAAATGTGAGACTGGAGGTCATCAGAGAGGCTGGAGCAGACTAGATTAGACTTGAAAAGGGTCATTATAGAGTTGGTAATTAAATCCATGGGAACTGATGAGATCACCAAGTGAAATATTATAGAAAGAGAAGGCAGGACTTTGTGAGAAAACTACAGTCAGAAAGCATGATCTGAATGTAGAGACTGAAAAGGAACAGTCATATAGTATAGGTAGGAGGAGATCCAGGAGAGAGTAGTGTTTCAAAAACTTGGAGGAAAGTAAATATCAAGAGGAAGAGAATGATCAGCAGTGTCATGGGCTGCAAAGAGGCTTAGAAGAGGATTAAGGGGGAAATACTAGATTTAGCAATTAAGAGATTGTTGGTAACAGCTTTAGTGGAACGATGAGGGGAGAACTGAATTATAAAAGGGTTAAGAAGAGAGTGAGAGAACACAGAGTAGAGGCACCCATTGTAGTCTTCTCAAGGGGCTTAGTCACAAAGGGTAGAAGAGAGGATGATAGTTGGGGATAGAAGGATCAAGTGAGAGTTTTTGAGGATGGAAGAGACTTAGGTATGTTTGTAGGTAGTAGGGACACAGCCAGTAGAAAGGGAAAGATTGAAGATAACTGAGTGGGTATGATAGAATTTGTGGAAAAGACAGGATGGAATGAGATCACTTGAGTAGATAGGTAGAGGTGTTAGCCTTGATAAGAAGTAATATCATCTCATTGTATAAGATGGGGTGAAGGGATAATGGTAGAAGACTTCTGAACAATATGAAAGGAGGAAGAAGGGAGAAAGGATCTCGTGGAGAATAGTCTCATTTTTTTCCTTCATAAAATATGAAGCAGGGTTTTCAGCTGAGAGTATTGGGGGAAGGGGATCCATGAATGATTTGAGGAGGGATGAAAATGTTTGAAAGAGATCCTCTGAAGAGTAGGATAGTGAGTTGATGAGTGAGGTATAAGAAAGATTACTTAGTAACAGTGAGGGTCCAGTTGAGATTGTGTAAAAAGAATTTGTAGTGATCCCAGTCAAAATGATTGCATTATTTTCTCCTCTGTCATTCAGCAGCACATGTGTAGAACCAAAGAGAGAATGAACCACGTTTGAGGCTTGGCAGGGCACAATTGGTGAAATAATAAAGGAGACTAGGAACTAAAGAAAAGAGGACAGTGTATAGCTGAATTGGTTCAGCAGTAGTTCAAGATGGGGAAAAAGAGGAGAGAGTATCTAGTATAAGGGCAGTGGTGTGGGAGAGAATTGAGGGCTCAGGGGATTAGAAGTCATGGTGTGGATGAAGAGTAGGTTTATTAAGGGAAGGCAGAGGGAGAGATGGAAAGCCAATAGGTTATAATTTGTTAAGGGGATTTCGCAGTTCTTGAACATGGAGGTGGTTTATTTGTGGGTGATAGCAAGATCTAGGGTGTGGCTTAAGGTGGGGTGGAAGAATAGATTTTGGGAAGTCTGAGGAAGGTCTGAGGGAGAATCAGTATGTATGTTGAAGTCCATTAGTGTGAAGACAGGAGTTGGAAAGGAGAGGAAAATTGCAACCCATGTATTGAACTCATTGATGATAGAAGGGGAGTGACCTGGAAATAGTAGATCGCAGCCAACAGAATTTTGATTGGATGTTAAAGATGAATAGCATGAACCTCAGAGAAGGAGACATTACTGAATAAGAGAAGTAGGGATAGAACATGGTCACAACAGGGAGCAAGACTCCCGTCTTTGACCAGTGAACAGAGGGGAATGAGTGAAGGTACAAGTTCAGGCAGGGATACTGTATCATCAACAGGGAGACAGGTTTCAGTAATAGAAGATGGAAGGAGCGGAAGAAGAAGAGATCTAGGAGGAAGGAAAATGTGAAGGATAAAGGTAATGAAGGGCTTTAAAAGTCAAAAGGAGGTTATCAGATTTTTTTCCTGAAAGTAAATAGGAAAAAACACACACACACACACATAACTTGTTATTTAACAAGAGCAAATTGTTTACATCCCCACATGGGAAGCTGATACCTGTTAATATCCTGAACTCTATACCTATGGCAACATCTAAAAGGGACGTAGATAAATAGAGGGTATGGGCATAAATTACGCAGAATGATAATAAAAATCCTTATTAAGGGACTGCAGTGGAAGAAGAGGAAAGAATGAAGCAGAAAAGGGTAAATTATGCTACACAAAGAGGCATAAAAACAATATAGTAGAGAGAAAGAAGGGAGGGAGGTGACCATTATATATGAGCTACTCCCTCAGTGGTTCTGGTGCAAGGAGGGAATAACACGAGTTAAATATAGGGCTTTTTCGAGAAGAGAAATAAAACTTATCATAATAGAAGAGGTGAGGGAGAGGAGCACTGCATGAGATATATTCTCGTCAATCCTGGTTCGAGGAAGAAATAACATACAACATTGAGTATAAAA
>CM053593.1:61319893-61339390 GCA_028646575.1 Pseudocheirus occidentalis
AAAGAAATCATAAGGAACTTGTCAAATCTGAATTATTTACATGCCAATATGGAAAAACGATAATAGTAACTTATGAAACTTTTCTTAGTATGAGGATAGGTGAAGGGAATACAAATGGATATATATGTATACTTACACATATGTCTAAATAGGAGGCTATATATGCGTATGAATACATATCTGAACATTTGTGTATATGTGTATATAGAGGGTATAGGATGAATTGAATACAAAGGGGTGATACTTTAAAAGGTGGAATCCTGAGGTGGGAGAGGACTAGAATGAGAGGAGACAGGGAGAGACAAAATGGGGTTAATCATCCCATAGAGAAGAGGCAAGGGATAATTATTACAACTTTACTTTCAATTACTCTCATTGAATTTGGCTTAGGGAAAAAATGGCATAAACTCTAAACTGGGCATCATGCCTCACAGGAGAGTAGGATGCATGGGGATGAGAGGGGGGATGATGGAGGGGAAGGCAGGGTCTAGGGAAGGGATGCTGGAAGCACACACTTCAGTAAAGGGAAAGGGTAGAGAACAGAACAAGGGCGGGGAAGGATAGCAAGGAGAGACATATGATCACTGTCACAATATGTCCACTATGAAGATGTCCTGTATAATCACATATCCACAGCCTGTATTGAATTGCTTGTCCTTCCAGTGGGGGTGGGTGACAAGGGAGGAATCGAAACAATCTAGAATTTAAAAGTTCTGCAATACCTGCAACTAGGAATTAAGATATACAGGGGCTGGGGTGGGGAGACCCTCCCTGCCCTACCAGAAAGTAAGAGAGCAGAGTAGGAGAGGGACTTTACAGTGGGATTGCTGTTTTAGGGTTGGGGCAGGGGAAACACAGGGAGACAATTTGTAATTCAAAAATGTCATGAAAATGAATGATGTAAACAAGAAAACAAATATAAATAAAAACATATATCATGAGAAAAAAAAGTTAAAAAAAAAAAAGATCCCCAAAAGAAAACTCCTAGGAATGGTATAGCCAGGTTCCAGAGTTCCCAGATCACGAAGAAAATATTACAAGCTGCCAAGGACAAACAATTTGAATACTGTGGAAATACAATCAGGATAACACAGGATCTAGCTGCTTCTACATTAAGGGACATTTTGGGACTATATTTATGTAAATACATATACATAAATATAGATATGTCTATATAGGAGGGTATATATGCATATGAATACATATTTGAGTGTGTGTATTTATGTGTACATAGACAGAGGGCACGGGATCAATTGAATAGGAAGGGATATTATAAAAGGTATAATTAAGAGGTGGGAGAGGAATAGAATGAGAGGAGACAGGGAGAGACAGAATGGGGTTAATCATCTCATATAGAAGAGGCAAGGGATAACTGTTATAATGGATGGGAAGAACAGGAAGGCAATAAGGGAACAGATCAACCTTACTCTCATTGAATTTGGCTTAGGGAGGGAATAACATACACTCTAAATTGGGTATTTTGACCTATAGGAGAGTAGAGGGGAAAGGAAGGAGAGAGGGGATAATAGAGGGGAAGGAAGGTTGGGGGGGAGGGTTGTTAGAAACACACACTTTGGTAAAGGGACAGGGACAAAGAAGAGAATGGAACAAGTGGAGGGCAGGATAGAAAGGAGGGAAACATAGTCAGTCTTTCACAATATGTCCATTGTGGAGATGTTCTGCGTAACTACACATGTATAGCCTGTATTGAATTGCTTGTCTTTCCAGTGAGGGTGGGTGACAAGGGAGGAAGGGAAAGAATCTAGAATTTAAAGTTCCATAATCAAATGTTAAAAAATATATATGTACATATATCATTATTGTTATTATTATTATTATTAACAACAACAACTACATGCAACTGGGAATTAAGATATACAGACACTGCCCTACCAGAAAGTCAGAAGGGCAATGGGGGAGGACATAGGAGAGAGCAGATTGGGGGAGGGGTTATACAGTGGGATGGCTGTTTTGAGAGGGGGGAAGATGGGGAGAAAATTTGTAACTCAAAATCTCATGTAAATTAATGATGCAAACGAGAAAATAAATTAAGCAAAGAAAAAATGAAATTTATATATACATATATTATTGTTATTATTAGTAGTATTTACATGCAACTGGGAAATAAGATAAACAGGTACTGGGGTAGGGAGATCCATCTTGCCCTACTAGAAAGTTGGAGGAGGGATGGGGGAGGATATAGGAAAAAGCAGATTGGGGGAGGGGTATACAGTGGGATTGCTATTTTGGGGTGGTGGGTAGGAGAAAGATGGGGAGGAAATTTGTAACTCAAAATCTTGTAGAAACCAATGGTGTAAACTAAAAAATAAACAAAGGTTAATTTTAAAAAAAAGGAAAAGTCAAAAGACATTGAAATAAAAATACTCTGGGCTACAAAAACAAAAAAAAATAAAGAGAAATAGAAAAGCCCTTTGTCACTATCAACTTTCTCCCCCCCATTTAGGGAGAGAGGATCCTTTACCACCCCCTTCTACCAGCAATCTCCTCACCTCACCCCATTCCCTCCCCTACTTATCCCTACTCCAACTAGCAGAAGAGAGCATTCAACTCCGATATACTGCTATCAAGGCAATTCTCTGCCAGGTTTATGGACAAAGTACACATCACAATAAATAGGTTGAGCCTAAGAGTACAGGTTGAAGTGGTCATGGAGAATAGACTTCTGTGTGAAGCACTTGCCACAAACATCCTAGGAGTATGGCTTGATAACTCAGTGGACACTTTATGCAACAGTTGAGGTTGCTGCTTTTGTTCCCACATTGAGGGAACATGAAGATGAAGTGTTGGGGTCTCATGTGCAACACAAGCTTTTTCTACACCCTAAAACACCTCTGGACACATGGTACACTTGATTCTTACAGGGGAATTCCCTGGTATTGGATTCCTGGTGCCCCCCAAAATTCCCCACTAATAACTCCACTGCTCTGGGACATACTGGCTACTGCTAGGGTTCTGAAATCTCCCAGCCCTAGGGTGATGTCTTCCCCTACTTTATCTCAAGGAAACAGTGACAGACTCTCCCCTTCGATGGGTTCTATTTGTAGCAGGCCTTCACCACCCCCTGGGGTGCTATGCTATCATCAAGGGCATCAATAATGTTTCTGAATGATGTGGAAAAACTGGAACACTAATGCATTGTTGGTGGAGTTGTGAACTGATCCAAACATTCTGGAAAGCAATCTAGAACTATGCGCAAAGGGCTATAAAAAAAAGTCCATACCCTTTGATCCAGCAATATCACCTTTAGGGCTGTATCCTAAAGAGATCATACAAGTGGGAAAAGGAGCTGTATGTACAAAAAATATTTATAGCAGCTCTTTTTGTGGTGGCAAAGAGTTGGAAATCAAGGGGATTCCCATCAATTGGGGAATGGCTAAACAAGTTGTGATACATGAACGTAACAATACTATTGTGTTACAAGAAATAAGGAGAAGATGGACTTCATAATAACCTGGAGAGACTTATATAAACTGATGCTGAGTGAGGAGAGCAGAACCAGGAGAATTTTGTGCACAATCACAGACATATCTCATGTGTGACCACTAACTTTGATAGACTGGGTTCCTCTCAGCAATACAAGGTTAGAAGACAATTCCAAAAGACTCATGATGGAAAGGGATATCCACATCCAGAGAAAGAACTACAGAGTCTGAATGCAGATTGAAGCAAACTACCTGCTCTGGTTCTCCTGTGTTTTATTTTGTTCCTCCTTTGTCATTGTTCACTCCATTGGTTATAACCCTTCTTTACAACATGACTAATGTTTAATGTGAAGGTATTTGCAGATCCTATATTTGATTGCATGTCACCATAGGGGGAGAAGAGAGGGAGGGGGAAAAAATTTGAAACTCAAGGGATTATAGAACTGAATGTTGTAAACTAAAAGTAAATAATTAAAAAAGAGAGAAAAAAAATTGTGTCTCTGACCTCACTGATGAGAAGTCTATTCCCCCTCCCCACCCCTGCCCACATCAAGGACAAAACCCCCTCAAGAGATAATGTTCCACCCAAGGCCGAGGCTCCCCCAAATGTTTCTAGAGGGCTTAAGCTTCTGTTACTTCCAATGCTGATTCCACTTTATGCACAAATCCTCACCCTCTTCCACCTTTAGCTCAAGGTCCTCATCTAGCAGGAATCCTAACTTCATTGGTTGGAGAATAGGAGGGAGAGGGGATTGTAGTGAGGATTTGGGAGTGGCTTTGAGATTCTGGTAGGTGTGAGGAGTGACTTGGTGGAGCCAAGTCCTGTTAATCCAATCCCTCCACTAACTCCATCCTCCTTCAGACCAATATTGGGATTTGTGAATTGGCTCAGGACATTTCTACATTTCCCTATCACATGCTCCATTTGGAAGTAGGAGGTAGCAGTCAAGTAGCTGACAATGTTGTGAACAGTAAACACCAGTGGCTTAGTATGGCAGGAGAAGAGGAGGTCAGTCACAATTCTGGAAGTGAGCATTAGTGACACCTCTAGCTCTGAATTGGGATTGAGGAGAAACTCATCACAAAGGAATGGAGAGCAGGGTGCCAAGATTACTTTTATCCCCTGAACTTGAGGCTAATGGTAACATGGTGCTGGGTATGCTGGAGGGAGTTCCCTGGTTCAGCTCTTCGCAGTTTCAAATCAAAATAAATTTCAAAAGACCAACAGTATTTATACTAAACAGATAAGTCTTCGGTAAGCAACATTGAGCCCTATAAGCTGAGCCCTAAAATAGCAAAAAAAAAAAAAAAATGTCAATTTAACCTTTATACTTTATATTATATATTGAAGAAATGAATGAACTATTGAAATCATGTTTTCATATAACTTTTTTAGCTAATCAAATCAATTAGCAAGCATTTACTAGATGCTAAGATACTGTGTTAAGCTTTGGGGGATACAAAGAAAAAGCAAAAACATCAACTGCCCTCAAGGAGCTTTATACCTAGAAATGTTAACCAGGTTTTTTCAGTTAAAGAAAACCATTCTTATATACGCATAAAAGTTATCAAGCATCAGGAAAAAATTAATAGGAGGAATCAAAACTATGTGCAACATAAATTTGGATATAACCCACTTTTAATTATGATTGTTTGGAAGCAAGAGATTCCTTAAAAGAAATTTAAAAGTCTACTAACATGTCATGTGTATGTTTAAATGAACATCGAAACATAAATAGAAGTGTTTTCTACCTTTAAAAAGAAGTTTCCATTTAAAGACTTAAAAAGGCTATTCTAAAATCATTCTGAGGCATCCAACACTTTAGCATAAAGAAGGACTACAAATGACTAGATCCTAGTAGACATACAACTGCCATGACAGCAGACACACAAAAGGCTAACTGTGCAGAACATTCATCCATCTAACAACCCTGGAAAAACTACAATTAACCCAAATCCTTCCCTGAGAATAGATTTAAAATAGAGTTAGATGTTCAGATAGTCTCTGTTGTACAGTTCAGAACCAAAGCACAGAAAAGTTCAGTGACTTGCCCAGGATCACATAGTAAGTGTCTGAAGTAAGATTTAAATCCTGTTGGTGGATAGTTTACTTGAAAAATCCTAAAGCATCAGCAAAGATAGTAATTAAGACAATTAATAGCTTCAGCAAAGTTGCAGGCTACAAAATAAATCCTCAAATATCAAAAGAATTTCTGTATTACAATAACAAAATACAAAGATCAATAGCAGAAAAGGAAATCTCATTCCAAATAACTACAAAATACATAAAATACCTGGGGATCAAACTCCCAAAGTGTACAAAGGACTTGTATAGATTCAATTACAAAGTGCTCCTTAAAGAAAATAAAGAACTTAAATAGCTGAAGGAATACTAAATGCTAGACTATACCAATATAATTTTAAAAATGACAATAGTACTGAAATTATATTTTTCATCCTATACCAATCAAATTGCTATGGGTAGAAACTTTACGGAACTTGATAAAGTAATACCAAAACTCATTTTGAAAAACAAAAGATCTGGAAAATCATGGAAAATACTGCAAAGACTAGAGCCGAGGGAAAATCACACTTCAAGTCCTTCAAATTTATTAAAAGAGCAGTAGTCATCAAAACCACCTGGTACTGGTTAAAGAATAGAGAGCTACATCAATGGAACTGTCTAGATAGGTAGATTCAGAAACAACAAAACTTTAATAACCCCAGTGTTCGATAAAGTGAAAAACACAAGAAAAAAACCCCTATTTGATTAAAATAAAACTGCTGAGAAAACTGGAAAGCACTGAGGCAGAAATTAGGCTTATTACCTTACACCGCATTCTACAATGCATTACAAATGGACATGTGGCCCTAAATGTAAAGATTAAGTTACAAGAAAAGTAGAAGAGAAACAGATCATGTAAACTCATAGATAAGATACTTATTCTTAACCAAACAAGAGATGAAAGTAATTACAAAATATAAAATACAGTTTTGATGTCCTCTAGATTTTAATGACTTTTTAAAAATTGTACATGTATTTATTTTGTACCACAATATTTTCTGAAGGTTAGTTATAAAAAACAGGACTGATATCAGGCAAAATTCTTTCAAACTTGCTCCTTCCCTTCAAAACTACCAATGCATAAATAAATGCATTAAAATGCATAAATAAATACAACTTTAAAAAATCAAGTAGAGTTAGAATCACAAAGTTGCAGCACATTAGTGGTGATTCTTAGGGTCATCAAGGAGATCAATAGATAAGATATTAAGCTGCTTGAGGGCAGGGACCATGTTTGCCCCCTTTTATATCACTATCTATGCTTAGCACAGTGCCCAGCAGATAGGAAGTTCTCAATAAATGCTTGTTGATGGACTAAACCAACTATGGTCATAAATTTCCATAATAGATCAGTATATAATTTTGTGATGCAAGAAATATTTCTCCTAATTAAATCAAAGAGCTAGCCACTTAAATCTTCATTGTCTCCTTCTCTTTTAAGGCAAGAAGCAAAATTAGCACAAACTGGGGGAAAAGTAAAAAACTAATAAATTTCTACACCTTTGTAATATACTGAAAGAGCATTTTTTCCTGCCTCATAAATAAACAAAATCCAAGAAAAAAAATTTTTTTCAGCACCTGTTCTGTAAATGACAAGTTGCTATTTATCAAGTGTTTTAGAATTTACAATATTTTATTTTTTTAATTCTCCCATTTTATTCTCAGAACAGCCCTGTGGGGCTAAATATTCTGGACAATAATTAGCTCCATTATATAGATAAACAAACTGAAGCCAAGACAGTTTAAGTTACTTTGTGCCAAGAGTCACAAAGCTAACTGTACCCAGAGTTTGAACCCTAACACTCTTATTCCACAAACCAATCTATGGCAAGAGCTCTTTTAAATACAATATAACAAAGGGAGTAAGGTAAAGAAAGGGAATTTGGTACTGTCTCTATTTGAAGAATCACACTATTCACATGACATTCTTTAAAACACATACACATTTTTTATTTTGGTTTAATATTTTATTTTTCCCAATTACATGTAAAAACAAATTTAACATTCTTTTTTTTTTTAATTCTGAGTTCCAAATTCTCTTCCTCTTTCCCATTCCCCTCCCCCATTATTGAGAAGGCAAACAATTTTATATAGGTTATATACAAACACGTTTTAACACCATAAAGTGCAAGTTGAGACAAAAAGAATGGTTTTTTTTCAATCTTACTAAATAGAAGTCTGTTTACTATGACAGTTTAATCAATAGTCACCCTTCACAGGAAAGTCCTAGAGATATCCCTTAAATTTGTCAACACATCTTCATAAAGAAAGAATTTCTAATACTATGCTACCAAATGTGCAATGTCATTTTTAGGGTACGTGCTATACACATTAGTAAATATGTTTACATTCTCAAGAGTGAATTGCTAGAAATATTTGAGTACCATTTAAAATAAAATAGTGGCACTATTATGCTATTGTGACTGTATTTGTAGGACTAAATTATTTTCATTATGAAAATTTCAAAAGCAATTTATTAATTCAAGAAAAAGCCAAAAAAATTTCAAATGTATTCAAATAATACTTTTATTCGGCTCTGGCTATAACTTTAGAAAAGCACTTTTAACATAAAACCACAAGTAAAAACAACACACTTGGAGGTCAGTCTATATAACACCATTTCTATACATACATTATATATAATGTTACACACACACACACACACACACACACACACACACACCATATATACACATCCTATGGGCAACATCCTGATGGTCCTCAAAAGTCACCAAGAGGGAGAGTGGCCCTCTGATTCACACTGCCTTTGTGACCCTGGGCAAAACATAACCTCTCTGTGTACAAGGTGATTTCCTAAAACCATAAGCCACAATGATTTTCACTGGGAAATACAGTCTCTTTATCAAAGAAGTTCCTCCCCAGTGATTTGGGAAAAAGCTCTACCCTCTGGAAGCAGAGTTCCACAGAGCCAAGGGGTCAGGTGATTGATTAGCAGCATGAGCAGGCAAAGGAAGCAAGGTAAAAAGGAAGCAAGGTAAGAACAGGAATCCAACTTTGGATTCCTTTTTTGGGGACAGAAGGGATTGAAGTATGGAGCAGGAGGAAGACAGCACAGTCAGAACTCCCATGCCAAAAGCTTCCAAGAAAAATGTGATCTGGTTACAGGCCATGGAGCAGCTTAGGAAAGATTTTGAAAACCAATTAAGAGAGGTGGAGGAGAGATTGGGGAGAGAAATGAGAATGATGCAGGGGGGATCACGATAAGAGACTCAACAACCTGACTGGGGAGGATAACACCTTGAAAGGTAGATTGGTTCAAATGGTGGAGGAGGCCCAGGAAGCCAATAAGGAGAAGAATGCCTTGAAGAGTTGGGTTTGCCAAATGGAAAAATAGTCAGGGAAGCTTTCTGAACAGAGTAATTCCTTCAGAATTGGAGTGGAGCAAATGGAAGCAAATGACTTTGTGAGAAATCAAGATGCTATTGAGCAGATCCAGGCAAATGAAAAAATAGAAGGCAATGTGAAATATCTCACTGAAAAAAACACTGACCTGGAAAATAGATCCAGGAGAGACAATTTAAAAATGGCTGAACTACCTGAAAGCCATGAACAAAAAAAGAACCTAGAAATCATCCTTCAAGAAATTCTCAAGGAAAATTGTCCTGATATTTTAGAACCAGAGGGCAAAACAGAACTTGAAAGAATTCACCAATCACCTCTCAAACAGATTCCCAAAAGAAAACTCCTAGAAATGTTATAGCCAGGTTCGAGTCCCCAGATCAAGGAGAAAATATTGCAGGCTGCAAAGAGGAAGCAATTTGAATACTGTGGCAACACAATTAGGATAACCCAGGATCTGGAAGCTTCTACATTGAGGGATCAAAGGGCCTGGAATATGACATTCTGAAGATCAAGGGAGCTAGGATTAAAACCAAGAATCACATACCCAGCAAAATTGAGTATAATGTTCCAGGGGAAAATATGGTCATTCATTGAGGTGGAGGACTTTCAAGCATTCTTGCTAAAAAAAAAAAAAAAACTGAAAAGAAAATTTGACACTCCAATACAAGAAGCATGAGAAGGTAAACATGGAAAAAAAATCATAAGGAACTTATCAAAGTTGAACTATTTACATGCCAACATGGAAAAACGATAATTGTAACTTATTAAACTTTTCTCAGTGTGAGGATAGGTGAAGGGAATACAAATGTATATATACATATACATACATATGTCTATATAGGAGGGTATATATATATATATATATGCATATGAATACATATCTGCGTATGTATATAAATGTGTACCTAGAGGGCACAGGATCAATTAAATAGGAAGGGATGATACTTTAAAAGGTAAAATTCTGAGGTGGGAGAGGAATAGACTGAGAGGAGACAAGGAGAGACAGAATGGGGTTAATCATCCCATATAGAAGAGGCAAGGGATAACTGTTGCAATGGAGGGGAAGAACAAGAAGGCAAAGGGGAAAGGGTCAAACTTACTCTCACTGAATTTGGCTTAGGGAAGGAATGACATAAAGTCTAAACTGGGTATCTTGCCACACAGGAGAGTAGCAAGGATGGGGATGAGAGGTGGGATGATGAAGGGGAGGGCAAGGTAGGGGGTAGAGTTGCTGGAAGCACATACTTCAGGGTAGAGAATAGAATAAGGAGGGGGCAGGGTAGGAAGGAGGGTCATATAATCAGTCTCTCACCATCTGTCCATTGTGGAGATGTTCATCGTAACCACACATGTACAGCCTGTACTGAATTGCTTGTCTTTCCAGTGGGATGGGTGAGGAGGGAGGAAGGGAAAGAATTTAGAATTTAAAGTTTATAATCAAATGGTAAAAATACGTGTGTGAGTGTGTATATGTATTATTATTAACTACAAGCAACTGGGAATTAAGATATACAGGCACTGGGGTAGGGAGATCCATCTTGCCCTACCAGAAAGTCAGAGGGGCGATTGGGAGAGGACATAGGAGAGAACAGATTGGAGGAGGGGTTATACAGTGGGATGGCTGTTTTGGGGTGGTGGGTGGGGGAAAGGTGGGGAAAAAATTTTTAATTCAAAATTTCATGGAAATGAATGATATAAACAAGAAAATAAATAAATTTTAAAAGGAAAAAAAAAAGAAGTCCCTGCCCTCTCCAATGATGACATAAAGAAGTCAGATTCCACCCCAAATATCCATTTATACACATATGCACTAAGCCAGTCACATAACCTCCCTAAATCCCCACTTTTTTTTTTTTTTTTTTTGCTTTTTGGAGAGGGGAAGGCAGGGCAAATGGGGTCAAGTGACTTGCCCAAGGTCACATGGCTAGTAAGTGTTAAGTGTCTGAGGCCAAATTTGAACTCAGGTCCTCCTTACTCCAGGTTGGGTACTCTATTCATTGTACCATCTAGCCACCCGGATTCCCACTTTTTCATCTGTAAAATGAGAATAATCCTAGCCATACAATGACACCTACACAACAAAACTGCTGTGAGAATCACTGCTAAGTAGGAGCTGGATTCAATGCCAAGACTCATGCAAACCTAAGTCACTGTGATTCAATAACTAATTGGATAGGGGACTGAGGGAAAATGGTAAGAGAAAATCCCTAAGCTTCAAAGGTAGAAAATACAATAAATAATGGTACCAAAGAGAGAAAGTTCACTAAGAAAGGAGAGGGAAAAAAATATTATAAAAGGAGAGAGCAGTGTTGAATTTGGATTATTTTAAATTAAAAATTTCCTGCATAAATAAAACCTATGTAGCCAAGAATAGAGGGAATGCAGAAAAAATGGGGGGGAAAAACTCTCCCAGACAGTCTCCCAGACAGAATGACTGGGTTGGATTATTGCTGTGGTATAGGAAATGATGAGCTCGTAAATTCAGAAAAATATGGAAAACTTGGACTTACAAATACATGACAATTAGAAATAAGCATAATATAGTCTTACATATATATGCAGTTTTGTATATATGTATATGTTTATGGATATCTTTGTGTATACACACACACACACACACACATATATATATGTATGTGCATATATATTCATATGCATTCATATATATCCATATATTAATCTGCCCTTAACTGTAGTGGGGGGGGAGGCAAGGAATAAAGTAAATAGTACACAACATAGGACAAAAAAACATACAAGGAAGCAAAGAAAAGATGGACAGCTTTGAAAATAATGTGTAGTATTTATTATATTTTTTAAATTAAAATTTGCATTACATTGAATCCTCTTATGTTCTGCTGTGTACACAGCAAGTTTTTTTTTCTTATTTCGTATTTAAGTTTAAAATAAATTTAAATATAATTTAAAAAAGAATGGAATGAAAGGTTAGGTGCAGGAAGTCATAAACTCATTATTAGACATGTTGACTTTAAAGTTATATCAGTATATTCATACATAATATCTTAGAGGAAGTTGTGTGTGTGTGTGTGTATGTATAGTATGTATATATTGTTAGGGAACTCAGAAGAGAGTTCCAGGCAGCAACTATAGATTTAGGAGCCAACTAAAGAGATGTGTAACTGAAGCTGAGGAAATAAATCAAGTGCCCAAGAGAGAAAATACAGGATGACACAAAGTGTTGGTACACTTTTAAGCTTAAATAAGTTTATTTAAATAAATACTTAAAACTGCACTAAGACTTTTTCAAAACACTCTATATAATTAGAAAGGGACAAAATATACAACTTTGAGTAATATTCACATTAAGAGGTCAGGAGGATAAAGAATCAGTAAGAGGGGCGGCTAGGTGGCACAGTGAATAGAGCACCAGCCCTGGAGTCAGGAGTACCTGAGTTCAAATCCGGCCTCAGACACTTAACACACACACACACACACACACACACACACACACACACACACACACACACACACACAAAACTAGCCGTGTGACCTTGGGCAAGTCACTTAACCCCAACTGCCCTCCAAAAAAAAAAACAGAAAAAAAAAGAATCAGTAAGAGATATCAATCGATAATTGTTATTGCTACTTGAAAAAGTGTGTTAATCCACTCCCCTATGGCTCTATTCATCATCCTTGTGACTTTTCAAACCTAAATATTCCTGCCTAGTCACTATTTCTCTAAACATTGTGTTTCCATCAATGTAATGTAACTACTTGAGGGTGACCCATGATTTGTATAAACAGAAAAACATTAGTATAAAAGAGACAAGCTTTTGTAACAGAAGAAATGGTGACTAGGTACACCGGCAGGGGAAGAAAAGTTAAAGATTTGTAAAATCCTGTTTTCTAGGCTTTTTCTTTAAAAGTAAATGCTTGTAGAAACAATTTATTTTTAAAATATTGGATCAAGTTTCTTTAAATGCTTAGACTGCTGAGAAGTATTCACATCATACAACATTTTCTTCACAAGTGTGGAGTGGATATCCCCATTTTACACAGAGGGAAACTGAGGTACAGAATGCTAACAAGAATTCGATCTGGAACTAGTATGCCCTCCCCAATACTGCCTCCTACTGTACACCTTGAGATGTGTAAAACGGTCGCAAATTTTGTTGTCCTAACTTGAAAAATGTTTCGATGATTCCCTTTCGTTTGTTTATGTTTAAAAATTTTATTTCTATCAACTTCAATTACAAGTTTTTCTTTGAGGGTGAGGGGGGAGGAGAGAAAGGACTAAAGAACATGGCACAGAAAATCCACCTACATTTCTTCCTTCAAGATTTGTGGGGTGAAAAAGTTTGCCATCTAGGAAACTGAGTGCCAATATGTAGTTCCTAATAAAAAACTGACCAGCTATAAGTTTGTAACAAAAGATGCTATCAGTGAGACTGGGAAGAAGGAAATTGCATTTATATTGTCATGTTATCACAAGCAATTACTTTTGCATTTATCTATACTCCTGGAAATATTAATTTCATATTAAGGGTGGAAATGTGCATAATTTGCATTAGGATACTAAAAATGCAGAGCAATTACCTTAATTTAAAGATTCCTATTGCTCTACAATTGTCCTGCAGTTCCAAGATAAATTTCTATTATACTCTACAAAGGATTATTTCATCATTTTCTTAAGAAGAATGTAAATAGTGTTCATTATGTGCATAATAAGTGTTCATGTATAATAGAAGAATGCCCAGCATAACACCTTATAGATAAGCAATGCTTCATAATTGGTTGTATTTTAACTAGCCTATTTTCTCCTACAGTATATTTTCACAATCCTGAATTTTTGTCGATAACACTGCAATGACTGCACTGAGACTCCCAAATAAGATCCAAGATCATGTAAAAGTTTGGTCTTAAATTATCTATGCAGAGGACATAAACACATATATAGACAATCCACAAAACAGCTCACAAACAATAAGCTTGGCCCAGAATTGAATAAAATGAGGATATCAAGCTGCCTTTGGGAATCACATGGTGCTTTTAATGATTTCAAAGTTAAAGAAACAAAAGCCAAGTTGTTGTCGTTTTTTAAACAATAATATCTTTCCAGTCATCTCCATGTGAGAGGCGTGCTGTGGATAAGTTCGCTTGCCTTGGCAGTATACTTTCCAGGGATGAACACAAAGATGATGAGGCTGATGCACACATTGCCAGAGCTAGGCTTAGGTCTGGGAGGCTCAGAAGGAAAAGTATAAGACAGAGGAGTGAATTAGACTGCCTACCAAACTGAGGTCTACAGGGCCACTGTGCTGACTTCACTGAATGCCTGTGAAACATGGACAGTCTACCAGCGCCATGCCAGGAAACTGGATCATTTCCATCTGAATTGTCTTAAGATTTTGAAGATCACCTGGCAAAATAAGGTACTGGACACTGAACTGCCAAGCATTCAAACTCTCCTGTAGAGAGTGCAGCTCAGGCTGGCTATGTTGTTCGAATGCCAAACACATTTGCCCAAAAGACTATTTTATGGAGAACTTACACAAGGCAAGTGCTCATTTGGAGGTCAGAAGAGGCAGTACAAGGACATTCTCAAGGTCTCTCTGAAGAACTCTGGAACTGACCGAATGACATGGGAGACACTGGCACAGGACCACCCAGCATGGCATGCCCCCATCAGACAAGGCACTGTGCTCTATGACAAAGCAGAATTTCCATAGCTCAAAAGAAAGATGAGAAGCAAAAATTTAGAGACATCACTACTCTAAATGTCCATACAGATTATTTGGATCTGACCTATAGTAGAGCCTTCAGAGCATGTATTGGTCTGATAAGCCACAGCTGGACACATTGTACCTTGACCCCAACATATTGATGTCATTTTGATTCTCTTTGAGAATGAAAGACAACAACCAATCTGCTGTCTGTCTTCCATCTCCAACCTGCCACTCCAACTCCCATTTCTAAATGCTCAGGCCTACCACATTGCTGCATGGCCCTCATCATACCATGACGTTCTACATGACAGGCATAAAGAGCCCATCAGTTAACTAGCCATTTATTAAGTACTTACTATGTGCCAGGCATTGTGCAAAGTGCTGGGGATACAAAGAAAGGCAAAGTAATTAATTAACTGGTCCTTGTTCTCCAGGAGTTCATAGCCTGAGGAAGATAAAATCTGCAAACAACTACGTACAAACAAGCTAGATACAGGAAAAAATAAGGAATAACCAACCGAATAAAGGTACTAGAATTAAGAGGTAGTGGAAATGGCTTCTTGCAGACAGATGGGACTTTAGCTGAGACCTGAAGGAAATCAGGGAAACAATGAGGCAGAAATGAGAAGGGAGAGAGTGCCAGGCATGGATTGTTCAGAGTTGTGAGATGACGGGTCACATATGAGGAACAACACTGGGGCCAGATTGGAAAAGTAGGAACGGCAAGAGTGATGAAAGGCTTTAAAAGCAAAACACGGGATTTTATACTTGTTCTAAAGATAACAAAGAATCACCGGAATTTATTTAATTAGGGAGCAACATAGTCTGACATGCATTTCAGGAAGATAAATTGAGAGCTGAGTAGAGGTCAGATTGGACAGGAGAGAAAGGTAAGACAGGGAGAGCAATGAACAGGCCACTGCAATATAATCTAGGCACCAGGTGATGAGAGCCTCAACTAGGGTGGTGGCAGTGAGTGGTAGCAGAGTGAAGGGAACATATACAAGAGATAGGCAGGCAGAAACAAGACTTTACAACAGACTGGAAATAGCGGGTGAGAGACTGGAAGTTATTAACAACAAGGCTATAGACCTGAGTGACCAGGAGAACAGTGATACCCTCCACAGTAATGGGGAAGTTAGGAAAAGAAAAGGGTTTGGGGGGTCGGAGGGAGGAGAAGATAATGAGTTACATTTTAGACATATTGAGTTTAAGATGTCTAACAGATAACTGGAGATGCAAGAGTGGAAATTAGGAAAGACAAAGAGCTTGACAAGCTGATCTGAGAGTCATCTGCCTAGAGATAACTGAAACCATGGAAGCAAATGAGACTATCAAATGAAATATATGCAGGGTAAAAAGAAGAGGACCCAGGACAGAGCCCTGGCAAATCCCTATACTTACAGGGTACTACCTGGATGAAAATCCAGCAAAGTCGACAGGCAATTCCTTCCATGACCTCCACAATGCTATTTTAATGTCCTTCTGAGATTACTTTCAGTATACCTTGCATGTCTTACATGTTTGCATACTGTCCCCTCCCAATGCAGAAAGTGAACTCCTTGAAGCTAGAAACTATTTTTGTTTTTCTTTGTATCCCCAGCACCTAGCATAGTGCCTGAAATATAATAAGCATCTAATAAATGCTTGTCGACTTGACTTGATTCCTTGCCCCGACCCTACTTCCACCCCAATTCCCACCCCTGCTTTTCTGAGAACAGCAGATTAATTAAACAGTAATAAAACACTCCCAATTCCATAGAGAATGTCAATCACTTGCCTTATCACTCTAATCACCTTCCTTCTGACTTCCACCTCTACGCTACTTTTTGGCCACTATCTTAACTCAATGTGCTATCTTCCTCTATCAGAATATAAGGTCCTGAAGGGCAAGGACTTTCTGGCTTACTTGCATTTGTATCTCAGAGGCTCATCCCAGTGCCTGGGACTCAGTCAAAGCTCACACTGTATGGCTGCAAGTCATGTAATATTAGAGTTTCTCAAGAATTAAAGTTGAACATCACCCACAGGGAAAGGCAATACAGTGTGGGCATGAACAGGGCAACCAAGAATCCTGTAAATGTAGCAGAAGTAAAGGATGTCATCAAAGAGAAATATAATTTGTCATGTGGCAAAATTCAAGAAATAACCAATAGTTTATGTGAAAATGAGAAAAGAGCACAGAACAGAACTCAAATAGTGAGATTCTGTGCTATCTTGTTTTTTTATATTTAAGAAAAATACATAAATTCAGCTTCTTATATAATCCTCTCTTCTCTGTATACAGAATGTTGGTTTGATAGTTTGCTGGTGTTTATTAAATCCATTTTTTCTTTATTTAAATAAAAATCTTTTAAAGAAAAAATATAGCTTCTATATCAGTTAAGACCACAAATAACACTGAGAGCTTCTTGAATGTGTAAATAAACACAACAAATTAGAATTACAGTTAGGGGAAGTGGTAAGCAGTTTACAACTTTTTAAAAACAAATAAAATGCATTAAAATGTACCACAGTTACTTTGGAGGAATGACACAGTACTTAGCATAAGTAGCACAAACTCACAGAGCAGTCAACTAGCAAAGATCAAGACCCCTAAAGAATGAAGCATGGATGGTTTTGAAATTTTGAAGAAGGTAGAAAACTCAGAAGAACCATGAAACATGAAAGTTATACATAATAATTAGCTAGAGAAAAAACATTCAAATAGGGATATAGAAAGTTCATCATGAGAACAATGGAAATATGAAGAGTAGAATAGATTACACAAAAATATACTCCTTTACTTCCTACCTCCATCTACTCTACCAGGTGGCTCTACAGTGAGGACAAGAGCCAGTCTCCAAACCAGCTGTGTATCAAGACCAGTAAAAAGCAAAGTGCTGATCATGTCCTAATCTTCTATGATACAAGGGTAAATGCAAACAGTAATGAGATTTGAAGTTCCTTTTGTATTGCTAAACTAAGAGGTACTTAGCACCTAGTTCAGATGAAGCCTCTGTTAAAGAAACAGAAGGTATGAACTCCTGTCTCCTGTTGCTGATGTAACAGGAAAGCGCCAAACAGGGAGGCAATACTGTATATAAGGAAAAATCCAGAGAGGGAGAGTCAGATCTTCTGCGAGCAAGGTTTGTGGAAGAAAAAGCTGAAGAGGAAAGCCACCCCTACTCCCACCCCGATCCCCACCCCAGGCTAGAGAGAATGATTTTTATTTTGAAAACCTGGATGGAGTGATTTTGATTCTGGGAACCGGCTGAAACTTCGGATGAGTCCGAGGGCCAGCCAGAGCTGCTGAGGATTTCAGAGGGCCAGTCAGAGCTGAGGGCAAGCCAAAGTTGCTGAGGCTATCGAGGATTTCCAAGTGCCAGCAGGAGCTGCCAAAGACTGAAGAAGCATGACTATGATACTGGTACTTTGCATGAACCTATTGGTGGCTTTGTTAAGCCTTGTCTTCCCAGGAACAGAGACTGTGAAGGATTTGAAATGGACTGGACACTATGAGCTCCTATGAGGAACAGGAACTGCACAGAGAGTTAGACAAGGACCTGGAAGCTGTCTGCCTTTGAACCCAGGTGACAGTTTGGTTAACCCAGGTAGGATCTGGGACCATGAAAGGGGATCCAGGGAATTTGTGAAACCACCCTGAGTCAAACTGAAAGAAGACTTTACTTGGAAACTGTGTACTGACTGAGAAATTGTAAATTTACTAGTGACTGGGAGAGAAGTCAAGATGGCAGCATAGAAGCAGGAGAACTCCCATAACCACCTCAAATACCTATAAAATATGACTCTAAATAAAATGTTAGAGCTCCAGAACCCACAACATGAATAACAAAGAAACAAAGCTCCTGCTGAAGGCAGCCGGGTAGGTAGATGGGAAGAGTTCATTGCAGCACGCTGGAAGCTGAGACCAGTACCACGTGAATCCGCAGCTTTACCCCAGAGTGGCCAGGACAAGCCAAGGCTGGAGCTTTCAGGAGAGTGGATCACCAGCAGCTATAGTGGTTTCCAGAATTATCAACCCATAATTATCAACCCATATCAATCCATATCAACCTAACAAAGGGAAAAGGTCAGTGGAACTCAGCTAAATTTAGGGGAGAAGGTCCGGCCATCTGCCCCCAGAGTGAGAAGCAGCTGAAGCAATGGCTCTGCAGCTTCCTCCACGTGGCTGCTTCAGAGGTCCCAGCCTGCAGATTGCAAGGGCTAAGTGATCATTCAGAGGCTAAATGGTCTTGCCTTGACCTGCCTGGATTGGGATCGCAGTCTTGGGTGATGGTTCTGAGGTGTGTGACCAGTGAGCCAAAGCTGGTGGGGGCTGCAGAGACAGTGGCCTCCTAATAGCTCTGGTAGCTGAAAAAACCCCAGTGACTTGGGACAAAGCTCTCCCCTCTGAAAAGAGAGTTCCACTGAGCCCAAAAGTGGAGTAATTGACTGGTAACATGAGCAGGCAAAGGAAGCAAAGCAAGATCCAACTTTAGATTCCTTTTTGGGGACAAAAAGGATCAAAGCATGGAGCGGGAGAAAGACAACACCGTCAGAACTCCTGCACCAAAAGCTTCCAAGAAAAATGTAAATTGGTTATATGCCATAGAGGAGCTTAAGAAGGATTTTGAAAACCAAATAAGAGAAGTGGAGGAAAAATTGGGAAGAGAAATGAGAATGATGCAAGAAAATCATGAAAAGAGAGTCAACAACCTGACTGAAGAAAATAGCACCTTAAATAATAGATTAACTCAAATGGCAAAAGAGGCCCAAAAAGCCAATAAGAAGAATGCCTTAAAAAGTCAAATTTGTCAGATGGAAAAAGAATCTCAAAAGCTCACTAAAGAAAATAATTCCTTCAGAATTAGAGTGAAGCAAATGGAAGCAAATGACTTTATGAGAAATCAAGATACTATTAAACAGATCCAAACAAATGAAAAAATAGAAGGCAATGTAA
>CM053593.1:61339890-61422512 GCA_028646575.1 Pseudocheirus occidentalis
ATATTCTTCCCCATAACCCTTCTGACTTTTATAGTAGAGCAAGATGGATCTCCGTATATCCCAATGCTTGCATATCTTATTTCCCAGTTGCATGTAAATAATAACAAGAATATATGTGTTTTATATATATATATATATATATATATATATTTTAAACATATGATTTTAGAACTTTAAATTCTAGATTCTTTCCCTTCCTCCCTTGTGATCTACCCCCACTGGAAAGACAAGCAATTCAATACAGGCCATACATGTGTAGTTATGCAGAACATCTCCACAATGGACATATTGTGTAACACTGATGATATTTCCCTCCTTCCTATCCCACCCTCCCCTTGTTTTATTCTCTACATTGTCCCTGTCCCTTAACAGAAGTGTGTGCTTCTAACAACCCTCTCCCCCAACCTGCCCTCCCCTCCATCATCTCCCCTCTCATTCCCATCCCCCCTACTCTCCTGAAGGGCAAGATACCCAATATGGAGTCTATGTCATTCCTTCCCTAAGCCAAATTCAATGAGAGTAAGGTTGACTTGTTCCCTTTTGCCTTCCTGTTCTTCCCTTCCATTGTAACAGTTATTCCTTGCCTCTTCTATATGAAATGAACACCATTCTGTCTCTCCCTGTCTCCTCTCATTCTGTTCTTCTCTTATCTCTCAGTTTCACCTTTTAAAATATCCCTTCCTATCCAATTGATCCTGTGCCCTCTGTCTATGTATACCTGTAGACATATATACACACACTCATATATGTATTCATACACATGTATACCCTCCTATATAGACATATGTGTGTGTGTGTGTATATTCCCTTCACCTATCCTCATACTGAGAAAAGTTTCATAAGCTACAATTCTCATTTTTCCATATTGGCATGTAAATAGTTCAACTTTGATAAGTTCCTTATGATTTCTTTCCCATGTTTACCTTCTCATGCTTCTTGTGTTTGGATGTCAAATTTTCTATTCAGTTCTGTTTTTTTCAGCAAGAATGTTTAAAAGTCCTCCACCTCATTGAATCACCATATTTTCCCCTGAAACATTATACTCAGTTTTTTTGGGTAGGTGATTCTTGGTTTTAATATTAGCTCCATTGATCTCCAGAATATCATGTTCCAGGCCCTTTAGTCCCTTAATGTAGAAGCTACTAAATCCTATGTTATCTAACTTTTCTTGATATTGCATGAGTTTTTTTTAGAATACTTTCCACATGTGATATGGTATACTTTACATTCACAAAAGTGTCAGTTAATTTTCTATAGATTGTATTAATTGCTTTAAATATGGTCTACCCCATCAGCTTTGATTCAAAATGCTAGTTAGTCTCTTAACATATTCAGGTATAACTTGATAGCTTTATGCTTGATTTTTCTTTTTTTGGAGGACCCTTAAGGTATTAGTTAATATTACCTTCACTCATGATTCATTTTTATTCTTGATGCTTTGAGTCCCTTGGTGCACTTTAAGAATTTTATACTTCATAAGTCCAAATGATATTTTGACACAAGATAACATAATTGCTTAAAGTGTTTTTCAGTGACACTATGTCACTTGGTTTTGTCCATTTATGTCAAGTAATTAATAAAATGCTTTATCTTGATTCTTTCTTAAACCTAACCTCTTGCCATGAAAAATTAAATATTTCGTATCAGTTAATCTTGACATTATTTTGTACTTCAGCTCTTATTAATACTATTACTACTGTTCAATACTGAAATGGCAAGTTCATGCCCCATTTTTATAGACTTACTTCCTCAGAAACAAAATTTTATTAAATATGCTTTATTATAATCTTTTCTGTTTGCAGGCCAAAAGTTTTTTCATTGCTTTTTTCTTTTTCACAAAAATTCTATACTATAGATTATACAATAGTTTCTTCCAAAGTTCTTTTCAAGATAATCTTTAGTACAAAAAGTATTAAGAGTTCCCTGCTCCTCTCCCAGGGCTGCTGACTATATCTCATCCTCATTTATGCCAGGCCTACACAAGCAGTGATTATGGCCCTCGACAACTTATGGCCATGCCAAAGAATTTCCTCTATGTACAAAGGATGTTTGCCTCTGCATTTTTTGATGGCCTCCCAAAATCCTATGGAGTGCCACAAGGGGCTGTAAGTGATCCACGGACCATAGGTTATGCAAGCCTGTGCCATGCTAATTATGAGAGTTTTTAAAGGCGGTTCAGAAATGGGATTGCCTGCAGGAAATAGTGTTAGAAGTGAAGTGCTTTCTCCCTATAAGTTAGGGCAAACCAGCCTCTGATCTTAAATCACCCTGTTGTTTAAGACTTGTCATGTGACACCCTTCTTCCCCCAGTCCAGATACTGATGCTTGTATCTGAATGGAGAAGGTTGGAGGAGGGACTAATGATGCTTTGTTGTCTCAAGAGGAATGTACCTCTCATCTGGAAGCCCTTGAAAGGGCCTTAGAAGCTTTTCGTTTACCTATACTCAGTATTAATCTGAATTCTGGCAGGCTTACAGCTTTCAGAAAATTCTGTTGGAATACACTTGAATTGTCTATGAGGTTTTACCTTTGAGTATCATAGAGATAATATTTGCCACGTATTTGTTCCTTTAAAGAACATTCATTGATTGATAGAAAATGTACTGAAGATATTAATAATTTTTCTAGCTCTTGGAATTATCCCTGTCAATCTAGGAGACTTATCTTCTATGAATATATTAAGATCATACAGGATTCTTTGATAAAGGCAACTGCAAAAGTTACTTTGTTTGAACAATTCTGTAATTATCACTATCAAATAGGAAATAAAAATAGGTAGAAATGTACTCATCAAGGTGTTTAGCACTGTCTGAGGTTCATAGGCGTATAGATTTAGAGCTGGAAGGAATCTTAAAAGCTATAGTCTTGTTTTTAAATGAGAGAAACAAATCCAGAAAAATTGAGTATCTTTATTATGCTCCCACAGTCTGTGAGTGTCAGAGGCAAGGTTTGAACCCAGTTGTTAACTCTAAAACCATTGGTTTTTCCATTATACTATGCTCTCCTACAAATACTTCTGCCTAAAGGTAACTTAGATCTAATTTCATCAAGCCCTAGAACACTGTAGGAACTCTTCATTTGAGCTATATCATTGTTTCAGTGATATCATCCTACCTATTCATAGGGGATGATATCATTCTACTTATTCATAGATGAATGACCAAATGGATGATCAATGCTTTCTGTCTACTTCTTGACCTGCAGCTGTCGAATACCTAACGTAATTTCTGTGAAATTGAGCTTCACAGAAGCTGAAGTTACTCTAAAATACTATTAATTAGCTAACATTTACATAGCTCTTACTATGTGCCAGGCACTATGCTAAGTACTTTACAGTTATGTCCCTTGATCTTCCCAATAACCCTGGCAGGTAGGTGCTATTATTATCTACAATTTAGAATTATCCAGTCTAACTCCTTCATACTACAGAAAGGGAAACTGAGGGCCCTTAATGTTAAGTGACCTGCCGCAGTGAGGAACAGCAAGGATGTTAGTGTGCTTGGATTGCAGTATAGTAGTAGTGGGGGACGGTAGTAGTGGGGGAAAAAGGGATGTGTAAGGTATAAGAAGGGGCCAGATTATGAAGGTCTTTGAAAGCTAAATAGAAAATTTCATCTTTGATCTGGTAGGTGATAGGTAGTCACTGGAATTTATCTGATAGAGAAAGTGACCTGGTTAGCCCTGAGCTGTAATTACAGAAGATCACTTTGGCAGCAGAGTGGAAGATAGAAGTGGGAAGAGACCTGAGACAGACAGACTCGCCAGCAGGCTGTGCAGTAGTCCAGGCATGAGGTGATAAGGGCCCAATTACACAGGTAAAATAGGCTTTGACGACAGTGCTTATTACCTGTATGGTTTTGGACCCTGGGTTTCTGGAATGTGGTCTATTGATCATATGAGCTTTTTGGCTGACATATCATACAAAATTCTTTGAGCATGAGGTTCCCTATGCACTGTTGTCTAGCTACACTTTCCCATCTTTCATATGTGAAGTTGATATTTTGAATCCATGTGTAACATTTTAATTTTCTCTTTTATATTTCATATCGTTAGATTTTCTTTTGTGTTATCTGCCCATTTGATGAGAATACTATGTATTGTTTCATCTAAGTCCGTGATAGAAATGTTAAATAGCAAAGCATCCATTACAGGTTCCAATGACGTTTTTTCCCCATAATCCAAGATTTTTTAATTTTTTTACAGTCATTTATGCCATGAATTCATAGGGGATTGGTTCCAACAGCTCAGGTTCCTTGCCGTTGGTTCTCACAAAGTGAGATTCTCTGGGTGGAGCAGGCTGGCGTTTCAGCCAAACCCAAGTGCCTTTTTCTTTGGCTTCCTTCTTCTTCTGATCATTTTCCTTTACCCATTTCAGGAAGCTATGCCTGCTCTTGGAATGCTTAGTATGCTCAATACGTACGTTACTTCTCTTGGCTAGAATCTGCCCCTTAACCTGTTTGTTTACAACAATGCCTACAGCATGTTGAGTGCCATTATAGACTGGTCCATTCTTGCCATGATAACATTTGTGGGGCATTCCTTGCTGAACTGTGCCCATACTCTTGATATCTTACAATATCACCTTTCTTATATATATTCTCATATATGTAGCCAAAGGGACAACACCATGTTTTCAAAAGGGTCTAGAAAACATGTATCATGTCCCACTCCTTATTCCTTTTGTGTCCGTCATTTTGGCAACTCACTGGAATATGGTGGAGCCAGTGGAAAGGAAGCCCCAGTGACATTTTTTTTTAAAGCTATCTCATTCTAAGTTCAGTGTAAAGTTTTATTGATCTGTTCTTTTTAGAAAAAGATCACTACCACTTTCTACTGGATCCACCTTACCTCTAAATAATAGGTGTAATTAAATAAAACAGATCTACACATGACTGAAAATGGCTATATTTTTTGAGTCTGCCACCTTTTCCTGAGGCAGGACCCATGCGTTACCCTAAATCTTCTGTAGTCATGATTGGCCTGTGTTGATTAGTTCACAGCTCTTTTAGGCTTTTTTGCCTTTACATGGTTGTTGTTACAATATGAATTGTTCTGTTTTGCTGGCTTGACTATGTATCAATTCACATAAATCTCCAGTTTCTTTGAATTAATCGTTTACCATTTCTTATGGCATAATAGTATCATATTGCATTCATATAACGCACACTATTCTTTGTTACTACAAATATATATAGTTTTATGTGTGAAACCTTTCCTACTCTTTGTCAAGAAGCATTTATAAACAAGCACTTGTAAATTGGGTCCAGCTTTAGAGCTTGAAGGGACTGAGGCTAGCAATTACCAATATAATGGGTCTTTTCAGCTCCTTGTAAGGTAGGGCTTGTTTAGTCATTCAGTTGTGTCTGACTCTTTGTGACACTATGGACTTTAGCACACCAGGTCCTTCTGTCCTCCACCATCTCCTGGGATCTGTTCAAGTTCATGTTTATTGCTTCATCTTCTGCCATCCCCTTCTCCTTTTGCCTTCAATCTTTCCCAACATCAGGTCTTTTCCAGAGCGAGTCCTGTCTTCTCATTATGTGGCCACAGTATTTAAGCTTCAGCTTCAATATTTGTTCTTCCTATGAATCAGTTTCTTTAAGTATTGACTGATTTGATTTCCTTGTTGTCCAGTGGACTTTCAAAAGTATTCTCCAGCACTACAGTTTGAAAGCATTGATTCAGTAGTGCTCAAAAATCACCTTGTATTTATCTTGGATGTTTTTTGTACATATTTATCCATGGACTTGTATCCTCTTGTAAAATGAGGCTCCTTAAGAGAGCAGGTACTGGTTTACATTTGTCTTTGTTTCTCTAGTGCCTTACCCACAGTAGTTGCTTAATAACTTATTGGTCATCTGACTTGTCACCTCTGTGAACTTCCCTGTCATTTAACTTCTGGGGACCTCAGTTTCTACATCTGTAAATGATGAGGGTTGGATTTATTTATTTATAATAACGTCTCTTTTTCCTCTAAATTCCACTGTGTTATTTGAATCTTTTGGTGGTTGAATTTTTACTGTAATTTGGTGTCTTATATCATCCAGAACAATTAGCACCAGGCTTCTAATCATGTGAAATCCAGTGAACAGTAAAATCTCTTTTTGTACAATGTTGAAAAATCTAAATGTCAACCTTGAATGTTATTTGGTTTTAAAATTCCATTATTGAAACATTACAAAAGTATTATTTAATAACCCTGTGTCATTTCAACTTGATATCCTGGGAACATCTTTCCTTTTAGTTGATAATTGCTTGCTTATTACCTTCCTGATAACCATTTTCTTTTAATAATTATAGAAAATAATTAAAGAAAAATGAATTTGAATAGTATTCATTCTCTTCAGGGAAATTAAGCCATTCATGACCTCTTTAAAGTAGATCCACCTTTGTATTCTAGGTTAGTAATCTTATATGTGGAAGACTTCTTGAAGATGGCATTCATTTAATAGGAGGAAGCTTGAAAGAAATGACAAATGAAGTCTTACATGAAAGAGGAAGAATTTCTTTTAATCTTTTCTTCAGTATACAATTCAGGGGTGGGGAACCTGTGGCTTTGAGGTCACATGTGGCCTTCTAGATCCTTGGGTGTGGCTTTTTGACTGAGTCCAAGTTTTACAGAACAAATCCTTTTATTAAGGGGATGTGCTCTATGAAATTTGGATTCAGTCTTAGGGCTGCTCTAGAGGACCTAGAGAGCCACATGTGGCCTCAGAGCCACAGGTTCCTCACATCAGTATACATCCTACTTATTCCTACAAGAATAGCTTGAATAACCTTTGAGAAATGTAAACCAAGGTGAATCTAGAAGTTGAAGATTAAAACCAAAGAGAATCAACACTGAAACTGAGGATCAGAGGACAGAATTCACAATTTGTAGAGGGGAAATGGTTGAATCCTAGATCTAGAATGGGAAGGAACCTCAGAAGCCACCTTATCTATGTACTCATAGGTAAAGTACAAAAATTATTGAGAAAGTGAGAAACTTGGCACAGATTCAGTGTGCAAGAAGGGCACCCAGGGAATAAGCCTCAGAGAGGGGATGGCACCATCCTAGAGGGGCTGTGCACAAGACAGATCAGTTAGTGGAACTGCTAGCTTGGTAATGAAATAAGAGTGCCTTTATATTCTGATTTCTATATGAAAAAAGGTTTTTTTTAAATAAGAGATTTGAGCAACAGAATAGGTTCTGGCCTTGAACAAATACATAATAAAAATGTTTTGTTTCTATTGACTAACTTTTGAGTATTGATGTTAGATGCATAATCAGTGGATTATATAGTAGAATTATTAAAGAAATTTATGATACAGGAAGTATCCTACTTGGAGGGAACGCTTTAGTCTTGATTTATTCTACTAAAGAGATCTGGGAGCAATTTGAGATTAGTGAATCTATCCCAGGTTTTTCACTTTCTATGAAAATTATTTTAATGTATTTAACCTGTGGTACATAATTTTTCCCAACAGAATGTAAACTACTTGAGAGCAAGATGTTTCATTTTCATTTTTGTTTTCCCAGTATTTAGCAGTCTGGCATATAGATGGTGTTTAATAAATGCTTGTTGAATGAATAGGTCCCTCCTAGTTGCCCCACTTTCCCCTAAATGTCTTCCAGATGTTTATATTATTTTAACTATTATTACTTATGAAGCTACCATGTTTTTATCTATGTAAAATTGAAGAAGAAAATTTTATTTTTTTACTCTCTGCCATCTAAATTCATTAAAGTTTACTAGATTATAAATTCATTCGATACTTTTTTTGTTGTTATCATTTCTCCAGTGCATAGCGTAGTGCCTTCAGTTCAATTAAATAAATGTTAATATGCTCTTTTCTGCTATGTGCCAGGCAGGAGAAATAGAAATGTAAAAATGAAATGATCCCTGTCCTCAAGGATCCTTTATTGTATGAATGAAATATAGTTTATGCACAGAAGTACAGTGTGTCCCAGAAGTCAGAAGGCAGTTTCAGACTGCTTGAAACTACACTAAGACTGTTGAGACAACCTATATATGTAGATAAATAACAGATTACAATAATAATTAAAATAAATCTTAGCATGGCTAGACGGCACAGTGAATAGAGCACCAGCCCTAGAGTCATGAGGATCAGAGTTCAAAATCGGCCTCAGACACTTAACACTTACTAGCCATATGACCTTGGGCAAGTCACTTAGCCCCAATTACTCTGTCTTCTCACTTCAAAAAGCAAAAAAAAAAAAACCCACCTCCAAAAAAACAATCTCACAAACATTTCTTCAATTTTAAATGTTTAGGGGCTGCCTGAGCTCATCTTTCACTAAAACTGTGGAAAATTATGTCTAGCATGAAGAGAAAAATATAATGGCTAATTAATATCTTTGGGGAATAACTGTCTTCTGTAAATAAATTTGTTCAAATATAGAAATATTTGCAAATATAGAAAGCATTCTAGGATTTATATCACCTGTGACAATAACAATGATATACTTTAACATCTTTGCTGAGACAGGGGAGTAAAAGGCAGGGTGGAAAGTCATGTTTGAAGCTTCACATGAAATGTATATATTTATGGCTCTAGACATTTTCTGTTGATATTAAATGAATGCTTTTCACTTGTGTCAGATTCTCTGTGACTCTATTTCGGGTTTTCTAGGCAAAGGTACTGGAGTGGTTTGCCATGTCCTTCTCCAGCTCATTTTACAAATGAGGAAACTGAAGCAATTAGGGTTAAGTGACTTGCCCAGGGTCACACAGCTAGCACGTGTCTGAGGTCAGATTTGAACTCCAGGCCCAGTGTTCTGTGCACTATGGAGCCACCTAGCTGCCTGAAATGGAATTTTGGAAATGACTTTAGATCATATATAATGTAGCATATTAGCTACCCTGAAAAACCAAATAATAAATAAAATGTTTGTGCTCCTTAATTTCCTTTCTGTGTAATTGTTTCACTTAAATGAAAAATAAAGAGAAGCATCTCATATGTAATGAAAAGACTGCTGGACTTGGAGTAATAAGACTTGTGTTTGAGTTTTGTGTCTGCTTCCTAGCACTATATAATCAATGTTGGAAAGACCCTCAGAGGTTGTCTTTTCTAAACTACATGCGAAGCATGCATCCATAAAGACATGGGTACTAATTTTTTGTACTAAATGAATAAATAAATGAAGAAATCCTTTATTGAGGGCTAACCTTTTCTCATATTTTGCTGAAAAAATGGAAGCCATTCACTGAGAACTCCCTCTTCTCCCCTCCTCCTCATCTCACATAATCCAGATGCCTTCTGCCACTTTCTCTACCATCACCCATTTCAGGAGAAGAGATGGCCCCTCAACACTTAATAAATGCTTTGACTGACAACTGTTTTGCTTGCAGCTACCGTCATTATCACCACCACCATCATCATCATCCCCCTCTCCTTCCTCCCTTCTCAGAATAAACTTATATAATATACACTAGGAAACTCATAGTCATGGGGATTGTTTCAGCTTTGGTAGTCACACCTCCTCAGTGTCCTCAGTGCTTCTACCTCTGATTAGAGGGTTGTATGGTAGAGCAAAACAAAACCCCAACTTCCTTCTGGAGTATCCATTTTAAAGGACTCAGAATCCCAGCTATCTCTTTATTGGCTGCTAGCTTCTGAGCCTGACTTTCACACCACCACCATCATCATCATCAGCCCCTTTCAACTTCCTTTTGTTTATTATCTTTCCTCATTAGATCTTAAACTTCTTGAGGACAGAGACTCTTTCTCTTCTGGATTTCTGTTCCCAGCACTTATCACAGTGCCTGGCACATAGTGGGTTTAAACACCCACCCAAATAGATGTTTATCATATCTTATTCTGTTTGAGCATTGGAGATACACATACAAAAGGAGAGAAAGCCCCTTTCCTGAAAGAGCTTATGGTCTGACAGAGGTTCCCAAACTTATTTGGTCCACTGCCTCCTTAAAAAAAAAATTTACTCTTTGCCCCCTGGAAATCTACTTTCTTTAACCCTTTAACCCTTTAACAGGTTTTTAAAAAAATTGTATCATTTCAAACTACCACCACCACCACCCCACCCCCAATCATTCCAGCACCACCTCCCCATGGGAAGTATTGCACCCTTTGGGATCCTATTGAAAAAGAGGTCACTATATAAAGGGAAAAGGCAATCAGGGAAATGTATTTTGGTCTCAGTCTCAGAAATGGTAAGTGGAGCCATTGGGAAAAGATGGAAACAAGTATTTATTAAGTGCCTGCTATCTACCAGGCACTGTGCTAAGTACTTCACAGATTTATCCTACTTGATTCTCATAATATTCCTGGGAGGTAGGTGGTATTATTGTTCCCATTCTACAGTTGTGAAAACTGAGGCAAACAGATAAAATGACTAACCTGAGGTCCCCCAGCTAGTAAGTACCAGAGACTGGATTTGAACTTAGGTTTCCCTGACTTCAGTCTTTATCTGTTGTGTTACCCTCGCTGCCTCTAGGCACTCAGAGGAGATTGACAAGTACTTTCCAAAAATGGTGGAAGAGTTGATATGATCATGGTTCCAGAACTAGAAAAGGTTTGGAGGGAGCCAGAAGGCATTATCCAAAGGGAAACATGGCCAGGTATTATTAGAATTAAAAGTACCTGTTAGAATATGGGTCTTACATTTAATTTACTGTTCTAAATTCCATTCTTGATCAATACCAATCCTCAGGAACTCAGACCTGTAAAAGATTTTATTAGTCGTGAAGTTCAACCCATACCTCCTTGAGAAACTCCTCTGTGCTATCCCTAATAAGGCGGACATCTGGTTGTTGTCTTTTGTTCCCAAAGAGGACCAAAATAATATCATCATGTTGGAGTCAGGGTACAGTGTATCTGTTGGTTAGTTAATATGATCTTGGAAAGCTCTACCACAAGTTGGGCACAAAAGTCCGTGTGAACATTTGAGTAGAGATGTCTCTAAATTTGTACATCTCACATTTCTTTTGAGCTACTGCAATTCTGCTTTGCTCACAGAGCACAGTGACTTCTTTGATGTGGGTGTGCCATGCAGGGTGATCCTGTGCCAGGTCTCCTGGCAATACATGCGATTCCTTCCAAAATTCTTGAGAAAGACCTTGAGAATGTCATTCTGACCTCTATGTGAGTGCTTGCCTTTTGTGAGTTCTCCATAAAATAGTCTTTTAGGAAAATATACATTTTGCATTTGAACAGTGTGGCCAACCCGTGGGAGTTGTGCTCTCTGTAGTGGAGTTTGAATGGTTAGCAGTATAGCTTGAGAAAGGACCTTGGTGTCTAATAACTTAGCTTGCCAGGTAGCCTTCAGAATCTTCCCAAGACAGTTTAAATGAAAGTAATCTAGTTTCTTGGCATACTGGTATAGGGTCCAGGTTTCACAAGCATACAGCAGTGAGGTCGGCATAATGGCTCTAGGTAGGCCTTCAGTTTGGGAGACAGTCTAATGTACTCCTCTCTCCTACATTTTCCTTCCAAGTCTCCCAAACACTGAACTATCTCTGGCAATGTGTGTGTTAACCTCATCATGTAAGTGTGTGTAACTGGAAAGTACACTACCAAGGTAAGTGAACTTAGCCACAGCATTCAGAATTTCTCCATTTGCTTTAACTGATGGTTCCATGTATGGATGGTGCAGTGCTGGCTGGTGGAGAACTTTTTGTTTTCTTGGTGTTAATTGTTAGGCCAAAATTAGCACAGGCAGCTAATGGATTCCTTATTGCATCTCAGCTGCAGAGACTGCATTGAGTGCACAGTCACCTGCAAACAAAAAAATCATGCACCGTCTCTCCTACTTTAGACACCAGAAAACTGAATCCCAAAACCAGTAAGCGGATTCCATCATAGTACCAAAGATATTCAGAAGCCATAATAATACTGAGAACCATGCCATCCTTCAGCCTTCCCAAAAACCAATACAAGATCAATATTTACTCACAAGTCTCTCTATCTCCTTAACGAGCATCCTCTCCCCCCAGAGTCTGGCTAGATCTCAACCAGCTTCCTGTGGGCTCTGCTTCCCTTCAGCAAAACTCCTCCCGCCACAGGCTCCATGTAACTGCATTCAGCCTATCAGGGAGCAATTTATCTTCACAGCAGGGAAGCTTCCTGTGGGCTCTGCTCCACCCTTTCGCAAATTCTCTCCATCACAAGCTCCATGTGACCACATTCAGCCTGTTAGGGGGCAGAGTTTACTTTCAAAGCAGGGGAGGTTTTCAGACTCCCCCCTAGGTCAATTAAGGGGCAGGGAAGATCTTCAGATTCCCATTCCCATTCCAAACCCTAACCCTAAAAGGTTCTAGAAATGTTAGGAAGGGAAGAGCTAAAGAGAGCAGCTAGATTGGAAAGGCGGTGGGGGGGGGGGGAGAGGAGACTCCCTCTTGTGAGACAGGAGTGGTTGTGACAAGGTTGGTTGAAATGTGAAGGAGGGGAGGTAAGAGGGCTTAGGCTGGATAACTTCAGTTTTTTTTTATTAAAATAAGCAATTATTAGCTTAGTTAAAGGGCAAGGTTATAGGTTTTCAGAGAGTGAAAGTTTTTTGAAATACATCTAATGAGTAAGAACTCATTAATATGTAGTGCTTTCTTAAAGTTGGGAGCTAGGTGGTACAGTAGATAGAGTTCTGGGCCTGGAGTCAGGAAGACCTGAATTCAGATTTTGCATTAGACACTTATTAGCTGTGTGACCTAGGGCAGGTCACCTAACCTTAGTCAGCCTCATTTTCCTCATCTATAAAATGGGGATCATAATAGCATATAATATTATTGCACCTATTTTCCAAGGTTGTTGTGCGTATTAAATGAGATAATAGTTGTAAAGTGCTTATCATTGTGCCTGGCACAAAGTAATCACTATATAAATATTTTTAGTTGTGGTTATTATTATTATTTAAGGTTTTGTAGAGTCCTTTCAGAGGAATTCACTATGATATGAGTAAGAGTTAAAAAAAAATATTGCTGAACAACAGTCATGGACTGGGTAAGCTTAAGTAGCTTAAGTTTATAATTAGTGAAAATCAGTATCATTTTGTGACTTTCTGCGTCAAAGCTGTCAGTGCAGAGTAAGAGGGTGGTGAGGATTACAGTTAGTGATTAGTAAGAATGGTGACTGGTTTAGGCCAAAAGGAGGAGGGATTCTAAGTTAGTGATGAGGGCATTCTTCAAATGGCTGACCTCTGAGGTCCAGACTGGGCAGCAGACTGAGAGAAAGAAAAATAGGACAATGGGCAGGATTCCGTAGCTTTGTTGTTACAGTGAGGACAAAGAAGCATAATTGTTTGGTATCCAATAATTTTTACTTATATTAAAGGAAAGAGGAATCAAAAATAAGATACGCTGTTAGAACTTGTTCAGTGGAATAAGCAATTAAATTCACAGGCAGCAGTCATCAAAAAGTGAATAAACTGAAAATTGAAGTAATTTTTTTTTTCATCCTGAAGCAGCTGGTGGTTTAGTGGAAAGAGCACTGAGTTTGGAGTCAGGGAAACTTGATTTCAAATTATGACCCAAACTCTTGGCATCTGTGTGATCCTGGGCAAGTCACTTAACCTCTTCTTTGCTTCAGTTTCCCTCATTGTTCAATGAGAATAATAATACCTGTCTTGAAGGGTTGTTGTGAGGGTCAGATGAGATCACATTTATAAAAAGGACTTAACATGCCGCCTGGCACATACTAGGTACTGTTTAAATGCTTGTTCCTTTCCCTTCTCCAACTTGGAGATGAAATAAAACGAAGGACTTTCAATGAAAACAGTTCTTCCTTTTAAAGGTTTATACCATATCAAGTTACTGAATAGCATTGTTCAGGATTATCATTTTATAGTTCATTTAACATCCAGATGCCTAAAGTCCTTATCAGAAATTTTGGATTGAATGTTAAGGTCATAGAATCAAGATCCTAATTGTAGGCCCTAGGAGGAACCTCAGTGTTATTGCTCCATCAGCTCCTACTCTATGAGAGGTACTTGGGATACAAAAACAAAAGTCAAGCAGCTCCTGAAATCAGTAAACTTATATTTTATCAGGGAGACAACAGGTACTTAATACTAGATAAATACATGGTAAAGTTTTTTACTTCATGTAGAAGGTAGTGCTTGAGTAGAGTTTTAAAGAAACTTGGAATTCTAAAAAGAGGATGGGGTACATTTTGGGCGTGATTGAGAGCTAATAGAAAGAAATAGAGTTTATTCAGTAGGAGAATGGCATTGTTAGAATGGCAGTTTAGAAAGATCATTTTGGTAGGTATGTGAAAGATGGAGTGGAATGAGTAGAGACTTGAGAAGAGGACACCAATAAGGCTATCACAGTGGTCCAGGCAAAGGCTGAAAGAAAATAGAGGAGTTCAGGATGATGTCAAGTTTTGCAAACCTGGATGTCTGAAAATTGATGATGCCTTTAGCGCCAGTAGGGGTATTTGGAAGAAGAGTGGTTCTTGAGTAAAAATAATGAACTCTGTTTTGGACATTACCTAATAGTCAGTTACATGTAGGATAAGAACTCTAGAGAGAAATGAGGGCTTACTGTGTATGGATTTGGGAATCTCCCAAAATAAAGGTGATTGTCAAATCTTTGGGAGCTGATGAGTTCATCAAGGGAGATAGTGTAGAGAAGACAGAAGCAAAGAAGGCCCAGAACAGATCCTTGAGGAGTGCCTGCAGATGGAGCAAAGAAGACTGAAAAGGAACCGTCAGCCTTCAGGAAAGAGAAGCAAAGGAAGTCAGCATCATAAATTCACAGAAAGATGAGATAATTGGGTAGAAAAAGCTCATCAATAGATTAGTGTTGCAAGAAGGTAGAAAAGGGTGAAGCTTGAGAAAGGGCCATTTAATTTGTCAAATCTCTTTGGAGAGGACACTTTTCACTTGAATGGTGGGATTTGACCACAAAGCTCCTTGAACTCGCTAAGTTAGTTTCCTCATCTGTAAAATGGGAATAATAATATTTGTACTGCCTATTTCATGGTATAGTAGAGTTAGAAATTCTTGGTGTAGATCCCGGCTCTGCCTTCTCTTTGTTACTTTTGTTACCTGTGAGAAAATTGCTTAACATCCTTGAGCTCAAGTTTCCTCATCTGTGAAATGGAATTAATAATTGTACTGACTACCCCAGAGCGCAATGTGTAAACTCAAATGTACTATTTACGTATGAATTATTATGTAACTTACCCAGTTACAGAGCTGGCTACTTCTGATTCCCAATATAATGTTTTTCCTATCCAACTTACTCTACTATGCAGATACTCACCTTGAATGAGTAACAATTTTATTAAGCATAATGTTATCTCTTGATAAAGAATGTTGATTACATTTATATTACTGTCTCCCTATCAACTCTAAGTGAGTCAAATAGATTTTTAAGAGTAGTAGGTAGTTAAATTTGAAATATTTAATTTTTGTGGTTAATTAAAATAGTTTGTGAAAACATTGTTTAGTTGTGTTTGCACAGAAATGAGTGTTTAATTTGCTTATTGTGGAACAGTGTGATTTTATTATTGAAAAGTCTTAACCATATATCATGCAAATAAAAGTTTGTATCCTCTTGAGGAAGTTACTTGTTTTTCTTTTTCTTGATATTATTCCAGAATACCAGCAGAGTTCATTTTCCAGAGAAATATTTTTGGAGTTTTGATTTTGAAGAGCTGTGGAATAGTGGCAGAGACTTTCATTTCTCCCAGTTTTATAGTCTTTTCAGACTTTAATTCTATGCCAATTGTTTTCCTTGCATTTCAGTTACAGATGAAGATACAGTAAAGAGATATTTTGCCAAGTTTGAAGAGAAATTTTTCCAAACCTGTGAAAAAGAACTTGCCAAAATTAATACCTTTTATTCAGGTGAGTGGTATTTCTCTTTGGTGCTACACTTCAAGAAGAAGTATTTGTGTGTAAGCTAAATCAGTATCTTTTATTTAGGTGCAACAGCTTTTCTTTCAAATATTAATACATGAAGGCTAATTCTTCTGATAGGAAAATAGAAGTTCTACTGTATCATTTAAATTGTCTGCAGTTTCTAAATAGTATGGCACCCTGTTTGTTCTAAATTACTCATAGTTATACATTTTGTAGATATTCAGCCATAGAGCTTCATCAGTAGCATCCATTTTTCAGTGATCATGAATATATAGTTTTTGTGATTGCCTCTGCATCTCTAGTCTGGATTACAAGAAGGTGCTGAAACCAAATAATTCCCTGATAATGAGAAGGTATTTCCACAATATCCATCTTCTCGCCCAGTAAATAAAAGAACCAAAGATTAGTTTGTGTTCATATGTCTTAACTCTTTATTTGCATGAATTTTCTTTTCTATTGGAAGGGCATGGAAAAGGTGGTTTTATAGATAGACATGGCGGTACAGCCTATACTGTCTGCTCAGGCTGGTGTGATTCTCAGCTATAGTAAGGCAAAAGCTGATGAGCTGTCCATACTAAGTCTCACCCCCAAAAAGGCTGAGCCCTCAAGAGCAGATGGCTACTAGGCACTGTGCTAAGCTTTGGGGAAGAGGGATGAACTTCCATACGTCAGAAACAGAAAAAGTCAAAGCCACCATTCTGAGAATTACTCGGGTCAGGCCCATGAGTGGCTGCTGTACTTGCAGCCTGACCAAGACAGTCTCCTCTCTTCTCTCCTTGCATTCCACCCTTCCCTGTGTTTATTTCTTTGTATTAATCAAGCAGTGGTTCTTTTTGTCTTAGGTGCTCTGTTGATTTTTTTTCCCTCTTTTTAATTGGTATGCAACTTTTAAGTCAGAAGAAATCAGTGACAAGCATATTAGAAATTTTTGTTGATTTATTGCTAACTAAGATTGCTTTTATGCTCCTAATCACCATTTGTCCATCTCCCCTTCTTTCTCCATTCCAGCCATGGGAAGCTGGTCCAGACAGGTTAGTTAGGGGGCCGTGATACATTAATCTAAGAGGGAAGTATGACAAACAGCTCTGTTGCACTCTAACAGTAAAAATTCCCCCTTATGTTCTATGGAGTAATTTCCATTGTAATTACCAAAGAGGTTAAATTGAATGAAAGCCATTTCTTCCCCAAAAAAACTACACAATAGATCCCTGCCTTTTCCTCTCCCAAATACACATACTCTGTCTTCTCTGTTGATATCTTCTTGACCATTACTCAGTTGGTTTGGGTATTCAATTAAATTCTCCTGTAATATTAACAAACATTTATATTTTTCCTGTTTATAGTCACATTCTTTAGGTTCTAAGAACTAGAAAGAACTGGTACACTTCTTTTCTTTTCGTTTGTGCACAGAAAAATCCAGGGTGTGGTGAAAGCCCTTGTTAATGATAGATACATGTCAACTCTGAGCATATGCTTAATCTTAGGGGCTTTGAATTTTGCAGTTAAAAATGAGAATAACAAACATTTAAAAACATGTACATATATTGTTCTAATTAAATCATGATCTTTACTCTAAACTTTCCTCGTGATAAAATTCATATAGTGTGACCAAGCAAGTTGCAGGAATGACCATCACACAGAAAGAATCCTTCAAAATATGAAAGAGAGCTAACCTGTACAGAACAATGCTCTGTATTCCGCAGAGTCCAACCACTTATAGTTGTGGATGTAATATCAGTAACACCAAATTGTCAGTGTACTATCACATAAACTATATCGTATGTTTAAAACTGACAGTAGTTAAGAAGACACACACACACACACACACACACACACACACACACATACATGCGTGCATGCATTTTTTGCCCTAGATGACCACCAAAGTCCCTTCCCAGGTCAAATCCCATAAATATTTCCAGGATTTCTGGAGGGTTGAAGGATAGTGAGAAAGTTGGCATTATAATGTTAACATTATTCAAGTATTTTTGGTAAGTCAAGAAAGGAAATATAGCATTTTATTTTCAAATTTAGTCATTTTTTTTTTTTTTTTACTTTAGGCCTCCTTTATTTCCAAGATCTAGGGCTAATTTTTTATGGCATTGTCATGGGCACATATTCTTTGAGGTGATTCAACCCTTTGGTTTAGACATACAAACAGTACTATCAAGCCACTAGAATTCATATGGTAACCCGTTTTTTGCTTTCACATCTAATAATAGAGATGGTAATTAAATACATGGGAGCTGATGAGATCACCAAGTTAAGTAGTATGGAGGAGAAGAGAAGAGGACCTGGAACAGAGCCAGAGCCCTGGGAAGCATCTATAGTTAGAGAATATGGTCTGGGAAAGGATCTAGCAAAGGAGACTAATAAGAAGTGGTCAGAGAGGAAGAAAACCAGGAGAGAGGCTGTCCTAAAAACCTATATTGAAGAGAGTATCAAGGAGGAGAGAGAGATCAACAGTATCAAAGGCTGACAAAAGGTTGAGGAGAATGTGCATTGAGAAAATGCAACTGGATTTGGCAACTATGAGATCATTGATGATTTCAGAGAGCAGTTTTGGTGAAATAATGAGATTGAAAGCCAAATTATATATGGGTTAAGAACAGAATGAGAGGAGAAAAAAATGGAGGTAGCTGTTGTAGATAACCTTCTGAAGGAGTTTAGCACAAAGGGCAGAAGAGATATAGGACAATAGTGGGGACAGAAGGATTGAATGGCAGCTTTTGAGGATGGGGGGAGACCATGGGTATGTTTGTAGGTAGTAGAGAGCAGCCAGTAGATAGGGAGAGATTGAAAATAAGTGCTGGAATGGGTATGATTGAGAAAGCATTTTTTTGGAGGAGACAGGATGGAAAGGAAATGGAATACGATCACTTGAGCAGGTAGAAGAGTTAGCCCTTGTAAGGAATAAGGCTTCTTCATTGAGGTAGGAATGAAGGATGAGATAGTGGCAGAAGACATATGAGTGATCTAAGAGAAGGGGGAATAAGGAGCTCACAATGAATGATCTCAGTTTTTTTCTGTAAAATGGGGCAAGGTTCTCACTTAAGAGGGTTATGGGAAGGGAAACCATGGGAGGTTTGAAGAGGGTGAAAAGGTTTGGAGGAGTCTCTGTGGAGTATAGGTTGAGTTGATGAAGACAGTATAGTAAGATTGCTTACCAGCAGTGAGAGCCTAGTTAAAGTTGTATAACATAAATTTATAGTGGATCCAGTTAGAAGAGTTATATGAGGCAGGGTGGAGCCAAGAGGGCAGAGTAGAAACAGGACTTCCACGCAGCTTTGGCTTCCACCTCCTCCAATACATGTAAAAAAATGACTCTAAACAAACTTAAGAGCTACAGAACCCACAAACTGACAGAGAGAAACAAATCTCCCACTGAAGGAAGTCCAGCAGGCCGGCAGGAAGGATCCATCACAGCCCACTGGTAGTGAAGGACAGTCATGACTGAGCCGTGGTTTTAGCCCCAAGGCAGCCCTGACCAATGGCAGGCAGAGCAGGCTTTGTGAGGGTAAATCACTAGCAGCTGTAGCAGTTTCCAGACTTCTCAATCCACAAATGCCAAAGACAGAGTAAAAGGTCAGTGTGGAACTTTGTTGGAACAGGGGGAGTGTGGTGGTTTGGCTGCTACCCCTGGGGTAAGAAGCAGAAGAGGCACAGTATCTGCTTGCAGAGCTCCTGGCCTGCAGATTGTGGACCATTGTAAACCAAGAAACCATTCAGAGGGTAATGGTTCTTGCTTTGACCTGCTTGGATCCAGATCACGGTGTTGGGTGGTGGTCCTGGGGTGTGTGACCAGTGAGCCAAAGCGTGTGGGGGCTATAGAGAGGGTGCCCATCTAATAGCTCCATCAGCTGCGAAAACCCCAGCAATTTGGGACTTAGTTCTCTCCTTTCTGGAAGCAGAGTTCTACCATGGCAAAGAGCTCAAAAGTCAAGTAATTGGCTGCCAGCATGAGCAAGCAATGGAAGCATAAACAGACCATGGAATCGGTTTTTTGGGGGACAAAAAAAGATCAAGGCATGGAGCAAGAGGAAGACATTGAAGTCAGAACTCCTGCATCAAAAGTCTCCAAGAAAAATATGAACTGGGTACAGGCCATGGAGGAGTTCAAGAAGGAGTAAGAGAAGTGGAGGAAAAATTGGGAAGAGAAATGAGAATGATGCAAGAAAATCATGAAAAGCAAGTTAACAGCCAGCTAAAGGAGACCCAAAAATATACTGAAGAAAATAACACCTTAAAAAATAGACTAACTCAAATGTCAAAAGAGGCCCAGAAAGCCGAATATGCCAGATGGAAAAGAAATTTCAAAAACTCACGGAAGAGAATAACTCCTTCAGAATTAGATTGGAGCAATTGGAAGCTAATGACTTTTTGAGAAATCAAGATACTATAAAACAGATCCAAACAAATGAAAAAAATAGAAGGCAATGGAAAAACCACTGACCTGGAAAATAGATCCAGGAGAGAGAATTTAAAAATTATTGGTCTACCAGAGAGCCATGATCAAAAAAGAGCCTAGAGACCATCTTTCATGAAATTATCAAGCAAAATTACCCTTATATTCTAGAACCAGAGGGCAAAATAGAAATTGAAAAAATTCACAGATCATCTCTTGAAAAAGATCCCAAAAAGAAACCTCATAGAAATATTACAGCCAAATTCCAGAGTTCCCAGGTCAAGGAGAAAATTCTGCAAGCAGTGAGGAAGAAACAATTTTAGTATTGTGGAAACACAATCGGAATAATACAAGACCTAGCAGCTTCTACATTAAGGGAGTGAAGGGCTTGGGATATGATATTCTGGAGGTCAAAGGAGCTAGTTCTAAAACCAAGAATCACCTACTCAGGGGCAGCTAGGTGACATAGTGAATAGAGCACTAGCCCTGGAATCAGGAGGACCTAAGTTCAAATCTGACCTCAGACACCTACCACTTATTAGCCATGTGACCTTGGGCAAGTCACTTAACCCCAATAGCCCTACCTCCCCCCCTCCAAAAAAAAGAAAGAATCACCTACCTAGCAAAACTGAGTATAATGCTACAGGGAAAAATATGTTCATTCAATGAAATAGAGGACTTTCAAGCATTCTTGATGAAAAAACCTGAGCTGAACAGAAAATTTGATTTTCAGATACAAGAAGCAAGAGAAGCATGAGATAGTAAACAAGAAAAAGAAATCATAAGGAACTTATTAAAGTTGAACTATTTACATTCCTACATGGAAAAATGACAATTGTACCTCATAAGATTTTTCTCGGTATGAGGATAGGTGAAGGGAATGTGTGTGTGTGTGTGTGTGTGTGTGTACACATACATATATGTATTATAGGAGGATGTATGTGTGTATAAATATATATGTGGGGAATTTGTATGTTCATGTATACATAGACAGAGGGCACAAGATGAGTTGAATATAAAGGGATGATATCTAAAAATTAAAATTAAGAGGCGAGAGAGGAATTTATTGGGAGAAGAAGAAAGAGAACAATAGATTAGGGCAAATTATCCCATATAAATGAGGCAAGAGAAAACTGTTACAATGGAGAGGAAGAGCAGGAAGGTGAAAGGGAATGGGACAACCTTGATTCTCATTGAATTTGGCTTAAGGAGGGAATAACATACACACTCAGTTGAGCATTACCCTACAGGAACATAGAGGGGTAGGAGAGAAGAGGGGAGAGGATAGAAAGAAGGGCAGATTGGGGGAGAGGGTAGTTAGAAGCAAACATTTTGAAAAGGGATAGGGTCAAAGTAAAAAATAGATGGCACATTTTTAAGTGATGGCAAGATCAAGGGTATGACCATCTTTGTGTGCGTTTGATGTGAGATGGAGGAGTAGGACATGAGAAGTGAGTAGGCTGAGGAACTGATTTGTTAGGGTGTTTGAGAAAGAGTCATTATGTGTACTGAAGTCTTATCATGTGAGGGCTGGAGTTAGGGAGGAGAGAAAAATTATTAGCCATAGATTGAATTCATCAAGGAATAAAGTAGATGGCCTGAAAGCCTACAGACAACATCTACCAAGATTTTGATTAGGTGATAGAGATAAATAAAATAAACCTCAAAAGAGGGGAGGCTACTGAATGATAGAGGTAGAAAGAGAACTTGGAATAGTTAGGGGGGAGCCAAGAGTATTCTAATTCCCCTAACACTCCACCATTGATGCAAGGGGAATGAGTATAGCCATTAATGGAAAAGACTGTTCATCACTGAATGGAAGGCACCATTCCTTTTCCCCTAAGGAGGCCAGATATTGGACTGTAGACAAGTGCAGCATGAGATGAAATTCACAAAGTCAAATGGTTAAATGGGAAACCTCATTTCACTACTTCTCTCCCCTCTGAAGGCTGTGGATTAGGCAGTAAATAGCACACACAGTAGGAGGAGGAATTTGAACTTGTGTAAACAGAAGGAATCCCTCTACCTTGAGAGATAGGCACAGCAGGAACTGGAAGGCCTGAGGGCAAGAGGAAAGATTGTTTCTTTTTGTACCCAAGGTTTTCTGTTGTTGGTAGGACAGGCTGGCAGCAGGAGATGGAAGTTGCCTTGTGCTGATACAGATAGAAATCAGCCCAGCCCACTCCCTTGCTTCTATCCCTCAGAGATACATCCGGCAAGAAGGTCTTATCTCCTCTTCTCACCTTATACTGCAGATCAGGTGGTACAGAAGGAAGTCATTTCTGACTCAGCAGGATATTCCTTGGGGGCAATATGAAAGTTACCTGGCCCCTTGCCACCTTCCCTTGGGGTGAGCATTCAGCAGGAGATGGCACATGTATCAGATTATGGTGTATGATTCATAGCTTTATATCATCCCCATGAAAATATTTACATTAAAAAGATGGGTTTTTGCATCAACGTGCAACTTATCACCATTGTGAACACTTATGTGTAATTTTCTACACATAGAAATATATACATAGAAATAAAAATATTTTATCTTGCTGCAGTCTTTCTTTGTAATATTGAGTAGAAATTTTCCATTCAAACTCTGGGAAATTTACTAAAGCCCTAGAAAATTTGTACACCTCTGCCACTTGACACACTTCCTAGCTGTGTGACCTTGGGCAAGTCACTTAATCCCTAGTTGCTTTGCCTTCCCCCTTCAAAAAAAAAGGGAAATAGAAAATTTGTACAAACCAGGGCAAAAGCCCTATAGGTTTTGGTTGCTTAGCATTGACTTTTCAAATGTTCTCCATTTGAAATTTCTCTCTCTTTATAGAAAAGCTTGCAGAGGCTCAGCGCAGGTTTTCTACTCTTCAAAATGAACTTCATTCCTCATTGGATGTACAGAAAGAAGCTAGTACTATTTCTACACTTCGAAAGCGCAGAAATCCAGTTTTCCACCTGTCCCATGAAAAACGTGTTCAACATAGGAACATTCGAGACCTTAAACTGGCCTTCAGTGAGTTCTACCTCAGTCTTATCCTGCTGCAGAACTATCAGGTATAACAAGCTATTAATTATCTGAGAACTCTTCTGGAATAAGGTACCCCTAAAAGGAAAAATTCAGTTGAACAAAAATCACATTTGTGTCAAACAAATAGGGACATAATGAACTCACAAAATCTGAAAACACAACTAAGTCATCAGAAATGAGCAAAAGGCAGTATAATTAACAGGACTTTAGCATTTTTTCTTGGCCAAATTTTTTTATAAGAAGTTTTATGCAAAATTCATATTTCTATATATAAATGCTTTTAAGTCCAATTTTGTCTTTGTTTCTGGAGGTTAGCTATGACGTTGATAAGTTGGATTGAGATAAATACAGATGTAGTTACCATGCCTTTCTTGGTTATGTTGCATTTTTTTTTCCCTTCTCCTAACAAACAACAGGACCCCACTTCATTCTTCCCAAAGGCTTTTGAGCATGTATTTCAGCTGAAACCAGGAATGCAAGAGCTACAGTGTCAGTTCTCCTTTTTCCAGCCTTCAAAACGAATCATCCTCTAACTTTCATTATCCTTTAATGTATCAAAGATTGTCTCTTCAGGCTATAATATAACTGTGCTAAAATTTTAGACCTTGAGAAAAGAAAGCAAAGAAAGTAGGTCATATTGAATATGGGTAAAATATCATGGTTGGAAATTAAAATGTACCCCATGCTATTTGACATTTGGGGCTAAGAAAAAGCTTTACTACAACGAATCCCGTAATAGAGAAACACAGGTTTCTAATCATTTTTATTTATTCATGGATTTAAGTAAGTAACAACATAAATAATGTTTTTAAAATGAAAGCCTGCTCTTTCTCTCGTTTACACTGAGGAACATTTAAATGAAAAAAAGTCTTCACTGGTTGTTGAAATTGGTTTAAAGGGCATATACATATGAGTTTATTATTGTGGTTATGTAATCAATGTAGAGGATCTTTATGGGGTTATATATTACAAATAAGTTTCATTAAAATATGAAAAATAATTTATTTACATTTCACCTTCCAAAGAGAGAAATGAGGTGACAAAGCAACCATTTTCATTCTGAAATGTTTGCATGACATAATGAATAAAGTACTATGTTAACAAATTGGGAGAACATGGACATAGTATAGTTCTGCAACATTTGCTTAGATAAAAGCTTCTTTAAGGTAAGGCATGTTTTTGAATATTTTTCTTAATTTTGAAATAATATGCATGTGATCAACTTGTTGGATATTTATACAAGTTACTAAACAAAGTTAACCAGTTTTACTGAGAATGGAGTTTGAGTTGGATAAGAATGTCAGTTATGGGGAAAAGTTTTGCAAAGGAGTGATAATAAGAATGGAAGTAATTGGTATGGGAGTTTTAGCAGTTTGGCAATGAGAAAAAAGGGAAGAAGAAAAGGTATATTTAATAATTAATTTTTAAACATAGGAGAGGCTAGAACATATTTTAAGATAAAAAGGAAGATGTCAATAGAGTATAAATGATGCATTGCTAAATATGTAATTTTTTAAAAATTACCCATTGCTCAGAATTATCTCTTAGTATATTCCTCCACAAATGTCAACAGTTGAGATTTATCTAGTTCTGATTCTCTTAAGATGAAATAGGGAATAAAAATTTATCCATTAATTTAAAAAATTTAGCTAGCAATGCATTCTTAAAATCCAGTGAATTAAAATAAGTTTTAAAAATAAAATAATGCTGCAGAAATAAGTGTTAGAGAAAACCAATGTTTAATCAACTTCTCCATAATAAATTCCTGTAATTTTCTTCACAATAGCTGTTATAAACCTTTTCTCTTCTCCTTAAGTTGCAAACATCAAGCCTGCCCTTCCTTTTTAGCAAATGATATTTATTGCCTACTTCATTGAGGATTTGAGGCTACCTAATATGAACTTTCTTGTCTCCCCTCATTTGCACTTTAAAGCATCATCTTTTCCTCTTTCTCAGTTGGCTTCTCCTTAAAATACCTTCCTTCCACACCTCTGTCTAATATTTTCCCTGATAAACTGATACCTTTCCAGCTAGAAGTGAGGCTTCCCTCTTCCCAGACTGATTTGAGTTTAACCTCTCCTATGCATTTCATCATTTTCTCATTTATATTATAATTACTTTTTTGCAGGTACCACTCTGCTAATAGATTTGAGGGCAAGGACTATGTCATTCTTCATTTTACTCAGTGCTTTGCCACATAATAAGTACTTCATAAATATTGGGTTGGTTTGCTTTAGATTGAAATGACATCAGATCCTACCTGTTATCTCTTTTTGGGAGGGGTACTAGACGTGAGAAAACTAGATGTGAGAAATAAGACATTAATAAAAAACTTTTAAAAAAAATGGTGGAACCCTAATTTGGTTAATATGTTGAACTGACATTTCCTTTTTGGCACTAAGGAACTCACTTAGTGACTTTGTTCCTTATTTTTCACTTAACTAAAAGCCACCATCTTGGTTCATTCCTCAAAGGAATATTTGGGGGGTGGGGGAATAAGATAGCTTTTGTAAAACTTCTGAGATGTCTAGATATAATACATTATATAGTGTTACACAGGAAAACTCAATTTTGATCATTATAAAAGGTAAATATAACATGGGAGTACCTCCGATTTTTAATATTAGCATGGATAAAAATATACAAGTAGTTTTTCTATACTTTCTAATTTATAGGAATGTCTTCATTTGCTTCTGTTATTAAGTGTTACTTCCCAGTTGAGGAAGTTTAAGTAAAGCATATTAATGCTGAATGTGACATTCATTTTTGTTGTTACTATATATTTATGATATATCTAGGTCATGACTTCCCAGTAGTTGAAGAAAAAAACCACTAAAATACAAACCTTTTTCTAACATACTTATATTTAGTGCTAGCTTCAAAGGAAATATAGAAAATTATTGATAGGTTAAATTGTTTCCAATTGTACTACTTCTTATTTTTTTTTAATTTAGGTCGTTTATTTAAATTACATATGTCATCCCTGGTATCATTTTGAGATACCTTCCCTCCCCCACATAAACATATATTCTATTTCAGCTATACCATTTCCATTGTGTATGGACAGTGATATCATACTGAACTTTATTGTAGCAGTGATTTTTTTTTAAAGGAGGCAAAGGGTTAAGCTTTGTAGATATATTTCAGTAAAATTATTTTTCTGGAACCACAGAAGAGTATTAGGCCTGAAACGATCATTTTCTTATATTTTTCATTTTGACTTTATGAAAAAGAAAAGATTGCTGTCCTAGGGCAAGGACTAATGTTTTTTTTTTCTAATAGAAAGTAATTAAATCTCCTGGCTGCATTAATATAGGCTGTTATCACATTGGTTTATTTACATTTTATTTTCTCCATTACTTTTCATTTCCTTCTGTATTTTAATCTTTAATACTATTCTAAATAGAATGATAATGAAAAGTTAGCTTTAAGAGAATCATGGAAGAAACCCTCCTAATGTGCTTTTGTTCTGTCCTCTAGTAAATTTATTTGTTTTAACATCAGGTATATAAACCTAAATTTTATTTTAAGAAAAGTAAAAACTTCTCTTTCATCCATTCCCTTCCATTATAGAAAATGTTGTCACTCCATATTCTACTAGCAATCTATTTGTTCAGTTACATATATTTATAGATATGTAGCTATCTGTAGATACTGCAGCATTGTTTATATCCCATATAATTTTCTCAGAGCTTTCTCCTTTGAATTGACCATTATGAAATATTCTTTCTTAAGCAAACAAAAAAAGGCATCATTATTATTTGTAATCAAAATGTACTCTAACCTATTTTTTCCAACATGGGAACTACTTCAGTCAAAATGCATTGGTTTTGAGGTTCTTTCTGGAGAAATTTGATTTTTATTTTAAAAAACTTTTTCTAACATTGTCCTTTTTTTCTTTATTTTTATTATTCAGACTAAGTAAAACAGAAATGGGAAATTAGAGAATGCATCCAAGTGTATCTAATATTTTAATAGCAGAGGGGATTATCATCTTATCTCCTTTCAGTGGGTGATTCCTACTGTTATATATTCCCAGAATTTTTAAGTTGGAAGCATCCATCTAGTCCAACTCAATTCTACTATTCTCTACTATTGAATGAATGAATCTCTACTATTAGTGTAAACAAATGACCATCCATCTTCTGCTTAAAGATCACCAGTGAAGAAAAATCCACTAACTTTTGAGGTAGCCCGTTCTGCTTTAGGATATATAGCTCTAATTTGCTGACAACAAGCATAAATTTGCCTTTTTGCAGTCTTTACCCATTGTTCTGAGTTCTGGTCTTAGGTGCCAAATGGAACAAATCTGTGTGACAGCCATTCAGATATTTAAAGACAGATAGCACTCTTCCTCCTCACCTACCAAGTCTTCTGTTCTTTTTGTTCTTTCTCCAATTCCTTCAACTGGTCCTCATATAGTATGAACTCAAAACCCTTACCCATTCTGGTTACCCTCCTTATAATGCTGTGCAGCATTACAATTTCTCATCATTCTTCTAGCAAATTTTTCTCCTTTAACTTCCTTTCCTTACTGGAAACAAAATGGTTGTTTGTTGGAAATAACAGTGGCAAAATTGATAAGATGAAACAATTTCTTCTGTCCTCTTTGATGGTATGGTATGGCATAGCAATATGCTACACTTTTTTTTCCTTTTAAAGATTGTGCATATTAAAGGCAAAGAGACTGATAAATGTGCCACTTTAAAGGCAAAGGGTCTGATAAATGTGTCACAATAAGTAAGTCCAAAATATTATCTAAAGATATCCATTATCAACAAATGTCTTATTTCTTATTCTCATGGTGTCAGGGAGATGACCCAGAATTCTTGAAGGTTGTGCTCAAATTCTAGAAAGTTCAGCCACGTAGGAATAATTTTAAGAATAAATGAATGCAATTTAGAACTGTGTCCAAAGAGCTATAAAATTGTGTATATTCCATTGTTAGGTCTGTATTCCAAAGAGATTTTAAAAAAAAGAAAAAGGAAAAGGACCTATTTGTACAAAAATATTTATAGCAGCTCTTTTTGTGATGCCTAAGAATTGAAAGTTGAGGGGAAACCCATCAATTGGGGAATGGCTGAACAAACTGGTATGTTAGTGTGATGGAATATTATTGTGACATAAGAAATAACAAGCAGGATGATTTCACAAAAACCTGGAAAGACTTACATGAACTGATGCAAGGTAAAGTGAACAGAACCAGGAGAATATTGTACACAATAACAGGAATATTGTATGATGAAGAACTGTAAATGACTTAGCTATTCTCAGCAATACAATGGTCCAAAACAATCCCAAAGGACTTGTGAAGCATGTTCTTTACCACCAGAGAAAGAACTGATAGTGTTTGAATACATACTGAAGCATGCTATTTTTCACTTTCTTTCATTTTTTAATTCAAACTTTCTTATATAAAATGACTAATATAGAAATGTTTTACATTATTGCACATGTGTAACTTATATTAGATTGCTTACCATCTCAGGGAGGGGAAAGGGAAGAATGGAGAAATAGAATTTGGAACTCAAAACTTTAAAGAAAAATGTTAAAATTTGTTTTAACATGTAATTGGGGGACAATAGAATACTATTTTTTTAAAGCATAGATAGATGATAGACTATGCCTGTCATTTGAAACCTATCCTAAGTGTGGAGAGACTTATTACAAGAATGTCGGACACCAAAACAGTCAAAAATAAAAGATGATCTTCTGTCCAGTGCAACCCTCCTCTGCTTCAACCATGACAATGATTGTGAATAATAAAAAAGAACATAAGGTGCAGAGTCCTCTATAAATATTAATTGCTGGTAGCCTTAGCATTTGTCTAATGACAAGATGGTTTACATATTTGGAAGAACTTAATGATATTCAAGATGATGTTCTTACTAGAAATAAAACTAGGAGATCTAAAAATGTTGCGGTTATATGAAAGGAATATTTATAGTTCCCACACTGATAGAATTAAAAAGTGGACAGTTTCATCATACAGTTAAAGGTAATAAGAAATATCCTTTCATCGGACATTTTATCACCTTGTCTTTCAGTAATCATTATGAGCCATATGCAAACAAAAATTTGAATATTTTTGTGGACTTAAATCTCTTTTTTTTCCCCTTGTTAATCACATCCTTAGCATATAGACCTAGTAGTAAGATTACAGGATCAAAGGGCATGAACAAATTTGGAGCTCTTATTAATTCCATTATTGATTTCCAATAAGATTGTGCCAATTTATAGTTCAGCCATCAATGTTATAAGAATCTCTTTTTATAGTTCCAACAGCATTGAATTGTGTATTTTAAATAACTGCTAAATTAATGAACATAAAGTGGTACCTTAGCTGTTTTAATTTGTATTTCTCAGATTATTAGAGAATATGTATACTTTTTTCAGTTTATCTTTCATAGTTTGTATTTATTTCAAGGACTGCCTATTCATATCTCTTTGATCATTTGTCTGTTGTACTTATACAAAGAATGGATCTTCCTCTTATGTGTTTATATCATACTCTTTTATATGCTATAGCACATTTTTATCAGAAATGTTTCTAACAAAGACTTTTTCGTGACGATTTTTTTCTTTGTTGTTCTAAATGTATTCCTTTTTGTTCTGCAAAACTAATTTAAATATAACAAAATCCTTTATCTTGTCTCCCATGATTTCTTCACTTTAAATAGGAGATAAAATATAAAAACTTTCTCTTCATAAGGAAATTAATTCCCCCTGTTAAGGGCTATTGAGCTACAACCCTCATTCCAGGTTATAAATGTTCAGTTTGATTTATCCTATACCATGCTCTATTAAGTTATTTGTTATGTCATAAGGAAATATAGTTTAACAATAAAAGTCACATCCCAATCCAAACAATATTAAATACAGTTCCCATATTTTATGCTCCTCTCATTAAGCACAAAAATTTTTACTTCCCTACTTTTCCTCCTGTCTTGCTCTGGAATGCCCTTTTTCTTTGTACTGTTCCCCACTCTCTTTTTGCCCTTTTCTCTTTAGCTGTTACTTTTTTAATCATATTGTTACATTGATAATTGTTATATTCCTGTTTCTTCCTCTTTTCCCCACTCCCCATGGTCTTCCATAAAATTACTTAGTAGAAAGAATAGTCCAAATAATGTAAGTACTGTGATTAACGGAACATTGCTATTTCCTTTTGAGTTAGAACTTAACCCTGTCAGATTTGTTTGGCATAGTGTGAAAATTCCATTTCATCTCCTTTTAGACTAGTAGAGCTTAGAATGTTTTCTCTCATTTTTTTCTTTTAGAATCTGAACTTTACAGGGTTTCGTAAAATCCTCAAAAAGCATGACAAGATCCTGGAGACATCTCGTGGAGCTGATTGGCGAGTGGCCCATGTGGAAGTGGCACCATTTTATACATGCAAGAAAATCAACCAACTCATCTCTGAGACAGAGGTACAATGATTCTCCCTTCTGTACCAGACATTCTCAGTCTTATCTGTTATCTTCTGTCTGACTTCTTTCTGACTTTGGGCCATGTTCCATAACTCTTTGGGTCTCAGTTTTCTTGCCTATAAAATGAGGGAGTTGGAACTGCATAACTTTTAAGGTTCCATACGGGTCAGGCATGCTGGGATCATCTTTGCCTTTTGTAATTAGAAATGTGATGATTTCTAACTTTGATTGCATGTATTTTCCTCATGAATTTTAAATTCTTTTTTTTTTTTTTGCTTCGCCAGTTAACATCTACTCATTGTCACAAATAAGCACAAAATTTAGGTCTTGCTTTATAATTTAAACATTTTTCATGTGAGTGTGATAAACTTTATATATTTTTCTAGGCTGTGGTGACCAATGATCTTGAAGCTGGAGATCGACAGAAGGCCATGAAGCGTTTACGGGTTCCTCCTTTGGGAGCAGCTCAGGTTAGGATTTATTATCAACATTTTTGCACAGTAGTATTCTATTACATTCATATACCACAGCTTGTTTAGCCATTCCACAATCCCCTCAATTTCCAGTTCTTGGCCACCATGAAAAGAGTTGCTATAAATATTTTTGTACATCTGGGTCCTTTTCCTGTTTGGATGATCTCTTTGGGATACAGCCCTTGAAGTAGTATTGCCAAGTCAAAGGGTATGCACATTTTTATAGTCCTTTGGACGTAGTTCCAAAATGTTCTTCAAAATGGTGGGATCGGTTCACAATTCCACCAACAATGCATTAATGTTATAGTTTTCCCACATCTTCTCCAGCATTTATAATGTTCCTGTTTTGTTATGTTAGCCCATCTGACATGTGTGATGTGGTAACTAATCAGTAGTGATTTGGAGCATTGTTTCATATGACTCTTTAAATTTCTTCCTCTGAAAATTGTTCATATTCTTTGACCATTTATCAATTGGGGAATGACTTGTTTTCTTATAAATTTGACTCAGTTCTCTTGAAAAGGTATTTATTGAGGGGCATCTGTGAGTGGTGCTATGCTACAGGCTATATAAAATTAAACTGCTATCGTCCCTTCTTTTGGGGAGTTTTTAGTTCTAAAATAACAGCACTGAAGCATATTGATAGTAGGACTAATGACAAGAAATACAAATTGTTTTGATTGCTGGGTTTTGAAGAAATTTTGACAATGTTCGTGTATACAGTCAGTATAAATTATTGTCTTAGGCAGCTGGGTGACATAGTAGATAGAGTGCCCAACCTGGAGGCAGGAAAACCTGAGTTCAAATATGTCTTCAGACTCTTAGATTTGTGACCTTGGGCAAGTCCCTTAAAAAAAAATCTTTGTCTAAGTTTCCTCATACTGAAAACAATAATACTAACACCTGCCTCCTGGAGTTATTGAGAAGATTAAATGAGATATTTGCAAAGCTGTTAGCCCAGTGCCTGGCATACAACTGGCTTCCTTCCCTTCCTTTTCTCCTACCCCAGTCCTCACTTAGAGATTCTTGGAGAACTTGTTATATGAGTTTTCCAGGTCTCAGTCCATCACAAATACTTTGTTGTGAATTATATCACATCATCTTCCACTCTCATGGCCTCTAGCTATTTCAGGCTCTCATCACCATTTACCTTAATTATTATAATTATCTAATTGTTAATCCTTTCAGTCTTTTGCCTATCCGATTCATTCTCTAACATTTGTCAGATTGATAATCCTAAAATACAAATCCGATCACATCATTTCCCTACTAAAATTTTTCAATTACTCCCAGTTTCTTTTAGGATAAAATAGAAAATACTCAACCAGATATATAAACGCTTCAACAAGATGGCTCCAACCTACTTTCCCAGATTGATTTTGTATAATTCCATTTATGTATACTCTATTTCAGTAAAACTGGCCTGCTAGCTATTTCTTAGTATACAAATCTTTCACCCACTACTACTTTGTCTTTGCACAGCTTCCATGTTTTAAAAAAGTATGATCTCTCTTACCTCAGAATTTTAGAATCTGAGAACTTCCCTCAAAGCTAAACCAAGGCTTTCTTGATCTTTCTAGTTATTAATATTCTTGAAATTATTTGTATTACTTGTATATAATTTGTATTATTTTTCTGCAAATGCTTTAACTCTCCCCTTACTTCCCAGTAGAATGTAAGCCCCTTGACAAAAGAGACTATTTTGTTTTTGCCTTTGTGTTCTAAGCAGCTACTATTTGGGGTTGAGTTGAATTGTAATGAAAAATCATCTTGTGATTTTAAGTATTCTCTGCCATTTAAATACAAAATTTTTTTTCTATTCCCAGCCTGCACCTGCATGGACTACGTTTAGAGTTGGCCTGTATTGTGGAATATTCATCGTGCTGAATGTGGCCCTTGTCCTCACAGGTAGATATCTCATGTCTTAAACAGAATTACTTTTGTTTGAATCTGAAGCTTTGAATAGGGAAAGATATGTTATATATGTGTGTACATATACACACACATTCTGTCTGTGTTTATAACCCTGCTAAGACAAAATCAGCAGAAGGAAACTTTGACTCTTCAGTTTGTGCTTCTTAGTTAAAGACATGTTAGTATACTTGCTTCTTTAGACAATAACTAGTTAAAGCTCTTTGTTTCCTTTATAATACTGTACTTTATATAGTAATACCTGTCTTATCCAAAGTTTAGTTATTCAGTAGCTTCAACTCTCTAAAATATAGTAAAGCAGCATATCTGTATAGCATCTTTTCCTCAGTGGTACAGTGGAATATGTACAGAACTTTGGAGTTAGATGGAGTTAGGCTTCCATCAGTTTACTGCTTGTGTGACCCTGGCAAGTCACTTAAACTCCCTGAGCTTCTTTTTCCTCATCTCTGAAAAGGACTTGAACTGTATATGTTCTGCAGTCCCTGCGTTTTCCAAATCTATGATTCTGTCACCCTGAAATTCAAATTAAACAATTCTTAAGGCATGCCCTATGTGTAGATTACTGTTATATGTGCTAGGAGAGTCTTAAAAATGTAGGTAAGACCCCCTCCCTAGCCTTAACGGGATTTATAGTATAAGGAGGGAATCACACACACACACACACACACACACACACACACACACTTCACTACAAGGCACACTGATACATAAATTCCTTGCAGATATACAAAACAAAGTGTTATATGAGGTTTCAAAAGGAAGGTTCTTAGTAGTAGGAAATCAAGAAAGATGTTATGTCCCTTGAGTTTGGCTTTAAAGAATGACAAGGCATTTAAATAGCTGAAGTAGTGGAGGAAGGACATTCTTGGCCTAGAGCGCAACATTCACAGAGACAAAAAAGTACATTTTGTTTAGGAACAGAAAGTTTGGGAACAAATTGGCTTAAATTTATAGTATATAGGGGAGCAAACATCACATTAGGAGAAAAAAGTAAGATGTGGCAAGATTGTAAAAAGCCTTGTGAATATAAGGCAGAAGATATTAAACTTCAGAGGTCAGAGAGAGCCACTTTGAGCAGATGAGTGACATGACAGACTTGATTAATCTAGCAGTAGTATGAAAAAATGGATTGCAGAAAAGATTGATGAGAGGGACCTATTTAGAAACAATTGCAGAATTCTTGGAGGGTCAGTTACGAGGGCTTGTTAGTAATAAAGGCCTCATGGAAGTGACAGTTGGAATAGAGAGCAGGTGAATACGGAAGACTCTATAGTATCGTTTGTGGGATTTACTGATTAGATGAGAAGCAAAGGGATGTGTCAAAGATACCAAGGTTTTAAACATGGGAAACTAGATGAGATTAGAAATAATGAAATCCGAAGAAACAGAAGTTTGTTTTTTATAGGATGGTAGGGGTAGAGACAGATAATAAGTTTGGTTTTAGACCTGTTGAGTTTCAAATGCCAGTGGAGCACAGTTAGGTAGCTGGAAATGTGAGTGTAGAGCTCAAAAGAAGGCAGTGCATAGAGTATTGTGTGTCATCTTCATAGTAATTGTTGAAGCAGCGGCATCGAATGCTATTGTCACAGGAGACAATTTAGAGAAGAGAAAAAGTTCAAGTTTAGAACCTTAGGGAAAATACATTTTAAGAGTTTGGGAACTGGATAAAGTGCTGGTGAAGAAATGTTCAGAGTGATAGGAGAAGAGAAATAATGGATCGTATTCCTTTGAATTAAAAGGAAGAGAGAGTTCCTACTAGGGAACTAGAATACGTTTTTTTTTTATCATAATTTGACTAACAAACTAAAGATTTAAAAAATAAAAAATATTTTATAAAACGTTTGGGAGGTAATGTGGTATAGTGGATTTGAAGATAGATTTGGAGATAGAACCCAGGATATTAACCCTGGTTCAACTACTTACTAGCTCAAAACCAGTTGGGTTTCAGTTTCTTCGTCTAAAAAAAGGAAAGAGCTAGACCAAAGATGTTCAGTGCTAGACTGAATAACCTTCTATATCATCTAGTCTAATCCTTTCATTTTATAGGCGTGGTAGATTGTGTACCCCTTGCAAGGTTTCACAGGTAGCAAATGGCAGAGCTAAAGTGTAGTGATCACACTTGAGGTTAAAAAAGCTTTGGTGGAAATTGAAAAGAAGAAATGGCTTTTTTAAAATGTTATATCTTTTATCATTAATCATTAAAATTAATATTCCTTTAGGTGCATTTAAGCTTGGTGATGATAAGATGATATGGCCCCTAGTAAGAATCTATCGAGGTGGCTTTCTCTTAATTGAGTTCCTTTTTCTATTGGGCATCAACACCTATGGTTGGAGGCAAGCAGGAGTGAATCATGTGCTCATATTTGAACTCAATCCCCGCAACAATTTATCTCATCAGCATCTCTTTGAGGTAATTAGAACAAACCGTAGTTATACACTTTTAACACAGTTTAGATATATTTAATGTTTTCTTGCCTGTTATTTGAATCTGTTATCATTTTATACTTGTGACTTTAAAAAGGCATTTTAGAGAAACATGAATAATGGGATATAATCAGTTTTGCCCTCCTCTCTTCTTATTCCTCAGATTGCTGGATTCCTTGGGATATTGTGGTGCTTGAGCCTGCTGGCATGCTTATTTGCTCCAATTAGCGCTATTCCCATACAAGTTTACCCACTTGCACTATACGGATTTATGGTTCTCTTTCTTATCAACCCCACCAAAACTTTCTACTACAAGTCCAGGTTTTGGCTGCTTAAACTCTTGGTAAGTGTGGAAAAAACAGATGTAGAATTTTAAGCATGATCATAAATATAATTTGAAGTTAAAAGTACTTCATAGACATGACCTTAAAATGGTTTATACATGATTTTATTTTGTTATCTCTTTCCATCAGTCAGTCAGTAAATAAATATGGGTGTGGATACATATACATATACACTTACATACATACATATGTGTATGTATGTATTTAAATAATTTTTGCAGTCAGAGCTTGGTCATCAATGAGGAACTGGTTGCTAAAGTTATAATGATGAGAATTTTTGAGAAACATGACCAGTTCAATATTAAAATTTATGGTAGAGGAGAGGAAAGCTGAGAAATAGTTTGATATCTACCCTAGATTTTTAGAAATCAGATTTCAGAGCATTTAGAGAAATATAGATCAGAGCCCATGGAATAAAATTCTACAAAGTTTGATAGTCTAGATGGGAATCTCTGAAGACTGAGTAGGAAATTTTGAAGACACAAAGAAAAAAAGTTCTTAGGCAGAGGAAAATGGAATATTGTCTAAATATTTTCTCCCTGACACTGCCAGCCACCATTCTAGTGCAGGCCCTCATCATCTCATGCTTGGAATAGCCTCTTGGTGGGCCTGCTTGTCTCATGTCTCTCCCCTTTTCAGTCTATTCTCCATTCATCTGCCAAAGTGTTTTTCCTAAGTCCAGGCTCAACCATGACCCCCCACCCCCATCCCCAACTCAGTAAACTCCAATGACTCCCTATCATTTCCAAGATCCAGAATAAAATGCTGTGTTTGGCATTCAAAGCCCTTCATAACCTTCTCTTCCTCTGCCCCCAAATAACCTTTCCAGTCTTTTTTCATCTCTCTCATACTCTTTGATCCAACAACACTAGTCTCTTTGCTATTCCATGAATAAGACATTCCATCTCTCAGCTTTAGGCATTTTCTCTGGCTGTGCCCCATGCCTGGAGCACTCTCCCTATTCATCTCCACCTCCTGGCTTCCTTCAAGTCCCAAGTTAAATTCTTCCTTCTTCAGGAAGTCCTTCCCAACTCTTTCTTAATCCTCGTGCCTTCCCTCTATTAATTATTTTCTATTTATCCTGTATATAACTTGATTTGTATATATCTTTTGATTGTTTTTCACATTAGATTGTGAGTGTCTTCAGGTCAGTACTGTCTTTTTACCTCTTTTGTATCCTCAATTTAGCACAGTGCCTGGCATATAGTAGGTGATTAATAAATGTTTATTGATTGACTTGATCAACTAAAAAGACTGCAATGAATATATACGAAATTCATTGATCAACTTATATTTTTAGAAGGCATGTATAAAAGATGAAGCAATGGCAGGTAACATAGGATAAATATAAAAATATAGCGTAGGCAGTTAGGTGGGATAGTAGATAGAGTGCTGAGCCAGGAATCAAGGAAGACTCATCTTCCTGAGTCCAAATCTGGCCTCATATACTTACCAGTTGTGTGACCCTGGGCAAGTTGCTTAATACTGTTTGCCTCGGTTTCCTCATCTGTAAAATAAGCTGGAGAAGGAAATGGCAAACCACTGCAGTAGCTTTGCTAAGAAAAGCCCAAATGGGGCCACAGAGAGTCAGACACAACTGAAAAACAACTGAACAAAAAATAGTACAATCCTCTGACAGCATTAGAACAATACTATTCTAATTACTCTATAGATTTAGTTCTAGACCAACAAAATTACCAAAGAAGTACCACCTTAAAATTATGCAAGAATATCAGTGCATATGTCAGGGTGGGAGTTGGGAGGCATGTTTCTGTGGTATCTTAATCTATAACATCAGCAGGAATGAGCAAAGCTATCTGATACTAGATAAAAAATAGTAAAACAGACCAGTGGAATAGATTAGCTAAGCAAGACCCAGACACAGATACACATAGCAGTCTAGTTTACAGTAAATCCATGAACACAGATTACAGAGATAGACTTTTTATTCAACAACTACTGAGAAAACTGGAAAACAAGTTAATGAAAAATAAATTTAGATCAACATCTTATACCAGTGGTATTTAACTCAAAAAGGAATAAGGGCCACTGAACCATGCATAAGGATCTCTGTGGGCCTGACTTAGAAAATTACATAATAATATCTGTAATATATATTTATTTTATTAAATATTCCAATTATATTTTAATCTGATTCAGGTTGCACTTGGGAGTGTAGTAGGTTGCATGGGACTCATTGTTCACATATGTGACACCTTCTTATACCATAAACACATTAAATGCCAAATGGCTGTACTATCCAAATATCATACTAAATCAGTCATACCATAGAAAAATCTAGATTATGTAAGGTAATGAGATTTAATATTATTTGTAATTCATGCTTTAGTAATGTAACGAAATATATAAATTTCCTTTTACATTTATTTTACGTAAAATCATTGTAGCTATAAATAAGAAAAAATTGAGATTATAGATAAATCTTTGCATTAAATATCTTTGATAAGAGACTGATGACAAATCTATAAGGAATTGACAAATATAATAAGATAATATAGTCAGAGGATTCAGTTTTCAAAAGAAGAAATAGAAACTATTATATTGCCATGAAAACGTTCAGTATTAAGAATAATGAGAATTTAGAACTCGAAATAAAAAGAATAAGGAGGAAAATTAAAATTAAAATAATCCTGAGCTAGCACTTCACATCCTTTGAACTACCAAAAATGTCAAAAGATGGGAACAGTTATTGTTCAGAGAGTTTGTAGGAAGACAGGCATGCTCATTTTCTGCTGGTGAACCCATGGATTGACTCAGCCATTCTGGAAAATAATTTGTAATTATGCTCAAAAAAATGTTACTAAATTGTTCTTATACCCTGAGATTCCACTACTGGAACTATACACTCAAGGAAATTATTGACAGCAAGAAAAGATCCAGTATACAAAAATGTTCATTAAGAGCATTATTTGTGTTGATTAAAATATCAGAAAAATGCTTAGGAAGTTAAAAATATGTAATCAACAGTTGGGGCATAGATTAACAAATTATAGTAAGTAAATATAATAAAATATCACATTGAGGAAATTACAAATATGAAGAGTTCAGAAAAACTTGCGAACACTAATGGAATGACAGCATGTTAAGAGGACAGTCGAAAGGACAATATAAACAAAGACTACAATATCATTTCACAGTGAGAAGCAAAAATATCTCTGGTCATTATTAAAACTGTATTATTCAGGTGCATCCTTTTCAGTTAACAGTCAATTGAACTCGGGGCAGCTAGGTGGCGCAGTGAATAGAGCACCAGCCCTGGAGTCAGGAGGACCTGAGTTCAAATTCAGCCTCAGACACTTAACACACAGAAAAACTAGCCGTGTGACCTTGCGCAAGTCGCTTAACCCCAACTGCCCTCCAAAAAGCAAAAAAAAAAAAAACACCAAAACAATCAATTGAACTCTTTAAATGAGGTTCTTTGTAGGAGGTTTGGGTGTTTATTGGGAAATGTCTCTGTCCAGACAAAATGTGTCCTTTTTTCCTTTATTTATTTTTAAAGAATAGCATCAAGTGGGGCGGCTAGGTGGCACAGTGGATAGAGCACTGGCCCTAGAATCAGTTCACATCAGGCCTCAGACACTTACTAGCTGTGTGCCCCTGGGCAAGTCACTTAACCCCAGTTGCTTTCTCTTTGGTCCTTTCCTACCACCCCCAAATCACCTCTCATAAGAAGGAATAGCATCAAGCTTTGATTTAGCTGAGCCTCTGGAAGGCTGCTAAGAACAAATAGAGTTTTAGAGATTTTTTTTTCAGAGAGGGGATAACTATATTAGGGAAAAGAAGAGGATCAGAGATTGAATAAGAATGAATGTTTTTGAATGTTTTTTAGGGTGAAAGGCATGAAGATGAGTGACAGTGGGGAAAAACAGGAAGAACTGTGCAACTCATGTTTGGCATTTTTTTCCTGCCAAGGAAAATTATCCTTCAACTTGAAAGTGAAAAAAAAAAGGGGGGGGGATTATAGGGGGTTGAAACCCGAGATAAATGGGAAGATAGAGAATGCTTAGATGTCCTTCATGAGTTCAAGTTACCAGGTCCAGATGATGTACACTATTGAGTCACTATCATTATCATCAGGAAAATGGGAGATTTGCTATAGGATTAGAAAAAAGCAGAATACTGTCTTTGTTTTCAGAAAAGAGAAGAGAATAGAATTTGCAAACTGTAGGCCAAGGAAGTTGACTTTAATTCCTGGCAGAGTTATAGAATTTCTTATTAAAGTAATGCCTAATAAACATCTTTGAAAGGAAGATCACAAGGAAGTAGCATAGCTTCATCAAAGCTAAGTCATACCAGACCAACCACTAGTAACAGGGCTACCAGATTGGTACGTAAGGGGAATACTGTTGATATCCTTTTAAATAGATTGTAGCAAAGCATATGACAGAGTTTTTCTTGTTATTATTATGTGTAGGATCTGAAAGAGATGGGTTAAATAGTAATTCATATAATTAGGTGGATTTAGAATTGGTTGAATGACTGTACTTTCATGACTGTGTCATGACTGGTCAGTAATGGTTCAGTGCCAACATGGAAGGAGACCTTTAGGTGTTCTAGGATCTATGCTTGACCCTCTACTGTTTGATATATTCATCAGTGACTTCAATAAAGGCATAGATTGCAAGCTTATCAAATTTGCAGTAAAAAATAAAAACAAGCTAGGAGGGAGAGCTAATCTGTTGGCTAGGGAAGTAAGGATCCTAAAAGTTTTTAATGACCTAGAAAATTGGGAATCAAATGAGATTCAATTTAATACAGATAGTCATTAAAAAAAAAAACAGTGTCAAATGCAGACTGGGTAAGATGTGACTGGATAACAGTTTTTCTGAAAAAAGATCTAGCGCTTTTAGTGGACTGCAAGCTTGGCATAGGTCAACAAAAGCTGGTATAATTCCCAGGTTACTTTATGAGTCATAGTATCCAGGACCAAGGAGATAATAGACCTGTACTCTGCCCTGGTCAGACTTCATCTGGCACACTGTGTCTGTGTACTGCATTCTGGGAAAGACATTGAGATCTGGAGAACATCCAGAGCAGAGTAAATAGGATTGTGAATGTTTCAGGATCATCATATATGGGAATTGGTTGAAAAACCTGGTGATCTTTAGCCTGGAGAAAAAGACTTGGGGACAGGGAAACATCATCACTGTCTCCAGGTCTTAGAAGGGCTCTGATGTAAGGGAAATTTTTTTGATAGTCTCCAAAGGCAGAGCAAGTTATAACAGGTGGAAACAGCAAAGAAACCATTTTCATCTCCCTTTTTGTAAGGAAAACTTCTCCATGGTCAGAGCAATCCAAAAGTGTAGTGGGTTTCCCTACCCTTCGTTTCTCTTCAGTCTGTTAATTCATTCTACCAGATAAATTCCTGTTTTGGGTAAGTTATAGAAAGAGTTCTTATTTGTTTAGTTATGGGTTTGAGTAGTTAGCCTTTGAGGTCCCTTCAAACTCTCAGTTACTATCATTCTGCCAGTAAGTCAAGATTTCATCTCTGGCCATTCCTCCATCATTCAGTTTACAGGTTATCCATAAGTCAGCAGACAGTTTTCATAAGTTACTTAGTGTAGATAAAAAAAAAGTATCAGTTAGTTGATAGAATTCTCCAAGCTTTACTAGGTTGGTCCTTGAAGAAGAGAGAATCACAGAATTGAAAGGACCCTCAATACCAATCCAGCCCAGCCTGTACCTGAATGGAGGTATATGTCCATAACATATATGACAAAAGATCATCCAGATAATTTGACCTCACATTAATCTGCCAATCTATTAAGATGACATTAATTATCAAAAATTGTAAAGCAGTATTTTAAGAGAAGGAATTGTCTTCTCGGTTATATGTGGCCAGCTATATATTCTATTTAAATAAAAATTATCAACGTGAAAACAATGTAGTATGTAATGATATGTAATGAATACTTCATTTCTGTCACTTTTGCCTGCTCTGCTATTGTAGACTGGATCTTTTCGTGATTTCTCAGTACAATCATAGAAGAATGGACAATGGTATAAATCTCTTCTTTGACTATATTTCAGAAGTCCTGGGAATTGTAAATTAAGTCTGTGATGCATGAAAACCCTTTTATTACATTAACTGCGTCACTGAAATAATTTAGTTATGACATCCTTATAGTACTTGAGTTATAATACTCAACAATTCTTATCCTTCCATGTTATTATCTTTGAATGCCTAAAAACATTTTCTCAGACTTCATAATCCATTAATTCATTCTGTAAACATTTGCCAATCACCTACTAAGTGCAACACACTGGGCTAGATGCTGAGCAGTATAAAAAGATGACAGTCTCTGGTGACAGAGTCTAATTAGATTAACCTTTGAAGACTTTCCAAAAGTCCACTCTACCTATGTAGTCTTTAAAAACCGGAATTCATTCCCTCCGTAAGGAAGCTTTGGAATATACTTTTTAAAAAATATAGGAAAGTAAGTTGTTACTCTTTTTTTTTTTTAACCATTTGGAGATTATAGTTTCCAGGATGGACTTTAAAATGGGAATAGTTATTTTACTCATTCACTAGGAAGTACTAAAAAGTATAATTGAGTTTAGCCACACTCAGTTACATTTTAAATTTGGAATTTATATTTTGTTTCTGTTTTTACCACTTTTTTTAATTAGCACTTTATTTTACTCAATAGTGATCCAGTTAAGTTTTCACATATGTTATTTCTAACTTTACTATATGGAAATAGAGCTGCTCAAGATATATAACTAAATAACACGATTGTTTTCAAGTAAACACTAGTTGATGTATTATCGTATCTCTTAATTTGAAGCCTGTAAAAAGTTTTTTTTTTAATAAATTAGGAATTTTTAGGACTTGGGTATTGCTATAGTTGGATCATTACAATAAAAAGATGGCATAGTTTTGTTTATTGTACAGTAAATGAACATTCTCTATATATATCTACCCTTGTTGAGGAGCAAGCTGTGGTTCTTGCATGACAAGTTACCTACACAATTTAATATTATCAGAAAGCTTGCCAACTGTGTGTGACAATAAGCAGTGCAACTGCTGTATGTTTAATAGATGAGTTTATTGCTGAAACGTGTTGGGAATCATGGTACCAAAGGTAATACAGTAATGAAATGCATTGCTAATATTCAATGCAGAAGAAAGAGCTAGTGTTGTTACAATAATAAAACTTAGCAGGAATGAAATAGTTAAGTCTGCTGTAGTTGTTGAGAACTCCAGCATTGATCAGTCTAATTGAATGTTTAAAACATGACATCCTGTCCTTAGACTTAATCCTAGTGAAATTCAGCCAAGGATTTCTCCATCTGGTTGAATGCTTCTCTTACTATTTAACATGTAACTTGTTAAAGCCTTTTCCCAAAAAGCTTAACACAAATCTTATGTTCCTTTCTTAGCTTGAAGTGTCCTTAATTAACAAGTTATGTAAGCAAATTGGTAGTCACTTATAATTGTTTATATCCAACGTTAATTTTGGATATATCAGCCAAACATCTTGATAATCAACAAACATTTATTATGTGCTTACTATTGTGCCAAACACTGCTGAACCCTAGGAATACAAAGGAAGAAGCAAACAGTGCTTGCTCTTAAGGAATTTGCATTCTAATGAAGTAGATACTTGTCTTTAAATAGGTACATACAAGATATAGAGTCTAAGTAACCTTTGAGAGGAAGGTGCTAGCAGCTGTGGGCACTGGGAAGACCTCTTACAGAATGTGATATTTGAGCTGTCTTAGAGGAGGCTTGAGATTTTAAAAGAGACAGAGGTGACATAAGAAGAACATAATAGGCCAGTGAGTGATACTCCCCCCAAACCAAGATTTTCATTTATGAAGAGCTGGCTAGCTACACACATACACATATGTTTGCATACATGTATATGTGGACTTGATTTACTTGTAGTAAGGCGGTACACACAAGTACATGCATGTACAAGGCAAACAGATTCCTTAAGTAAATTATGTCCATTAGCTATAAATGTTCTACCCAAAATTTGAGTTTGGAATTAATAATATTTCTTATACCTGAAACTGTATGGTAATTGAAGCATTTCTGCAATTTCTGCGATTTTTGTTTTATATAGAATGGTTTAAGCAACTGGTAAAATATCTAACTTCTTTTATTTATTCATACATTGATTTAAGTCAAGTCAACTAGTTTATTAAACATGTAATATGTGCTAGGCACTGTGCTAAGCACTGGAGATACACAGTACAAACAAAGAGAAAGCTCCTGTTCTCAAGGAGCTTACATTCTAATGGTAGAAGATAAAATATAAAAGGAAACCAAAGGCAGGTGAAGTGGGGCTGGGGAAGGTGGCTAAAAGCAGAGCCAGGGAAGTAATGGGGGCAACAGGCTTGAGGCCTTCCTCAAAATGGAAGCCCTGGGGGAAAGGGAGTAGAGGAGTGTTCTAGGAGAAGAATACCACTGAGGAGAAGAGAACTTCCAGGGTAAAGAAGGCATCTGAGATATGGTGGCAAAGTCTGGAGCATCAGAAGAGCTAGTATAGGAAAGCAGGGTGGCTGGCCTGGGCCTATCCTCAAAACAGAGGTTATAGGAGGAACTCAGAGTGAAAATAAATAGCAGTTGTTTCTGTTTTGGCTAGAAATCCTGAGGGTCTTCCCCTCCCAGATTGGTTTGTTGCTGGGTTTTTTTTGGTTGGATTTTTTTTTTCCAACTAGATAAAAGAGGCTATTCTTTGCCTCTTTTCTTACCTAGCCTTAATCACTAAATGGGCTTTGCCTCAGTCAGACTAAGACCTGTTAAAGACCTTAGCTTCAAAAGGCCGAATTCTCCCACTGTATCCAGGGCCATCTCCACTCATCCTGCTCTATAACTGGTCACTGGGCCCAGATGGTTCTGGAGCAGCAGTTCTCAACCTGTGGGTTATGTTCATTTTGTAACAATGAAAATACATCCTGCATAGAAGATATTTACATTATGATTCATAACAGTAGCAAAATTACAGTTATGAAGTAGCAAAAAAAATAATTGTATGGTTGGGGGTCACCACAACATAAGGAACTGTATTAAAGGGTCGCAGCATTAGGAAGGTTGAGAACCACTGTTCTGGAGGGAAAAGTGAGGCTGGTGACTTTGCACAGTCCTGCCTCACTTAAATATAATTCACTGGCATGTTATGGCATCACCTCCCTGATGTCATGATCCTCCTAAGGAACAAAGGACAAACAACAACAGTATTAAGTAGATTTACTCATAGAGTCATAGATTTTGAGCTTGAAGCTTTCTCAGAAACCAATCTTCTCATTTTCCAGATGAGACTGAGATCCAGGAAAGTTAGGTGATTTGGCACAGGTCACAAAAACATCAGAGGTGAAGTCTGAAGCCTTTCACATAGCACCACAGCACTTAGCCTCTGCCATATGCAGGAGGAAAGCACGGTAGAGAGTGTTTAGGTGAAGGTCACTGGAGGGAGAAGCAGAAGTCATCTTGTCATTGGCATATACTACAGAGCGCTGTAGTAGCAATTACCCAGCACGCAGGATGGCCTGCCAGCACAGGTTCTTTTCTAAAGAAAACCTGCTTTTCTAAAGAAAAGACAACTTTAAAGGAGTCAACAATCTCACTTTAATTACAGATAGGTAGAAAGAAGTGAGTATCCAAGAAAGAATTAAACAGACAGGGCTCCAGCCACCTACACACCCCACCAGACCGGGAGAGCACCAACATCTGAGTAGTCAGGGGCTCTTAACAAATGGCTACTCGAGTCCTGTCTAAGGCATCAAAAGGTCCTTCTCATGAGTGAGCCCCCAAAGTAAAATACCAGCCTCTCAATATATACAGCTTTCAGCTAATAGGCTTAGAGCCAGAAGGTACTACAACCCTCATCACTGAGTTTCCAATGACCTTAGTACCAAAAGATATGAAAACCTTCCTACAAGCAGGCTTCCCCCTAAGCAAGGCTCTCCCTAAACAAGCTCCTCCTTAAGCAAGTTCCTCCCCCAATGGGCTCTGTGTGACTCCGGATGTATACACACGTGGTAACATAGACCTATTAACAGACAGGGAAGATCTTCCTTTTCCATTAACATAACCACCAGTATAGCAAGGAGAAAGATAAGGAGTTTGAGAAATAGTTAACAATCCTAGTGTTAAAGTGTGATACACTAGTAAGTGGGGGGACCTCACTTTATTATTCAGATATTTACTGGATCTCTCTCTCTGTATTAAAAAGCAGAGCAGCTTATTAACTTCTTAACTTGCTTTGGTGTTCATTTTATCCTTCAAAATGGATAGGAACCAATCAGGGGAAATTATGTTCTAGATCTGATTCTCATTTATAGGCTAGAACTGGTTATTGGGATAGAAATGATAAGAACCTTAGGGAAAAATGAGCTTCCCCTTTAGAATTTGTGATGGAGAAGGAAAGGGAATCAGAGGATATATCATCTGGCATCCACCCATGATTTTAGGAAAGCAGATTTGTAAGAGTTCAGGGGAAAGATAGGTAAAATATTTTGAACTTCAGTGTTTCAGGGGAAGTCAGCCCCACAGAGTCATAGAAGGAAGATATTCTAGAGGAGAATTCTGAAGACTCAAAGGAAAATAATTCAAATGGGAAGGGAAAATGGTCAGAAGAAATTGGTGCAGAGACTCAGGGAACTCACTAGCCAGCTTAGAATTTATTTTAATATATAGGAGATAAAAGCAAAGTCAGGTTATAGAAGATTCATCATAGTACAATCCTATAAAAATAATATCAAGGTGAGTTGAGGCTAGTGAGAGAAACTAAGTACAGCAACAAAAGTATTTATTTATTTTTTTTTTTAGCTATATTTGGAGGAAAAGGAGTATTAAAGAATGAATAGTAGGACCTTTGCTTGGTATAGATGGCATCAAGATAACTGGCAACAAAGACAAGACAGAGCCGCTCAACTTAATTCTCAATCCCTGGCCTCAAGGAGCTTTCTATTGGGAGAAAGAGCATGTCCTCATATAAGTATATACAAAATAAATAGAAAGTTATGTAGTAGGGAAGCCATGAACAGCCAGAGGGGTGGTCACAAAGGGCCTCAACACTATAACTGTCTTTTAGGTCTTTGAAAAAGGGGCTAGAGGGGCAGCTAGGTGGCGCAGTGAGTAGAGCACTGGCCCTGGAGTCAGGAGGACCTGAGTTCAAATACAGCCTCAGATACTTAACTAGCCATGTGACCTTGGGCAAGTCATTTAACCCTAATTGCCCTGCCCCTCCCCCCTCCAAAAAGCAAAAAGAAAGAAAGAAAAAAAGAAAAAGGGGCTAGACTTATTCTGTTTGGTCAGAAGGCAGTCAGTGCAAGTTACAAAGAGGAAGAGTCAAACCTGATAAGGAAAATATTCCTGACCATTAGTGCTTTCTAAAAGTAGAATTGACTGTTTTAGGAAATAATAGATTTCCTCTCACTTGAGATCTTTAAGCAAAGGCTGGATAAACACTTGTTAGCCATGATGTCAAGAGCATTTTGACTCAGATGCAGTTTAAACTAGACAACTTCTCAAGTCACTTCAACTGAATTTTGATCATGTGATATTATATCTCAGTATTTTTGTATAATAATGCCCTCTAGAACATGGGAGGGGCCTTAGCTTCTCAAACACTTTGCCATAAGCTCTAGAAGGTCCTATCTGGTTGGAAAGGTTCTAAGTAATAGGTCCAGTAGATGTATTTATAAGGACTGGACTAAACCTATGGATAGGTTCGTGTATAGAATGTTCATCGCAAGATGAATACTTTTGACCTTAGAGATCATGAACACTATAACCTAAGAAGAATTGCAGTCTGGGTCAATGTAGGGAATCTGCATAGTGACAAAATCACAGATCTTTTGAGGTATTGAAGTGGGATATAAATATATACATAAAGCATTTATTAAGCACTTACTTAGCACCTGGCATGAAGAGATAAACAAGCAAGACTTCCCTTGCACGTAAGGAGCTTAATTTCTAATGGGGAAAAACAACACATAAAGGTCAGCTGGAAAGGGATTTGAGGGTCCTGGAGTAGCAGCAGGGTGTGGAAATGACCATGAAGTGGTATGGAGGCCTACTTCTGGGCAAGAGATAAAACGTTCACTTCTCAGAGTGCAACAATGGGGGGGGGGAATGGGGGTGCTGTTGAGTGAGTAGACGCCATGGTATGGAGATGACTGAGAAGTGACATGGAGGTCTGCTAATGGGCAGGAGAAGGCAAAGGTTTCTCTTTTAGAGCCCAGGGCAGAGAAATGGTTCCTGTGAAGAGGAGATTGAAATGATGGCCAGAGTTAAATTCCTTGAGGACAAGGGATTCTTTTGGTTTTTGTCTTACTATCCCCGTCACCTTTAGCACAGTGCTTTTCACACAGTAGGCTTTTAGTAAATGCTGAATTGAATTGCAGTAGGTATTAAAGGAATGACTTGATTATAGTATGTAATAAAACATATCTAGAATGCTCTTTTCTTGTTATGATATTTGTGATGCTACCTAATAATATGTTCATTATTACCACCTCAGTCAAAATCCACACAGAACTTAAAAGATTGGGGCAAAAGAAAAAAAGATAAGAAAGACAACTAGATTTAGGATTCTCACCAAAAGGAAATTTTAGGAAGTCTAATGTAAACTGGACTGACTGGTAGAATTTCTTAGACACAGATTGATAAAATTTCAGTAAAAGGAAGAAAAATATTTTTAAAAGCATTGGTACTAAGTAAGAAGAGTAAATTGAAAAGAATAAACTGAAATTCTGAAATCCTAGAATTCTTTCTTTTTAAAGTACATGGACTATGCACAGGTCTCAGAAGCATAATATATTCCAAGTAGAATCAGTAGCATTTTTTCCTCATTGCTTTTATAATAATACATTAATATTAGAACGAAAAGTAAAGGCATTTTTCCTGCCCTGTTTTGCTCTACCAGCTCCTTTCCTTGTCTTTTCCTACCTCTTCTCCCAGTTTCTCCTTTTTCTCATTACTCTCTCCTTTCCATTTGCTTCCCTTTCCTTCTTTCCTTCTTATTTTGTTCAACTTCTTTCCCTTTTGTTCCTTTAGGGGCCCAGTCTGCAGATATACCTTTGACTCGATCAGTATCAAGGGAAGTGCAGTGTGTTCCTTGGCACTTTGAAAGAGGGTCTTTGTTCTAGACTGCTCTCACTTATTCACATGTTGGTGCCCTAAGAGTGAGTCAGACTCTCTTTTCCTTATGCAGGCTGATGCTGTGCTCTCAATTATGTTACTCCCTTTGGATCTTTTTCTTATATTTCTCTTTGTCAGAGGGATCCTAGATTTAGGGCTGGAAGGGAACTCAGAGACCATTTGGTATAACCCTCTCTTTTGTCAGAAGGGAAAGACCCAGAGAGGCAAAATTGTCTAGGGTCACACAGTGACAACTGGAATGTGAACCCAGGCATTCCAACTCCATGTCTGCCCCTCTTCCTAGTACTATCTTGCTTAAGGGTAGATTTAAGCTTTTTTATAAAACATTCATATGAACCTATATGGGAGGGTGGGATAGAATAGAACCTCTTCATTCAGGAGGTTCTTTGTAAGGAATAGACCCGAGCTTAGGACAGATGTTAAGTAGCAATTTTGGACAGAAATTAAGATTCCCACACGGCTTGCTTCAGTTCAAACCCACATCCATACAACCAGACAAACCTAGCACAATCTAGAATCAGATCCTGTCATGCATGATTGGTTAACAAATTGGAAATTTTTGTAAACCAGCATTTTCACTCACAAGATCAGCCTGTTTTGGCCTACCATCTGCCTTTTTTAGTGTGCTTACCAAAACAAGGGCTCATGTATAGAACAAATCTTTGTGAGCATTTAGACAGAGCTATTGTGTTGAAATTTATCAACTACAAAAAGTAAGAAAGGCTTTTAAACCGAATCACTGTATACCATAAGCACCCACCATTCACTCAAGATCTCTCCAAGGCAAATACTTGCCATCTCTACAGCTGACACCCAGCCTCAATTATAAAAGTCAATGGAATAGATGAAGTAAAAGAGAAAAAGAAAAAGCTAAGCTTGATGGGAGATGCCCATAGACAACTGGGTACAACAAAGACAAGTAGAAGATTGCAAACTATGATAGAGCTAGAAGTATGAATAATGTTAGTCTGAGTACCCTGCTGCTAAATCTTTATAGAGTGAAGAAAGCAAGGCAAGTGGAAGTTCATTTCTTGTTGTACAAGGAAAGAGTAGGTCTGCCATGGTAGGGACAAGGTGCCTGCCTCTTTTACCTCCCATAAAACTGACCAAAATAGCCTTCTAAACCATTGAAATGAGAGCTTGCTTGAACTTTTGCCATGCCAAGATACTAGAATGACACCCATTCCACCAAATTGTCAAGTGTCCTTTTTCAAATAGTGAATTATTTTCTGAAAAATCATGATGTCCCATAATCAGCATGCGGGGCAGCTTTTATGAGGCAGTTTCATAATGAATGCTAGGGATCCTCATCAGTGTAACAACACCGATTCTTGCTGGCATCAGTGTGAGTAAGATTCTTCCATACCCCTTACCCATCTTATCTGGACACAAAGGAAATTTATTTCCATCTGGAACAGGAGAGTATTTGCTGGAATAAAGTCACGAGGTAGACTCCAACCAGAAGACACCCTGCAGAGTTTCACAATGATCTTATAAGATAGCACAGAATCATGGATATAAAGGAACCCCAGAGGTTTCCATTGCTCCAGCCCACTGGACCAAAGCATCTTCCACAGCACAGTGGAGAATCCCACTCCAGTGAAGGGGAGGAGTCTTCTACCCCCTTTCTGTTTTGAGAGTGTTGTTCTTAATTTTGCTTCAATTTCATGATGTCCAGTCATGACAGCCCTTCCCTTCTGTTTCCTTCAGCTTCTCGAACTGCCTCTCCTCGCCTTTTCTTTCCTTCTCACAGTTGCCCATTTAACTCACTTTTGAGCCATACTGTTGAATCAACCAACTGTTACCAGGTATTCATGTTTGTCTATGATTGGTTAAACGGTTTTTGTGTCAGCAGCCAAACCAATCACCTGATGCACAATATGACGGACATGAATTAAGGAAACTAAAGATATGATGATTTTTCATGTTTCCATGTTTGTGTTGTTTTTTTTCTTCTCCCAGTTCCGAGTGTTCACAGCCCCCTTCCATAAGGTAGGCTTTGCTGATTTCTGGCTGGCCGATCAGCTGAACAGCCTGACAGTGTTACTTTTGGACCTGGAATATATGATCTGCTTCTACAGCTTTGAGCTCAAATGGGATGAAAGCAAAGGCCTGTTGCCAGATAAAGTAGGAGGTAGGGGAAAAATATGCATCCACACTTGAGACTTAACTGTCCCAAAAATGTTGGGAATGCTGATTAGAAATTATTATGCCCTGGTGAAAACTGTAATATGAAAAATTCAAACATTTGTATTTCTTTTTTGCACTCATATTCATCTGATACAATTTGGCTTTTAAATTTTATGTTGTAATAGTTATAGCTAATATTACATAGTATTTACACAATTTGTAAAATATTTTCTATGCATTATCTCTCTAAGGCTTTTCAGTAGCCCTGTGAGTTAGGCAATGCTGATACAATTGGTTATTCTTATTTATTCTTATTATTATTGCCTAACAGACAAGAACATTGAGATTCAAAAATGTGAAGTATGAGGAACAGGGTCATGATTCAAACCCAGATCTTCTGACCCTGTGGATGTTCCAAATTTAATCTGTTTACTAGGAGACTTTGTAATTTTCACTCTTAGAACAGTGAAAACCCAAAAGAGCAGATTGTTATGACATCTTTCAGTTTATATTACAACTGAAATATTGCGAGACAATCATTTTTCATCCTTACATTGCTTCCTGCTTCATTTTGGTGAGACATCATGCTAAACTAATTAAAAAATGCTGAGATTCAGAGTTAGGAAGAATGCTTTTAAGAAGTGGTTATTGTTTTTGTTTTTTAAAGCAACTTCTGGTTATCAAATAAATTGGTTGCCTCTGCAGTTTTAGATAGGCAAGCCTATACTTTTTACACGCGCCAAAGGAAGACTTTTGATTTGAGAATAGGAGGCTAGAGAAAAACGAGAAATCAGAGCTTTCCAACAACCTGACTGCCCTGTAATTCTAGTCTTTCTTCCCTTGTTCCCCCTTTGAACAAGCTGAGCTCTAAAAAGTTTGGTGATAAAACTGTTATAGAGAAGGAAGTAATCTGAGGACTCATCATTCCTCACTGCTAGTAGTAGTTAGGCCTGGTAACAGAAACGGGAAGCGCTGGCATCAGTGTCACAATTATGTAGCCTGATTAAATCTCACTTTGTTGTGTTATAGATAGCAATAAGCTGATTTCTTCTTCTAGAAAATATAGTCTGAGGCAGAATGGTAATGTAGAAAAATAAAATAAAATTTGTGATTTGTTTCTTCCTTTGAAATCTTCACAGGAACAGACATTTGCCACTCATACAGCTATGGAGTGCGAGCCATTGTCCAGTGCATTCCAGCTTACTTGCGATTTGTCCAGTGCCTGCGCCGGTACCGAGACACAAAAAGGGCCTTTCCTCACTTAGCTAATGCTGGCAAATACTCCACAACTTTCTTCGTGGTGACATTTGCAGCCCTCTACAAAACTCATACAGGTATTATATTGATTATGAAGAGGTTTTTGAAAATCTTTTTGTTGTTTTGTTCTTATTCTGATACTACATCCATTTGTTATGGTTTTCTTTTGTTAAAATTCCCATTGCTCAGGTTATTCTCCTGTAGGCTCAGGTGGTGCTTTATCTGCTTTGTCCTTCCAGGTTATCCTAGTATTCAGTAATGCATCGTTACTGAGTAAAAAGAAGCAAATCAGCAACTTAGAATGGGAATAACTCCTGAATAAATGAGAGGTCTTGATTTCTATGCACTAAGCACTATGCTGTGACACTTTGGCCTTCCATTTGCCTTGGTCAGATTCCCTGTTCTTTTTTGAAGCCTGGAAAGAAAAATAAAATTGCTAAGGAAGAGTCCCTTTTGACAGTCATGCATATTTTTATCTCTCTCTTTTTCCAGTGCTGGAGATTGTTTCCAGCCCATTTAACTGCAAATTGAGCTCTCTGATCCCTCTAGTTTCCTATCTCCATGGAAACCACAGTTATTACCTGATTTGTTCTTGTGTTGTAAAGGGGGGAAAGCTTTTAACTCAAAAGCTGCATGCAATCACTATGATTTTTTTTAACCTTTACCCGAATATTGTCAGTTCAAAGACTTCCTCCATTTCACTCAAAAATATGCCTTCTGTTTTGACAGAAATCAACATTTGCCCACATATTATAGCTTAAATTTTCATCTGCCAGTTATAAAAGGGTATTTGAAAAATAGTGATAGCAACCTTGTATGTATTTTTAAGGTTTATAAAGCACTTTACTTATGTTGTCTCATTAGATCTTCAGAACAACCCCAGGAGGTAGATTGCCTTATTATCTTCATTTTACAGATGAGGAGATTAAAGCAAACAGGGATTAAGCAACTTGCCCAGGGTCACACAACTAATAAATTTCTGAGGCTGGATTCAAACTCAGGTCTTTTTCACTTCAGGCCAGAAGCTTTATGTACTGCACTCTCAGCTGCTTTAAATTATTTTGGTGAGATCCTTTCTTTTGGAGTATTATAAGCTACTCAGCTGGCACTTCAAAAGATACAACTACTTTGAAATATGTCTAATGGTACTTAGAAAACTGGGAGGTCACATTTATTGATATAAGCTGTAAATTTAGACTAGCAGAGAAAATAATAGAATATATTTCATGGTTGTAAGGGAACTTCTAAAGTCATGTAATCTGAACCTTACTGAAACCTGAGTCCCTTCTCTCTATCTTATCTATAGATATTGATCTCAGGATTGATCCCTAGAGCTGTTTATACCTTCTAGATACCTATCTATATCTGTGCAGATATCTATTTCCATCTGTAGATAGATTAGAAATAATATCCTTCATTTGCAAATCTCCAATATTAGGGAACTCTACCTCTCAAGGTAGCCAGTTCCCTTTTTCTTTTTCTTTTTTTAAACAATTCTGGAGGTTAGGAAGTTCTTTCTTATGTTATGCTAGAATCTGTCTCCTTGTAAACATTGGTCCCTAGGCTTACATTCTGAACCAAGCAGAATAAGTTTGATTCTTCTTATATATATTTAATTCTTCCAAATACTTAAAGACAATAACCAAGTAAGTTCAGTTCAGCAACAGCTTACTAAGCATGTACCATTTGCAGAGCATTTTGCTGTGTTGAAGGATATAGTAAATTTACATAATACAGCATCTACCTCTACTCTCAAGGACATTACATTCAAGTCACAGGATTGAGCAGAATATGTAAAAGGCATAGGGTTAAAGATTTACAGATGGAAGAGACCTTAGGAATGATCTAGTTCAGCCCCCTCCATCTACAGGTGAGGAAACCAAGGCCAGAGAGCTTCAATGACTAGCTTGTATATGCTTGTTTGCAGGCTGTCTCCCCACTATATTGTAAGCTTCTTGAAGGCAGAGACTGTCTTTTGCCTCCTTCAGTATCCCCAGCACTACCTGGCATATAACAGGCACTTAATAATTGTTTATTGATTGATTGCCCAAGTTCTTATAGGTAGTATGTGACCAAGGTGGAGCAGAGTTCCCCTGACTCCAAATCTAGTATTATTTCCATCATAGGATGATGTGACATGTACCCAAAATTAAATTAAAATAAGGCATATTTCTGTAGATACCGTTTAATGGTTTACTGAATACTTTTCCCACAACATCCCTGTAAGTATTGCAACATTATTATCCCATTTTACAGATGAGAAAACTGAAGCCCAGAGAGGGTAAATGATTTGCCCAGAATAGGCCTCAGAGCGTGGAGTCAAATGCAGGTTCTCTGATACCAAAACTAATATATGCTCCACTGCACCAGCATAATTGTGTTATTTAGATTAAATTAAAGTTTTGGAAATCTTAATGGGAGGAAAATTGCTTCTAGCTAAAGGATCAAGGGATGGTCCATAGAGGAAATGATGTTTGAGTTAGACTTGAAAAGATAAGCTAAGGATTTTAGGCAGAGAGAGAAAGTGAAATGGAGAAAGGAAAGTTCAGGACATGTTTGGGACAGAAGGATAAGTCTAGATTGTCTGGAATGTAAAGTATGAGATGGATCTCTAGGGTTGAGGTGGCATCAGGTTATTGAAGAGCCTTGGTTATCAGACCTAGACTTTTGGATTGTATTTAGTTGGCAATAGGAAGCCACTTAAGATTGTTAAGCATATGCTTCCTGCCTTTGTTCTCTTTCCCTCTCAGTGTAGGTAGATCTTTTAAAAGGCTTTTGTAGTAGTCCGAGTAGGTGGTGATGCAGTGGTGATTGAAAAGAACTGGGAGAGATGTCACTTGGGATAGAATCTATAGGACTTGGTAGCAGGAAAGAAGGAAGACACACCAAGCATTCAGACATGGGAAAAAAAAGTAAATGGTAGGAGAAGAAAGGGGTCAGAGGAGGAGGAGAGGAATTAACATGGTGTGCTTTGAGCTTTGCTTATCTTTGATCCTCAACTTTTTGACATAGCTGCTCTTATCCCCATTTTTCAGACCAAAACCTCAGGCTGAGGAAGGTTAAGTGAGTTACCCTAGATCATACCTGATAGGTTGCTGATCTTATGGACTCGAAGTCCAGTGCTCTGTCCGCTGTGTCACTTAGCTACCTCTGACCACCAATAAACATAGTGAGTTCAGAAGGTACTTGCATGTGGAGATGTCTGGACATTGATGAGCTCTCCCTGGCAAGGTGTCCTATAGGCAGTTTGAGCTGTGAATCTTTGTTTTTGTTTTCTTTTCTGAAAGTTGAGAGTTTTCACTTTCCCTTCAGTTATGATCATCAGAAAATGATATCATTGTCTTTTGAAATATATATCTATATCAGCTCTTTACCTGCTTGAAATAATTCTTCTTCTTGCCGAGAAATAATTTGTCTTATTTTAAGTTTTTAAAGTTATTTTAAAAATAATTTTCTGAAGGTAATGTTAGATGGCACATTGAATTGAGTCCTAGGCTTGTAAAAAAAAAAAAAGATAAGTTCAAATCCTGTCTCCTACACTTATTGACTTTGTGACCTTCACTATACTTTGCTTTCCTCAGCCTCTGTTTCTTTGTAAAATGACTTGATAGCCTTCTTCCATCTCTAACACTTTGATCGTGTGATCTGAAGATTTTTCGTGTAAATGAAAAAAGTGACTTAGGTTTTACTAATGTACTTTGGAAATTTAGAGAAGTTAACTATAATTATATATTAACTATAGCAAGAAAGATCCTTTGACAAGCAGAAGCCTTTTGGTTGTCTTTCTTTCTTCTTTGTAGGATATAGATTGCCTTAGTCTATAGTGCCTGGAGGTTACATTTAGAGGTGGTGTTCATTATGTTGACTCTTATTGTTATCTGAGTCAAATTAATTTTAGAGGTCTGGTAGGAACTGTTTATGGCAACAACAACAAACAAAGTTTAAAATCCCTGGAATAAATCTTAGTCACTCTTTATAGCTATTCATTTTTCTTATTAAGCCTTCAGAGGTTGTGTTGTGAGCAGAAGTCTTTCCCATCAGGGAGGAATTGTATTGGCTCTAGTACTACACCCCAGATGATCTCATTTCAAATTCCCAGGATCTCACAGGGAACCAAAGGAGATCAGGGATCCCACACCTCCTTTAGTTGTCTGGCCAAATACGCACAAACCAAAATTGCAACATACTGTTTAATATTAATGTTTTGCTAGATAGTTTTATGTGCAGTAATAAGACATTATCTTTTAAATGTGATTTCCTATAGTTTTGGTATGTCTAGAAGAATACATCTCCGAATTTTATGATCAAAGTCAATAGAAAATTAACTGTCAAATTTTAGACACTCAGAAATATTTGAAGATAATTTTTCATTTTTGCATGTCATAAGGAGTCCTTTCATTTTAAAATAATAATAAAAAAGATTTTATCAATCAAGTATTTCCGATATGCTACCTTTTTTAAAACGATCACCCCACCACTGGGTCTAATGGCACACACCCATAATCCCTGCCATTGGGTTAGCTACAGGGGTAGATCTTGTAAACTTTGGTGTTGTGTGTTGAAGTGGGCTTTGTGTGTTTGGTGTCTGCACTACCTGGGAGAAGAATGAGCCAGCTAAATTGGAAACAGTAGATCCAAGCTCACCTGCCTATCAGAGGCGGGATTAGGCTTCCAGCCTGGGTTAGATGGGAAGATTTCTTTAAAAAACAACAAAAAAAACTGCTTCCGTGGTGTTGTTTCTGTCGGCCTTGATTACTGAATCAGCATACTTACTGATCTCCCTATTTCCAGTCTCTCCCACTAGTATTTAAAGTACTCTTTAATCTCCCTCCAACCCAAGAGAAATCACTAAGAGCTGTATAACTCTCCTTTTAGGCTCTACCTATTTAATGTCAAGAGGAACACTCAAGACTTTCTAAAAGAGGAACCACAGAAAGGTGGTTTTTCTTTGGCAAAGTGATAGCAGAGTCTTCATGTAATTCCTATTAACATGATGTAGGAGGTAAAATATCTTATTATTAAAATATCCTTATTGTTGGCTAAGTAATCTAATCCTAGATCTATCCCTATCTATTCGTCCTGAAAGTTTCATGCTCATAGAGATAATGATGCAGCAGGTGATGGAAAAAGGATGGAAATTCAAGTGGCTGAAATTGGGGGTACTGAAATGTGTTTCCCCATTTCCAGGAAGGGAAGATGGGATAGTATGAAAGGCTTGTTTATTCCTAGGATTAAAGTAGTTGACTTGTTACCTTGTCCATTCTGCCAACCATTGCAGGGCAGAAAAATGGCAGTGGTTTGGTAGGAAATCAGTTAAAGACCTAATGATCCTCACTTGATCTTACCATTTCTGTTACTTATTGTCCTTTCTCTTTTCTAAGACATTTGAGAAAGCCATTCACATTCATTGCTTTCACTTCTCCTCTTGCTTAATTCTTTTTTTTTTGCCATTGACTTTTTAAAAAAATTATATATTTTTTCCCATAGCACATAAAAACAATTTTATTAATTGTTTTTTGTTTTTTTTAATTTTGGGTTCTGAATCTTTTTCCACCACTCCTCCCCTCCCTCCTTGAGAAGGCAGGTAGTTCGATTATTTTTATTTTATATATACACACACACACACACACACACACACATATATATATGTATATGCACATATATGTATATACACATACACATACACACATAATATATACAAATATAATATACATGTAATACATAACATACATAATATACATATACATACATATGTGTGTGTATACACACACACATACTTCCATGTTAGCCATGTTGTGAAAAAACACAGGCAAGAAAAAAGAAAAAGAAAAAAATTTTGAAAGTATGCTTCAATCTTCATTCAGACTCCATCAGTTCTTTCTCTGAAGGTGAACAGCATTTTTCATCTAAAGTCCTTTGGAACTGTCTTGAACATTGTACAGTATTGCTGTTACTGTGTATGACATTCTCGTGGTTCTGCTTACTTCACTTTACATCACTTCATATAAGTCTTTCCAGGTTTTTATGAAAGCATCTTGCTCCTCATTTCTTATTGCACAGCAGCATTCTGTCACAATCATATACCACAGCTTGTTCAGCCATTCTCTTTGATAAGCATCCCCTCAGTTTCCAGTTCTTTTCCACCACAAAAAGAGTTGCTATAAATATTTTTGTAATTAGAGGTTCTTTTACTTTTTCCATTTTTAAAAAACCTCTCTGGGATACAGATTTAGTAGTGATGTAGCTGGGCCAAAGGCTGTGCATAGCTTTATAGCCCTTTGGGCATAGTTCCAAATTGCTTTCCAGAATGGTTGGGTCAGTTCAGTTTCACCAACACTGCATGAATGTTCCAGTTTTTCCACATCCCCTCCAATATTTGCCATTTCCCTTTTCTTTCATATTAGCCAATCTGATAGGTGTGAGATGGTACCTTAGAGCTGTTTTAATTTGCATTTCTATTGATTTCTTCTTATGAAAACTGCCTGTTTATATCCTTTGACATTTTATCAATTGGGGAATGACTCATATTCTTATATATTTGGCTCAGTTCTCTATATATTTAAGAAATGAGGCCTTTATCAGAGAAACTTGATGTAAAATTTTCCCCAGTTTTTTGCTTTACTCCTAATCGTGGCTACATTGGATTTGTTTGTGTAAAAATGTTTAAATTTAATGTAATCAAAGTTATCCATTTCATATCTTGTAATGCTCACTCTCTCTTGTTTTGTCATAAATTCTTCCATTATCCATGGATCTTACAGGTAAGATATTTCATGGTCCCCCAATTTGCTTATATTACCTTTTAAGTCTAAATCATGAATCCGTTTTGACCGTATCTTGGTATACAGTGTAAGATGCTGTTATATACCTGGTTTATGCCAAACTGCTTTCCAGTTTTCGTAGCAGTTTTTGTCAAATAGTGAACTCTTATCCCCAAAGCTCAGATATTTGAGTTTATCAAATACTAGACCACTGTGTCATTTACTATTGTGTCTTGTATAGCTAATGTGCTCCACTGACCTCCCCAATCCTAAACACTGCAGAATCTCATCATTCAACTGAAACTGCCTTCTCCTGAGTTACTAGTGATCTCTGAACTGACAAATCTAGTGACCTTTTCTTAATTCTCATCCCTATTGACTCCTGTGCAGCGTCTGACATTGCAGGCCGCCCTCTTCTCCTGTCTATCTTCTGTGTTTCTGTGATCGCTTTTTCCTTTCTTTCCTACAGCTCCTTCTCATGCTCTTTGCTGGTTCTTCTTCTGCCATACCCTCTACACGTGGGTGTCCCTGAGGTCTGACCTGGGCTCTCTTATGTTTTTCCTCTGTGCTGTCTCACTTTGTGACCTCAGCACCTTCCTTGAATTCCATTGTAATCTTTATGCGGTTGATTCCCACATCTGTCTGCTCAACCCTGGCCTCTCTCCTGAGCGTCCCCAGCTGCCGTGTGGACATCTCAGAGTAGATGTCTTACAGGCATTTCAGACTCAACACGTTCAAAACAACTTTATCCCCAAATCCTCTTTTAACTTCTCTGTTATTGTCAAGGGGACCACGGTTCACCCAGACCTGTAACTCCATGGTCATTCTTGTCTCCCCACTCTCATTTATGCCATGTATACAGTCTATCGTAAATCTTGTCATTTCTGCCTTCACAACATCTCATATTTCCTTTTCTCTCCACTCACACATCCACAATGCTAGTTCAAACTGTTATCAGTGGCACAATTAAGAGACACCTATTGACTAGTGAATTAAGTAGAAACTTTCATTTGCTGAGAGTTGAGGAAGGATAGATAATAGAGACTAAAGTTAACTGATTTGCCCAAGGTTACACAGGCAGTAAGTGTCAGAGCCACTTCAGATCCATTGCTTTCAACAGTCATTTATTAAGTGCCTACTATGTGTAAGATAACTGCTAGACACTAGGGGCGCAAAGATGAAAATGAAACTGGCCTTGCCCCTGACAAATGATTCTGAAAATAAGGGTAAGTCATTTAGGAAGGGAGATACACCACTGATAACTGGAGGTGGGAAAGGCTTCTTGGAGGACATAGCACCTAAGTTAAACCTTATATGGAGATAAGGACCCTTAGGGGCAGAATTGACAAAAGAATGCATTTTGTCATGGAAAAATGAGATTAAATGTTGAGTTTAGAGAACTAATAGTTCACTGCACTATTCCTCAAATGTTACCCAAAACAAATCTTTTATGATGGATGTGATGGAGTATGGAGGTATTTTGGGTAAGAGAGGCTTTCCTAGTGCCCCTCTCAGCTCATGTCACTCATCTATTCCTTGGATATGCTTAAGGCCAATGCTAGAAAGGGAGGGGGAGAGGACAGTCTTTGTGTCCTCTATAAAGCTCCCACCCATAGCAGAAAGAGGAGCTGACCAGTGCTTCTCTCTCTACCACCAACTTTCCATCTTATACCAGACCCATTTTTAACCTCAATTAAGAGTTAAGGAAAAAGAGACTTTTATTTCAAAATGGAAATAACCATCCCCATCTTTTCTCTGGCTTCTACCAATTGGAGAAGCTGAGTACTAAAAAATACGGATGCTAGACAGGTAGAAAATCCTACCCACCTGGGGCCCCTTAAATTGCATATCCAGAGATTTTCAAATAAGCTTAAATCTTTGTTTTAGAGGATCCAATCCAACTTTGTTTTTTAAATTCTCTCCCTATATCCCCTCTCCCACCCCAGCCAATGATCCCAGAAATGCTGTCTGGTGATCCTGCAGGCCCTCTCTAGCAGTGACTAGCTTTCTCTGTTTCAGAATATCATTCTACACACTGAGTGCACAAAGACAAGAATGCTTGTCTCTGCTCAAGGTTTCCTTCCCCACTAAGCTCCCAGGGAATAAAATATCCTTCACCTTGGGACACAGCCCGGAAAACCCAGGTCCGTGCTGAGTGCATCCTCCTCGATCTGGGGATTTACTACTTGGGAGTTAGGATGGGGTTAGAATCTAATGGGAGGACCTAAGCTTCCAGCGCAGCTAATTCCCCCTCAAATCACTAACTAAAATCTGTAGCTGTTAGTACTTTGAATTCACAGCTATCTTGTAGTGCAGCTGTTTACTAGTAGAACATAATGTTAGATTTTTAAATATCATCTAACAGCATAACAAGAAATTAGAGGAGATACCAATTATTTGTGTCTTATGTATAGTTGTGTGAAATACTTTTCATTTTCTGGTTTTGGGGTTTTTTTTAATTTAAACTATACTAAAAACCAGAAATTAAATAGAAAAGTCTGTTTGCTAGGTTACTCTTCTAATTTATTGGAGTAATAATATTGAGTTAAGTAAAAATCTGGTATAGTTTCCATTAGAGCTTAATATATATATTCATTTTTTTAGACAGTAAGTAATAAAAAAAACTTAGGAAACACTGAGTTTAGATATCTATAGATCTAAGACAATAGGTTTTTTGTGATTCATGTTGTGGATATTTTTCCATCAAATTAGGAGTACACTACAAAAGTGAGGTTTTATAAGAGAAAAAGGAGTTAGAATTGATAAAGGAACCTTGCTTTACAGACCCAGTGACCTTGATCTTTTCTGAAAACCAGCCTGCAACAGTTACCATGGTAACAGCATTGTTGGGGGCATTTTCATGATTGTTTCAAAGGTTATTTTTCACGTTGTGTTATGTCAGTCACTATACGATTTTGTAAGAATAAAGGGTATTAATTCTGTGCCTCTGGATCATATTTAAAAAAAGTATAGGCAGCCTCCTCCTAGAAGATTAAGTGTAGAACATTAATAAGCAGTCTTCACCTTTTGTGTGAAAAATGGAATGAATATACTACAAACATTTCAGCATTCTTGATTTTCCTTTATTGATTTTATACTCAAAAAAATATTTAGCTTCTCAACTGGTGTCTATATTTTAAGTATTGAGGTTTCAATGCAAAGATGAATTGGAAGCAAACTCCAAAAGGTTGGGGTTTGTGGGTTTGTTTGTTTTGCTTTTTTGTGGGTTTTTTTTTTTTTTGGACTAGAGGAAAAGGGATAAGTATCCATAAAGAGTTGACTATTATGAAATGGCCATTGTGTAGTCCTTGGAGTTTCTTGGCTCTGTCATGTAAAAAAAAAAAAAAAAAGAACCAGGGAGAGCCCATATGGAACTCAAATAATAGAATAAGCTATTGTGCTCTTATTTCTAACTTGTCAAGGAAAATGACATTTTGTTGGAATTTTCTAGGTTTTTTTTTATGATAGAGTCTAACCTCTCCTTTCAAATTATTTTTAGGTTTAGCTGTTTGATGCTCTCTGACTGTGTAGAACAAATCAAATCTTCACAGTTATTGTTCATTTTGATTAAGCTTTTGTTAGGTACCTACTATTAACCTAAAAATGTAGTTTTACTCTTTACAACACTAGGAAAAATAAAATTATATTTTATATTGGGATATTTTCCCTCAATATCTAACTCTGATATAGATGTCCTTTGTTCAAAATTCCCTTGGGACCATTGTAGCGGAATTTTCAGTTATTTGAATGTTCATTTTTTTGGATCAGTAAGGCCTTCCTCTCTGGAATATAGGCAGTCTGTTATCCCACTTCCATGCCATAGAATATGTCAAACTTTCAAACTAGTTTGTTTTTGCATGAGTTAGAAATGCTAATTGTACTCTGACTTTGTGGTAGAAAAAATTTCATATTGTTTATACTCTTCAGTTAAATTTCTTTTTAGACGTAAGTCACAACTTCAGAAAATTTAGCTAGGTCATTAATTTTATAATGAGCTAATTATTAATATAGTCTGGGTATTTGACCCTTACATGATTTACCCTGATAAAATTGTTTTAAGGAAAATACCAAAAAAATTAAGATTTTTTTTTCTAATAGTTTAAATGATTTTTAAAAATGATTTCCAATTGAAAATTTTTTTTTCAGTACTTTTTATACTTATAGTTGATATAAATATTCAGAACAGGATTCAGGTCTTCCTTCTGACTCATTCTGGGTATGTGACCCTGGACAAGTCATCTAATCTTCCAGTTTTCTAGGTAAGTCTTAAGGCTGGAGAAAAGGTATTGATCTACATTGGCAGACGGAGTTTTAAAACCCTGGAATTTTTTATGTGGGTGAAATCAGAGGTCTAGTCACTTTTCCTTATCTCTATAAAAATAACACAGATTCTCTCAGCCAGATAACATCTTGGGTGTCTTTTCTTTAGTCATCTTTGTTTTTAAAACTGATTTTACAACGAACAGCTGATGTTTAACATTTCCACATAGTTTTTTTTTAAAGATATTCATATGCATAAGGGACAGTATATGTTTATACATACTGTTGTAATGAGGCATAGAAAAGAGAAAGGGGTGATTTTTGTGTTGTTTAAAATAAGTGGAGCTGTAAATTGATTATGACTACAACATATGGAGGAGTTTGTCCAGGGAAACAATTATAGAGAATTTCAAAATGGTTTCTTTATGACATATTTTTATAGTTTTTCTTATAGTATACCATAAATTTTACATTATATTTACGTTGTCATAACCAGTAAAAGTTATGATTATGAGGTTATTTATCATTGATAGATTTTATAAGCATTTAATGAAGGGACTATTTCTTTTTAAAAAGTAGTTTTTCCCAGTATCCTCTGCCTTCTCAGAGAGCCTTATCCTCTAACAAATAACATTTTTTTAAGACAAGAAGAAGAAACATTTAGCACAATTGATCAATATGTTGAAAAAGACCAAAAACATGTGTTCTCTCTGTGGACCTTACAACCTCCCAAAAGGAGTGGGTTTTGGAGCCTCTTCTTATTTCTTGTAAGCCATGCTTGCTCTTCATAGTTTTGTAACTTTCACTTTGTATATGGGGTGGGATGGCACTTTGCATTGTTGTAGTCACTGCATTCTTGGCTTTCCTTACTTCGTTCTTTATCAGTCTGTGTAGATTTTTCTATGCTTCTCCGTATTCATCACCTTCATAATTTCTTGCAGCAGGGGCGGCTAGGTGGCCCAGTGAATAGAGCACCGGCCCTGGAGTCAGGAGGACGTGAGTTCAAATCCGGCCTCAGACACTTGACACAAAAAACTAGCTGTGTGACTTTGGGCAAGTCACTTAACCCCAATTGCCCTCCAAAAAGAAAAAAAAAAATTCTTTTAAAATTATTTTATAAACTAAATAAAATTTATTATTTTATTTTATAAATTTAATAAAATTTACATTTATTTTATAAAAAAATAATTTCTTGCAGCAAAGTAATATGGTACTACATTCATGTACTACAATTTGTTTAGCATTTTCAAATTGCTATATCTGTACTTTCTCATTTTTCACGATCAAAAAAAGTGCTGGTATAAATGTTTTGATGCATGTGAGGACTTTATTACTAAGGCCTCTCAAGTATAAGCCCAGTAATGGAATTCTCTTGGGTCACTTTGTTTATTTAATTCCAAATTGTTTTCCAAAATTGTTAAGCCAGTTCATACCAACAGTACAACAGTGTGTGTACCCGTCTTCCCAGAGCTCCTCCAATATTGACTGTTGTCATCTTTGCCAGTTTGCGAATTGTGAGGTAAAATATCAAGGTTGTTTTGATTTCCATTTTGCTTATCATTAATGATTTGAAGCATTGTTTTATATATTTGTTAATACTTTGGAATTATTTTGAAAACTTCATATTCTTTGACCACTTATCTATTAGGCAGTGGCTATTTGATATACATACATACTCACATATCTGTTAATTGTTTATATATCTTGGATACCAAACCCTCATCAAAGAAATATGATAAGAAGATTTTTTTTCATTTCATTTGTCTGCTTCCCTTATCCTAGGAACATTAATTTTTTCTTTGTAGAAACTTTTACTTTCACGTAAAGAAAGTTATCTATTTTGCCTTTTTGAATTGCCTTTGTCCCTTGTTTGGTCAGTAATACATCTCTTACCCATAGCTATGAGAGTTATATGATTTGCTTCTTTCCTAGGTTTTTTTGGTAGTATAATTTTTAATATTAAGGTCACATATCCATTTAGAATGTATTGTGGAATATGATGTAAGATCTTAGTCTAAGCCTAATTTCTGCCAACTGCTTTCTAGTTTTCTCAGCAATTTTTTAAAAAATCAAATAATTAATGCTTTCTTGAGTAATTCTGCTTTATCAAATACTGGGATGTGTTCCTTTGTTTCTTATTCTCCATGAATTGAATATTCCAAAGTTATAAATCTTAATTTGGGGGGGATAATTTTAATAATTTTAAAGATTTTTAATAAAGAAAAGTAATAAGAAACAATTATGTCAGTTTCCTCATCTCTAAAATAAGGAGTTTGTTCTAGATGGTGCCTGAGGTCTCTGCCTTTTCTAAATCTGTGATTTACTGTAAGAAGAGTATAGGGTATAGGTTAGCTGTGATGCCCTTCCCTTTAGACATTTGCAAAAATTTATGTATGCTTCAGAATAACTGTGATCATCATTGTGGTAATTCCCTCTATCTTAATTCTATTCTTCTATGGGTAAAGATCATAATCCATTTGTGCTGTCTTATTGTGTCCAATCATTGTCCACACCTTCATAATTAAAGGATCTACTCCAAAAATGGGTAGTGTTCCCGTAGAAATTTTAACATTCCATGAGTGCCAGTGTACATCAGAATGTCACTTTGTTATCCTTCACTCATTCATTTCCTTGATATCTTTGATATTATACTACAGCTTGCTTATGTCCACATATGTCTGTTCATTGCCCTGTGGGTAATTGCACTTTTCATTCTTTGGAAACTAATATCCCGTGGTTTGTAGACTCACAGCATCATTGGAATATTGATATTAAAGATGAGATTTTCTGTCCAGAAGCAGCTTGGAAACATTGAAAAACAGTTTCTAAAATGCAATCCATGCTTTCTCATGTTCAGTCCTAAAACTACCTCATTATCATTAAGTGAGTTCAGTCCAAATATAAATAGTGACAGACTAATAACTCCATTGGCAACCTAACCACTTTGTGTGTCATGATCTGGACAATATTCATTCTTCAGTTAATATGGTTTTTTTTTCCCTCTGTTTGGATTACAAAATGAATCACTTTCAAGTATCCATTGAGGAGGCCTTATAATATTCTGGGTCTTGATATAGTCAGTGCAGTGATTCCATTCTATCCCTCACCCTCTGTATCTGACCATTTATCAGGTGTTATTGATTTTGCCTCTAAAGCAACTCTTCCCCTTCTTTTATACCCTGGCTTAGCCCCACATTATATATGTAAATCACACAATTGTTTAAGTGTATATACATTAAATATATATTTATTTGAATCTTCTTTGTAGGAAGAATGTCAGGTAATTAAATTGAATTTACAAATTTATGCCTAATTACTGTTCACCTAGCAAGACTTTCTGTAGAAATGGATAGGACTTAAAAGTTGGAGTAAAGTGTAGTAAATTGCTGTAACTCTCCCATATTCACCTGCAAACAGCCATAAAATAATGCCCCCAAAGAGATCCTAGAATAGCAGAACCAACAAAAATTTGGGGTGAAAAAAATCTTTTAGCCCAAGAAACATGAAAGATCAGCACAAAAAGGCCCCCTGGCCTTCACTTAATCTATCGTGGTAGACAAAAGTAAAACACTGTCAAGAAGAGAAAGGGTGAAAGGAGAAGGAGGACAAACAGGAGGAAAGATAGGATGGAGGAAAATACGAAGTTAATAATCATAACTGTGAATGTGAATGGGATGAAATCTCCCATAAAATGGAAGCAGATAGTAGAGTGGGTGAAATACTAGAATCTTACAGTATGTTTTTTATAGGAAACACATGAAACAGAGAGACAGAGAGAGTTAAGATAAAGGGTTGAAGCAGAATCTATTATGCTTCAGCTGAAATTTAAAAATAGGGCTAGCAATCCTGATCTCAGACAAAGCAAAAGCAAAAATAGTCCTAATTGTCATGGGTACCAGCCCCAAGTGTGTGCAGAGACATGAGAGAGAATTAACCAGGCAATGTGGGTAGTTCAGGGAAGAACCATGAGCTCCATTTAATGATTTTTTTGATCAAGATTTTTATACAGAAAGATGAAAGGATTCAAGTTTTACTATCATTGTCTTAATCCTGTTAATTCTTGGAAATAACTCAGATAAAATCAGACTCCTTAATCCTAGGCACCAACAGGTCTTTGGGAAGTCAGTTAACTTTAAAAGGGCATAGCAAAGAGTATGCAAAGAGAGTAGGCTTCAAAGTATCTTAGGTTTGTCTAGGTATAATCATTGTCTTTAGCCTGTTATATCTCAGAACCAACACAGGATGAATAATCTAATAAGGGACATGTCTTTTCAGGTGTCTGAAGTTTTGGGGGCAAAGGCCTTGATGTCAGGGTCTCAAACAAAAGTCCTTTTAAGTGTAACTCCAGGGGTTCCTCAGGGAGCAGACCTTATGCAAAGTTTCTAGATGCATCACCAAAAGATCCTAATTAGAGCACACTATCTAGATCTTTATCTGCATCCTGGCCTCTTTGATTCCCCACACCTAATTAAAAAAGAGATAAGGAAGGAAACTACATTTTGCTAAAAGGTATGATAGATAATGAAGTAATATCAATACTAAAGTATATACCAAATGATATAGCATCCATATTCTTAAAGGAAAAGTTAAGTGAGTTACAGGTTCATTACCAAATAAGAGGTAGCATTATGAAATGTATAATAGATCATTTTGATTATATTAAATTAAAAAGCTTTTGCACAAACAAAACCAATGCAACCAAGATTAGAAAAAAAACAAAGGTGGGAAGCAGTCATTATAACTCGTCTCTGATAAAGGACTCATTTCTCATATATAGAGAACTGAGACAAAAATGTATGAGAATACAAGCCATTTCCTAATTAATATATGGTCAAAGGATATGAACAGTTTTCAGATGAAGAAATCAAAGCTCTCTGTAGGCAGTAGAAGTACTCTAAATCTCTTTTGATTAGAGAAGTACAAATAAAAACAATTCTGAGATACTGCTTCATGCCTCTCAGATTGACCAACATGATAAAAAAAGGAAAATGATAAATGTTGGAGAGGATGTGGGAAATGCTGAGCCAGGAAGAATAAATTGTAGAAACATAAGGCTGTTGAGAATAGTCAGAAAAGTAGTGAATACAGGTCATTGCAATGGAAATGAGAAAGCCAGTCATCCTCTGCCAGCACCTTCTCCCACCCTCTCTATCACTGTGAATCCTATCTCTCTAGGAGACAAGTTTTTCAAAACTTCTCAAAGCTCTTCCTTATGGAAGTCCTCCTGTGGGCCTTGGCAACTAGTTAAACTAGAACTCCTTGAAGAAAGGAGTGATTTCACTCTTTTTCTTTGTATTCCCAACACTTACCATCTTGGATCAGACTTTTCCACACATTATGCCCCTTTACCTACCCCTGCCATTGAACTGTAAACTCCTTGAGGAGATGTCTTGTTTTTATCTTCCCATACCCTGCATCTCACAGTGCTTGATAACATGTAGTCACTTAATAAATGTTTGTTTAAATGAATGAACCCTGAGAGAGAACTTTCCCCTCTTCTAACCCTAGATAGTTTGATCAAGTGAGTTTTTTTTAAGGATGGGATATCCATGGGCATGTTTGTAAGCAGCTAGGGAGGAGCCGCTAGATATGGAGAGATTGTATGAGGATTAGAGAAAGTAGAAATGATGAAATCCGCAGTCTGCCAGAAAGGATGGGATGAGATTAAGGACCCATATTGAGGGATCTGCCTTAGCAAGGAGAAAAGCCCCTTCTTCATGTGAGATGGGTGAAAGTAGTGCAGGAAAATGCTTGCGATATTAGATGGGAGGAAAAACTGAGCTCTTCATAAATTGTCTCTTTTTTTCAATGAAATGAGCTGAAAGAGTGGGAGGAGGGATACTTTGTGTGTATACTGCTGAGGGTGGAGGTGGAGGGCGGTCTTAAGGGGTACAATATTTGAAATAACGGTGATGAGTGTAATGGAGAATTGATTAGGAAGGTATAAAAGGCTTCCTTCTAGTCTCCACTGAAGTCCCACCTTGTACAGGAAGCCTTGGCCAGCCCTCAATTTTAATACCTTTTCTCTGATTCTCCCAATTTATCCTGAATATAGTTTGTTTGTACGGAGCTGTTTTCTCATATTTTTGCATTTTTTTTGCATATTCTCCTGTTAGACTATGAACTACTTGAGAGAAGGGAGATTTTTGCCTTTCTTTATATCCCCAGTACCTTCATAGTAGGTGCTTAATAAATGCTAGGTGACTGACTGAAAGGAATTTTTTCTTAGCTGTTTCTCCTAGTTTATCCTACCATTTTATCATCCAAAAAGGAATTTGTGGGTGCAGAACTCTAAGTACATTTCTGTTTGTTTTCGAAACAGAGTCATTACCGTCAATATACCCACCCTCCATTGTGCCACTTCTGAAGGTAGCAGGTGTGTAGTAAATGGAAGTTTACAGCAGAATAGCAATGACTAGATTTTTCTGTCCTCCTGAGCTTCACTGAAGAGAGCTCCTAGATTTTGCCAGTGTGAATTAAGATGTAATTGCTTTCCTAGAGCAATATGCTATTTTCTGTACATTCCCTGAATGCCAATGAAGGCAGATGAGGTAGGGATGGTGCCATACAAACATTCCATGGGGATGAGATAGATCAAATGAAAGTAAGAATGAAGGCTGCAGATGAAATCAGACCAAAACATAAAGAATGTCATGGAATAGGATTTTGCTTTAGCATTTTTAGAGGACTAATAAATGAACTCTGAGATATTCAGACTTTAGTATTTCTTTGAAACCTGTAATGATATTGTATATTTAATGTGTAATGAGATAGTCATAAGAGAGGGAAAATAGTAACTCTGGGTGACTTCTAAAGAGGTATGCAGCACCCTTAGGGAGCAGAAGGAGTTCCAGTTCTTCTACCAACTAGCTGTATGACTGATGTCACGGTCCTCTTCAGAAATGAAGGACAAACAACAGCAACGTGACTGAACAAATGACTTCACCTCTATATGCCTCAGGTTCCCTAGCTATAATGGGAGGATTGTATGAAAATAATCTCTGTGGTCACTTCGAGCTTTAAGAATTCCATAATAGGTGATTCTGGGAACAGAGGTCTCACATCTAACTTAGAACTTTCACAGCCTGACCAACAACCTTGATCCCCCCCCCAAATGGCAACTACTGTCAAGGATCAGCTGATTGTGAATGTCCTAAAGGAAGACCAGGTTTCTCATAACAAGATCACTGTTGTTGGGGTTGGTGCCGTTGGCATGGCATGTGCCATCAGTATCTTAATGAAGGATTTGACTGATGAACTTGCCCTAGTTGATGTAATAGAAGACAAACTAAAGGGAAAGGTGATGTTTCTTCAACATGGCAGCCTTTTCCCCAAAATGCCAAAGATTGTTTCTGGCAAAGACTACAATGTGACTGCAAACTCAAAGCTGGTTGTTGTTCTGGGTGGGGACGTCAACAGGAGGGAGAAAGTCATCTTAATTTGCCCCAGAGTAATGTGAATGTCTTTAAATTCATCATTCCCAATATTGCTAAATAGAGCCCTAATTGCAAACTGCGTATTGTTTCCAATCCAGTATTTTGACATATATGGTCTGGAAGCTAAGTGACTTTTCTAAAAACCATGTCTTTGGAAGTGGTTGCAATCTGGATTCTTCCCGTTTCTGTTACCTAAAGAGGGAGGGATTTGGTATCCATACTTCAAGTTGTCATGGATGGGTCCTTGGGGAACATGGGGGTTCCAGGTTCCTGTGTGGAGTGGTGTGGATGTTGCCAGTGTCTCTCTGTAGAATTTTTATCCTGCTTTGGGGACTGATGCCGATTCAGAGAATTAGAAAGATGTTCATAAATGGGTGGTTGAAAGTGCTTTTGAGGTGATCAGGCTGAAGGGCTATACTTCCTGGCTAGCGGCTTATCTGGCAGATCTGGCAGAAGGCATTATGAAGAGTCTTAGGAGAGTGAATCCCATTTCCACCATGATTAAGGGCCTGTATGGACTTAATAAGGATGGCTTCCTTAGTATCCCATGTGCCTTGAGACAGAATGGCATTTCAGATACGGTAAAGGTAAACCTGAATCTGCAAGAGTAGAGCCATTTAAAGAAGAGCACCGATACTCTTTGGTGAATCCAAAAGGAGCTGCAGTTTTAAAACTTTTTAATGTGCTACCATTTTACCATTGAGAGAAAATGATGGTGGTTAAGGGGTTGTGTGTGATGCTCTTTTCAAATAGGTCAAATCCTCCCTCTGATTAGTGACTGAACACAACACAAGTCTCAGTTAATTGGTGATAAGCAGAGCCAGCGCCTCACAGGTACATAACTACCTGCCTTGTAGATAGGTGCTACAGGTTCCCATTGGTCCAGAAGACAAATTCCTAGATACAAAACACCATAATGCAGTAGTAATACTTAATTGATGCAGCATTGATTACCTCTGTGCTCCTCCATTAAGTCTCTACAGCATGGCCCCATGTATCTATCACCTTTTCAGAGGACCTACTTTTGTCTATACATGCACACACTCACATGCATGGTATAATTCAAGCAAACACATATACACATGTACATATATATCTCAATAGTAAATTTCCATGTTATATTTAAAAATCTGTATATGTACAATACAGCCAGTTATTCAAGTGTCATACTAACCCTAAATACTGAATAAACAACAAATAACCGATAAAAAAGAATCTTTTTTTGCTTTTTTTTTGGAGGGCAGTTGGGGGGTAAGTGACTTGCCCTTGCCCAAGGTCACACGGCTAGTTTTTGTGTTAAGTGTCTGAGGCCAGATTTGAACTCAGGTCCTCCTGACTCCAGGGCTGGTGCTCTATTCACTGCACCACCTAGCTGTCCCCCCCTTTTTTTTTTAAGAATCTCTTAATAGAATAGAATACAAATCAGTTTATTCCTTTAAATTCGTTTACTTATTTTTCAGAAATTACTTATCTAATTGCAATTCTTTTTGCCTTTTTTTCCACATTCTTCCTTTCTGTTGTAATTTACACTTAATTGTCCATTAGCAGTTGAGGGGGGAAAATAGCTTCAGGAAGTAGTAATACTTAACGTTATGTTTCAGACAACTCAGTTGGGAAACATTGTCAATTCTCACTACATTTTTCTCTTTCATGGTCTCCTCCCTGCTAGAAAGCAAAATGCTAGCATGTATCATAGGCTAGCTTTGTGGTAACAGTTTTCAAATACTTCTTCTCTTGTGAGGATTTTCTTTGGGAAACTCCTTAGTGTAGATGAGTGGTGTGCTAAAATATTTTATGTGTTTTGTTTGTCATTTGTCTTAGCAGACTTCAGCAATAGTAAAACTACAGGGTTCCCCTTTTTGAAATGAGGTCGAGCTGCTCATTATTAAAAGATGTTATTCACCAGTTCCCTAGGTCTCTCAGTAAGCATGAAATAACCAGTAATTTGCCCAAACATTTCTGACTGAGCCAAATCAATAGATTTCCTTAGATTTGTAAAATTGAGACTTAACCATAAATAACTGTAGTCTGAAAGTGATTCAGAAGGATTCGTCTTTTGACAAGAGGAAAAGCTACTTACCTAACAAAAACAAGTCTAAAATATGTTTATCTCATCTTTTTAAAAACTTTTTCTTTTTATTGTAAAAGTTGTAAACATTACTGTTTTCCTGTTTTAGGAACAGAACCATAGAGCTGTGTATTAAACCATGAGTCTTCCTTATGTACAACTGTTTTAATCATTCACATTTGGTGTAGTAATAACGTCAACACTACCCTGCTTCTCGGTGTTACCTTCTAAAATTCTTCTTGTTTTCTTCTTTTTATTTTTAATGGCTCATTGATGGTCTTTTATTTCTTTTCTTCCTTTTTTCAAGTATTGTTATCACTGCCTGCCTACGGCTCCCTCCCATTAAAAATAAAATCTCTTGTAAAAAGCACAGTCAAGAAACGATTTTGTTTCATTGTTGTACATCTCTGTGCATCAGAAAGTGTTTCACCGTTGGTCCTTTGTAGTCATTGCATTGGTCACTTCAGTCCTTGTTAATGACTTTCCTTTATTGTAGTTTTAGTCATAAATTGTTCTCCTACTTCTTCTTACTTTATTCTGTGTCTGTTATATAAGTTCTCCCAGGCGGGGCAGCCAGGTGGTGCAGTGACTAGAGCACCGGCCCTGGAGTCAGGAGGGCCTGAGTTACTGACCTCAGATACTTAACACAAAACCTAGCCATGTGACCTTGGGCAAGTCACTTAACCCCAATTGCCCTGCCTTCTCTCCTCAAAAAAAAAAAAAAAAGTTCTCCTAGGACTTTGAATCCATCCCTATAAGATTACATTCTCTAACCATAATTTGTTAAGCCATTTCTCAATTAATGGGCATGCCTTTGATTTCCAATCTTTTGCTGCAACAAAAAGGTGCTGCTACAAATGTACACATGAGTATTACCTCTGTATTTGATCTCTTTTGGAGGGCATAAGCGTAGTAGTGGTATTACTGGGTTAAAGTATATGCCCAAATTTATGAGTATCAGAATCTACTTCCAAATTACTTTCCCAAATGGTTAGAGCCTACCAATAGTGTGGCTGTCCCTCACTATGCCCAAAGGGCCATAAAACGTTACATAACCTTTGATCCAGCAATACCACTCTTAGATTTGTATTCCAAAGAAATCACAAAAATGGGGGGGGAAACTATTGGTATTAAAATATTTATAACAGTTCTTTTTGTCGTAGCAAAGAATTGGAAATTGATGGGATACCCATCAATTGGGGAATGACAGAATAAGTTATGTCATATGATTGTGATGTAAGAAGTGACAAGTAGGATGCTTTCAGGAAAACCTAGAAGGATTACACATGCAGAGTGAAGTGAGCAGAACCAGAACATTGTATACAGTAACAGCAACATTGTGCGATGTTCCGTTGTGAAAAACTTAGCTTTTTCAGCAGTCCAATGATTCAAGTAAGTTCCAAAGGAATTATGATGAAAAATGCTGTCTACACCCAGAGAAAGAACGGACAGAGTCTGAATGTAGATGGAAGCGTCTTGTTTTTTACTTGTTTTTCTTGGTGGTATTTTCTTTTGATTTTTTTTTTGTCTGTCTTATTTCACAACATGACTAATATGGAAATTTATTCACGTATAATCTATCACATTGCTTTACCATCTCAAGAAGGGGAGAGGGAGAAAATTTGGGAATTCAGAATTTTTTAAAATGTGTTAAAAATTGGTTTTTTGAATGTAATTAGGGGGAAAAATAAAATATTAAGGAGTATTGCCTGCCCTCTCACATTGTCATTTTCCTTTTTTATCATCTCTGATAATCAACCTGAATCATGAAGTAGAACTCCATTCAAATTTTCATTCTTGTTATTATTAGTAATTTATTTTGATAAATGCCTCTTTGTATACTTAGACCATTTATTTATTGGGAATGATTCTTGCTATATACTTGACCTATTCCCTGCACTTTAGATGTTGGACCTCTGTCAGAGAAATTTGCTACCAAAAAAATTAAATATTCGTTTCCCTTCTAGTTCCAGTGCAGTGATTTTGTTTGTTCATAAGAGCCACTTTTATGTCATTGAAATCGTCCATTTTATCTCCTGTGATTTTCCCTATTCTTTGCTTAGATAAGGACTTTTTTCCTCCCTGTCCATGGCTGTGAAGTCATCTCCTTCCTGCTGCCTCTTATTTATTTCTTATGTGATCTTTTACACGTAGGTTATGTGTCCTGTTAGAGCTTATTGTTCTATGTGGTATGAAATGTTAGTCCAAACCTAATTTCTTTAAGACTGCTTTCCAGTTTTCCCAGCAGTTTTGTCTCATAGTGTGTTCTTCCTTACCTCAGCATTTGGAGCCCTTACTTAGGTTTGTTAAATACTGGGGACTTATCCTAGATTACTTCTGACTTATCCCAGCTCTTGCATTTTATCTTTGAGAATACTATTTGTATCACTCCAGTCTGTCTCCTGGTTTTTTGTTTGTTTGTTTGTTTGTTTGTTTTTTACCACATTTATTTTTGGTGACATTTGAATGTACCCATTACATTTGGATCTTGGCACATGTTTGTTTTGTTTTTTTTTTTGGAGAGCAGTTGGGGTTAAGTGACTTGCCCAAGGTCACACAGCTAGCTTTTGTGTTAAGTGTCTGAGGCTGGATTTGAACTCAGGTACTCCTGACTCCAGGGCCAGTGCTCTACTCACTGTGCCACCTAGCCGCCCCTGATCTTGGCACATGTTAAATGAAAGACATCACTAAGCCATGATAGATTCTGTCTCATTTTTAATACTTTGATTAGACTAATTAGTTTAAATTTAGTATAAGCTAATGTATTTATGCCTGTTTTCTGGCCATTTTTATATTCAAAAAACAACTAATGCAAAATCACTGAGAGCATTTTAAGTGATAGTTCTATAACTCACATGGCCTATGATATGAAACTCTTGAGAACAGTATGCTTCTGAAGGATTCATTGGTACTTTTGAATGTTAAGTGATTTTTGTTTAACATTTTATTTTTCCAAATTTGGTACAATAGCATGAAGCACCAATAAATGACATTTCAATATGTCAGTGACTTTTATGATTTAATTGACATGAGCACTGCCTCCGCCAATGCAGATTGCAGCTCCTCTGTGACTTAGTGTATAGATAAACCACAGCATACATAAAAAGATTTTTACATATCAAAGTAAATTTGAAGAATTGACTTAAAGATGAAGTCATATGCATAGAAAATTCTGTTTTCTCTGTATTAGTCTATTTCCACTTTTACTTTCCCTGGAATTTCATCTAAATTTAGAATTTGGTCTACTTTGCCTACACTCCAAAAAGATACTAAGTACATGAAAGGTCTGTTGTTCTGTACATAATAGAAAGTCTAAAAGTTCATTAAACCAAACAGTCTTAGCCGTGACTTTAAAAGAACTTTAGACTTTTTCTTCATCTTTGACCTTAAGCTGCCACCTTATGGTTAGAATTAAAATAATCTTTTTCTATCCTACAAAGTAGTGTTTAGATTTTGTTTGTTTTTGTGTTGCTACATAGGAAAGAGCTCCCAAAAAATTGCCTTTCAAAAATATGTATGATCTCTATTCATAATAGATGAGTAGTAAATGTTTATTATTCATAACAGATTTGAAGGACACTTGTCATCTGGCCTTCGTGGAGCAATTGTCCTGTTTAAATGAAAAGTTTCTTTGTTGGCCTTTTATGAGAACTTGGTAAAGAATTTTGGTGTTGATTATTGGGAATTAATGAATAATTAATGTTATTAAAATCTGATTGTTTTTCTTCTATCCCTCTCTTTCTGTTCTTTTTTTCCCCCAGCTCGAGACCACTCAGACTCTTCCGTGTTCTTTTATCTTTGGATTGTCTTCTACGTCATCAGCTCTTGCTATACTCTCTTCTGGGATTTGAAGATGGACTGGGGTCTCTTTGATAGGAATGCTGGGGAAAATACCTTCCTTCGGGAAGAGATTGTCTACCCCCAAAAGGTATGTACCCAAAATGTTCGTGTTTGTGAAAAGTGTTGAGCAGTCTCAGGACATGAGTTTGAGACTGAGAAATACAGTCATGTATTTCAGTTTGGAAGGGATTATGTAGGCCAGAGTTCTTAACATAGGGCATATGGATCAATTTTGTGAGATCTGTAAACTTAGGTGGGAAAAAATTTACATTTTTATTTCAGTATCATTGGTTTCTTTTGCAGTTCTATGTGTTTTATGCATTTAAAAATATGATCCTGATAAGGGGTCTTTATGTTTTTCCAGATTACTAAGAGTCCATAATGAGGAAATTGAGATTAGGACAGTGATTAATTGTGGAAATTTAGTGAACCACTGATTCCATCTCATGACTCAGTTATGGAGCTAGCTTAGTTCTGGTCTGAATTCTATTGTGTGAGAAAACTTTATTCAGTTAGGGGAATTTGGAGAAAACTTTGTTGCATCGAACCTAGTCCTGAATGGCTGGAAAACTGGCCTGTCTTTCCTTGCTGCTTAGAGACCCCTAACCAAGGACTTCAGTAATGCTTCCCAGCAACCTGGTCAGATCTGAAGACTGATGCAAGGAGTTTTCTCACAACTGTACATCTCAAACAACCCTGAAATCTGGCTCCATATTTATCAGTCAGTTATTGTTTTTGTGTTTCTTTGATTGTGTAGAGACATTTGGGGAGAGTGGTACACTTGTTTTTTCTGAATCCAGGGAATTACACCTGTTTGCTTACCCCCTCCCAACTTGGTGTATCAGCAGTGCAGTATTCACAATGCCTATGGTAACTATAAATATGCTGATGTGGTTATTAATCACAAAATATAACAGGCTTTCTACATTGGGGACAAAACTAGAACATTTATTCAAATACCAGAAAACTGAGTCCTAAAACCAGAAAGTCAAAGCCATCACAGTAGCTATGGAGTTGGCACACATAGTTAATACAGGAAACATCCATGTTCTCAGGCTTTCAAAACAGAACAAGCTACCTCAAGCAAAGATCCTCCTCTCCTCACTCATGGCAACTGCTCAGTTTCCATGCAGCTTGCCCCCAACAGCTCTGGCCTCCTGCATTCCTGTCCCTAGCAGTCTTCAGCAGGAGTCCTTAGCAGAAATTCTGGGTGGCTAAAAAAAACAGGAGTTTGTACCACCACCACCACTGCTACTGCTTCTAGTCACCACACTGGCTCCAGCTCAGCTCTAGCTTCCTCCTGCCCCACCCCTTCCTGCTACATCAGCAAGTTTAAGGGCCATGGAAGATCTTCAAATCCCATAACCCTTACACTTGGAAAGTCCCTAATCTTTCTTCCAATTATAAATCACATTACTTAATGTTGTATTATTTCCCCTTTGTCTTCCTTGATTAATTGTTTTTAATGTATAAAAATCTGTCTCCCCCTATATTCAGAGTCCAGGCCCAAGCTGAGGAGGTATCATCTCGGCTTCTTGGGAAGCTGCCATGCATTGCTTAATAAATCAATATGCTAGGAAGATCAAACCTTTGTTTCCTCAGTCATTTCATCTCTCACCTGCCACAGTAACAAAAAGTCAATTGGGGTCAACCTTAAATTCTAGATTAAGAAATTATTTGCCCAAGATTACAGAAATGGTAAGTAGCAGAACCAGGGTTGGAATCCTCCAAATCTAGCTCTTTTTCCATTATATCATTCTGCTTCCCATCGCTTAAGCTTTCTTGTGCTATAGATCAGATGCTCATGCAGAAGATAGATTACAAAGCATATCTGTTTAGCAAAAATATTTTAAAGTTCCCATTCACTACTTTCAAAAGTTCTTATAACCAAATCCCCTCACATCCATCAAACAGTTATAATGTTCACTTAGAATTCATTATAACACACTATGATTTGTGTATTTGTCATAGTCATGGATTTAGGGCCAGAAGGGACTTCAGAGGTCACCTAATCAAGCCTTTTCAGTTTACATAAAAAAAAAACTGGGACACAAAGAAGTTTAGTGACTTGTCCAAGGTGAAGTAAGTTTAATAAGTCAAAAAGCTGTGATTTAATCTCAAGTCCTCCAATGCCGTATTCAGTGTTCTTTGAAAGAACCTATAAAATTTTTATACAACTTCTTTAGGGAAACCATTTAGAAATCACTGGTTCAGTAAAAGAGGAATTGTTTTTTAAATGGATCTCTTTCCTGTGCCATGTCATAATGCCATTAAAACATCTGTATTATACTGTGAAGAGTCTGTGAGCTGTGATGTTAATTGACAGAGAAGGGCTATTTCAAATATAGATGAAGGATGGATTAAAGACGGAAGAATCAACTAGAAAGGCTGAGGATGGTAAATTCATAATAGCAAATGAGATAGTATTTATAAAATGGTATCAGAGTGCCTGGTACCTAATAAATGCTATATAAATGTTAGGTATTAGTTATTAGTAACAATGAGCAAAACAGCAACCAGCTACAATAATAGGAATGACTCATCTTTTTAAAGCTCTTTAAAGTTTACAGAATGCTTACCTCAAAACTAACCTGTATTTTAATAGGTATTAGATAATGATTGAAGCACATTGATAAAGATTTGATTTTGTTTTGTTTTTCAGTTAGTTTCACTAACAATCATTGTCTAGATCAGGGTTCTTAACTGTGTGTGTTTGTGATGGACCCAATTGTCAGTTTGATGAGTTTATGGATGCCTTCTCAAAAGAATGTTTTGTTCTATGTTATTGAAGGAATAATTAAACAGTTATTCAGTAATTGAAGGAAATGCTAAACTTCAGTTAGACTTTAGAGGCTAATATATATAAAGATTTAATTTTTTTTCCAGTACTCATTCACACACTTCCTTGAAATCTGTCCACAGACCTCTTGCCAGTAGACCTCAGATTAAGAACCCATGGTCTAGATCAGGAATACACTTCTAATTGATTCATTTTTTAATTGTCTTGATTGCTTACAAGAATGATTTTAATTGAACAAATTAATATTTCTCTTTGGAAATTTCCAATATTCCCAGTTGCTGCTGTTAATTCATAGTAATAATAATGTGAGGTCATTCCTTAACTGTCTGCTGGAAAATGACCTTGAAGGAAAGGGGAACACAGTTCTTGCCTTATTTGCTTAAAAATTCAAAAATCATTAATAATATTATTCATTATTAAGTACCTATTTTATGCCAAGCACATACTAGGTGCAGGGGATACAACATAGACAAAAATAAGTATAATACAGCATACTCTGGGAAGGAAAAAAACATTGACAACTAAGGGAAACAGGTAAGACCTTATAGGGAAAGCGTTGTCTGAGACAAATCTTGGAAGAATGCAAAGATTCTCCAAGGTATGGATAAGGAAGATAGTATATTCCAGGCATAATAAATACATGGAGGGCATGAAATAAATTTTCAAGTTTGGAGCGCAGTTAGAATAGGAGAACATTGTAGATAGAATTAATCTAAATTTTAACAAAGCATTTGTAAAGTTTCTCTTGCTGTTCTTTTGGAAAAGATGGTGACATGGGCTAGACAGTATAGAATTAGATGATTTCAGACCTAGTTGAAGGGCTAGACCCAAAGAGAAATCATAAATGATCCTATGTTAGCTTGGGGAAAAAAATCTGTAGTGTTCCAAGGATCTGTGATGGGGCTCTTTTAAAAATGTGTTAGTTATTTGAATTGAGGCATGCATAGCATATTCATCAAGTTGATACAGTCAGAATTTTCAGGGAAAAAAAAACAGCGTTCTTAATGGGAAAGCATTGGATTAGATCTAATAAAGATGGAACTCAGTAGGATAAAGGTAATGTCTTGCACTTGGGTTACAATAACCAGCCTGAGATGTATAAGATGAAAGGTGAATGGTTAGGTAGCAGTTTTTCCACCAAAAACCCCAACTCTGTGAGCTGTAGAGGACTACAAATTCATTATAAGTCAGCAATGTGCTGTGGCAGCAAAAAACACAGAATTGAGCTAATTAATAGAGACATAATATGCAGGGCTAAGAAGGTGATAGTCCTCTTGTACTCTGCCTTATTTAGACCATCTCTGGAGTATTCTGTTCAATTCTGGTCACCAGAGTGCCTAGGACATTGATGAACTATAGAACATAAGAGAAAGGAAATCAGAATTGTTAAGTACTATGTGAAAATCACTTGAAGGAACTGGGATCATTTTCCCCTGAGAAAAAGACAAGATTCAGGGGAGACATGACAGCTGTGTTCAAGTACTTTAAGGGTTGTCCTGTGAAGGACAACTTAAATTTGTTGTCACGACTGGCAACAGTAGGTCAGAGTAATGGAGGGAAAATTGAGGTTTGGTGTCATGACAATTGTCCTCATAATTAGAATTTTGCAAAAATAGAAATGGACTATCTCAGAAGTTGAGGGATTACCCCTTATTGAAGATCTTGGAGCAAGGGCTGGATGACTGCTTGTTGTGAATATTATAGGAGGCATTCTGTTTATGTGTGAGTTGGATGATCTGTACTCTCAACTCACTTCCCATATTTTCTGTGAATAGTGTGAAAATGGATAAAATCTGGTAAGAGATCATCTTTTTACTAGGAAGGACAGAACAGAATTGACTAATAAGAAGTTGGTACCTAAAGCAAGTGGTGAAATAGTAAGAAAGCATCCAGCTGCCCTTGATATTCAAGTCACCTATCATAGATGAGCTATGTCCTTAAGTGTTAAAAGAACAAGGAATAGCAGAAATGGAGAGGTAGAGTACCAGGAAGTGTTACAGACCAGCTCCTCCACCACATTTCCCCTACAAAGATCTAGAAAATATGTTAGACTGAATTCTGACCAAGAAAATCCAGGGGAAAAAAGTTAGTGAGTTATTTTCAAGCCTTGTTTGGCATATAAGGGAGACAAAGAAGTCTGTAGACACTGGAGGTAGGGTCTGGCCTGGAGCGTCCCAGCACCTAGAGGATGGAAACTGGCCAAAGCTCCGTACAGGTGAGAAGTATGAAGCAAGAAGAGGTTTTGGGGCATCTGTGAACAAAAGCAGGGTGCAGGAACAGGTGCCGTCCACCTGCTCTGTCCCCTATACCTCCACCCATTTCCTAATCACAGATCCTAGGCAGACTCAAGAGAACCACCTGTATATAGAGGTAGTAGAAAGGAACAGTCTAACGGTTGGTTATAAACCATAGCCATGTACTGAGCAAAGAACAAGTTCAGAAGCAAGCAATAGTTTTGTGACTTTGTAATAGTAATCAATTTATTAGATATTTAGGGCTAAGTAGATCAGATACTTAGGGCTATGTAGCACCTAGTAACTTAGGGCTAAGTATAGAACTCTGGTCCATTGGTGAAAAGATGTGAATTCCCCTGTTGACTTTGAAGAAGGCTATTGGCTGAGACACTCCCCTGTTGATTTGGGAGAAGGCTGTTGGCTGAGACGCTCCCCTGTTGACTTGGGAGAAGGCCAGTGCTGTATATAAGGCAGAATTTTAGCTAGACAAGGGAGATTTTGGATCTAGCTCCTCAGTGAAGCTGACTGAAGACGTGAACAGGATGGGACTTTGTTTGTTTGTGGCCTGGCTGATCCTTGAGTTCCAGGCAAGAGAAGTCCTGAAGGGTTTGTGGTGTGCTGAATCCTGTGAACTTCAGTGTGTGCCGGGGATTGCCCTGAGGACTGGACAAGGACCTGGGAGCTGTTCATCTCCGAGGACTGGACGAGAACCTGTCAGCTTTCTGCTCCTGACTCTAGGTGATTGTTTGACAGACTCAGGAGGGAGCTGGGACCAGGGAAGAGGATCCAGGGAATCAGAGAGACTACCCAGAGTCAAAATGAAGAAAAGGCCTCCCCTTGGACTGAAC
>CM053593.1:61423012-61468885 GCA_028646575.1 Pseudocheirus occidentalis
TTGCCTTATATACAGCACTGGCCTTCTCCCAAGTCAACAGGGGAGTGTCTCAGCCAATAGCCTTCTCCCAAGTCAACAGGAGAGTGTCTCAACCAATAGCCTTCTTCCAAGTCAACAGGGGAATTCACATCTTTTTACCAATGGACAGAGTTCTATACTTAGCCCTAAGTTACTAGGTGCTACTTAGCCCTAAGTATCTGATCTACTTAGCCCTAAATATCTAATAAATTGATTACTATTACAGACTTTCATCCTAGGAGCAAAGCAGGGATTCATTTCTAGTGTCTAGCCTGGGCTGAAGTGGAATAAACAAGGCAAGAATCTCAGATCAAAGGGACTATAGTTCAATCACCCTGAACCTATAGAGCTTCCCAGTGGCTTATCCTGGCTGAGTCCTGCAATAACCCTACTAAAAACTCCCAATCAGGGACAGGCTTACAGATTCAAACCTAGTAATGTCAAACCTGGAGTAGGAATTTACTAAGCTTGCACCAGAAGGACTGCAAGTAGACTTCACCTGAGATCCCATCACTTGGGAGCGTTGAAAGCTTGCTGGTCCCCAGCCGACACTGTAAAAGTAGGACACAAGAAGAGAAAGAAGCTCAGCCCTGACTTTCCCCCAGAATTGTGTAGACCTCAACTCCAACTCAAGTCCAGTGTCAAAAAGCTGGAAGAACCTGACCATGAAGAGCTACTGTGGAGGGAATCTCAAGAAAAGATCTGATAACCTAATTATGTGGTAATCTAATGAGCCAGCCTTTCTTTATCAAGAAAAGGTCATGCCATACTAGTTGTTTTCTTTTTCAACTATTGGTTACTAGTGGGTGGACTTACTAATGGTAGAAATACTGAAGATATAATTAACCTCTAACATATGCAGTCCAGTCAAAGTGCCTACTATGTGCCAGGCACCATGCTAAGTGCTAGATATACAAAGAAAAGTCAGAAGCAGTCTCTTCTCTCATGGAACTCACAGTCCAATGGTGGAGATAATATGCAAAGACCTGTGTGCAGACAAGCTATAGAAAGGACAAATAGAAAATAGTTATCAGAGAGAAGGCACTAGAATAAAGAAGCATTAGGACTTCCTCTAGTAAATCAGATCTTAGTTGGACCAGGAAAGCCAGGGGTAGAGATCAGAGGGGAAGAATTCCAGCCATGGGAGACAGCCAGTGAAAATGCCCAGAGTCAAGAGGTGAAATGTCATGTGTGGGGCCAGTGTCACCAGATTTCGGAGTATGTTCAAGAGAATTAGAGTATGTAAGAATATTGGAGTGTAAGAAGAGGCCAGATTATGAAGTTTTTAAAAGTCGAACTCAAGATTTTATATTTGATCCTTTAGGCAATAGGGAGCCATTGGAGTTCACTGTGTAGGAGGCAGTGACATGATCATACTTGTATTTTAAAAAGATCATTTTGATGGCTGAGTAGAGAATGACCTGGGGTGTGTGAAGAGACTTAGAGAAGGGAAATGGACCAGAAAACTGCAGCAATAGGGAAGTTAGAAGCAGGGGAGAGTTTGGGGAAGGATAATGAATTCAGTTTAGACATGTTGAGTTTAAAATGTACATGAGACATTTGAGATGTCCAATAGAGTTGGAGCTGTGTAACTAGAGGTCAGCAGAAAGGTTAGGGCTAAATAAATCTATCTGAAAATAGTTTTCATTGAAATGATAATTGAATACTTGGGAACTGATGAGATTGCCAAGTGATTAAAGTCCTCTGTGTCTTAAAGTTCTACACAACCCGACCCTTTCCTAGTCTTCCAGTCTTCTTACACTTGACTTCCTCTTTTTAACTCTGCAGTCCAGCTGCCTTGGGCTTGCACATTGCCCTCTGTCTCCTGTCTCCATGCCTTCACACAGGCTTTCCCCCAGAGGCCTCCCCACTCTGCTCTGCCTTTCAGAAGCCCAGGCTTTTTCTTCGAGATTCAACTCACATTATTGTTGTTTGTCCTTCATGCTTGAAGAGGGCCAAAATGACATCAGAGTGTTAGGGTCAGTGTACAGTGTGTTCATCTGTGGCTGGACATACCAACAAGAGCTCAGAAGACTCAGCTACAGGTCGGGCACAAATAATCCATATGATCATTTTGAAGGGAGATGTCTCTAACTTTATGGATCTCCTTTTTCTTTAGAACTAGCCCAATTCTGCTCTGCTCATAGAGCACAGCACCTTCATTGATGCAGGCATACTACGCTGGATTAATCTGTGCCAATGTCTACCATGTCTCACAATAGATACCAGAGTTCCTCAGAGAGGCCTTGAGAATATCCCTGTATCACTTCTTCTGACCAGCATGAGAGCACTTACCTTGTGTGAGTTTTCCGTAAAATCATTTTTTAGGCAAATGTACATTTGACATTTGAACAGTGTGGCCAGTCCATGGGAGTTGTGCTCTCTGCAGTGGAGTTTGAATGCTTGGCAGTTCTGCTGGAGAAAGGACCTCAGTGTCCAGTAAGCAATCTTCAAAATCTTCCTAAGACAATTCAAATGGAAACAATTCAGTTTCCTCACATGGTACAGGTAGACTGTCCAGGTTTCACAGGCATGCAGCAATGAGGTCAGTATAATGGCTCTGTAGACCTTCAGTTTGGTAGATAGCCTAATACAGCTTCTCTCCCACACATTCTTTCGGAGCCTCTCAAATGATGAACTAGCTCTGGCAATGCATGCATCAGCCTCATCATCTATATGTACCTCCCCAGAAAGAATACTGCCAAGGTAAGTGTGCTTATCTACAGCATTAAGAATTTCTCCATTTACTATAATCTATGGTGTTCCATATATGGATGGTACAGTGCTGGATAATGGAGGACCTCTGTTTTCTTGGTGCTAATTGTTAGGCTAACAGAGAGGATTCTGGGAAGATGGCAGAGTAGATGAGAAAATTCCAAGCTCTCAAGAATTTCCCCCACAAAAGAGTTAAAATAGCACCTTACGGTGGACAAAATGTGGGTGGATATAAATAAAAACGGATGTAACCAAGGTCCTCCTGGGACAATTTGAGAAGATCAGAAGAAAAATCTCAGGATGAAGTTTGGTCCCTGTGAAGAATAAACATCTGCAGTCTATGTTACATTTTAACAGCAAAAGGCAAGTCTCTTAAACACCTACTGGCAAGCCCAGGGGTTAGTTGGTTTGAGAGGCTGCCTCAGCCCCAGCTACCACCAGAACTTTTACCCACTGGATAGTGAGGGGAGTTGGCTGTCTGAGTCCAGGAGGATCAATGGAACCTCTGCTGACCATGAACACCAGACTCAGCTGTGCTGTGAAGAGCATCAGGGATGAGAAGGAACCAGCACATGTCCAGTGCATGCAGAAGCAGTGGGGCAGAAAGCCCCTGGCCATGGTCACTTATAGGAGACTAGAAGGTTGGCTTTGGTTTCAGGCTAGAGGGAAGAGTAGGAGATCTGGGGCAAGGGGCACCATATCCCAGGACTAGAGGTGACTACAAACAATTAAACTATCACCACCAAAAAAAAAATGCACAGGCAAAGGAGAAAGAATCCAGCCATAGGATATGGAGATGACACAACTCTGAGAGCAGAAAGTGAAGAACTGAGAAGCCTTTTGTCGAGGATGAAATAGGACAGTGTGAAAGCTAGTTGGAAGCTTAATATTTAAAAAGCAACAACTAGGATTTTGGCATCTGGTGGTCCCATCACTTCTGGCAAATAGAGGGAGAAGAAATAGAAACAGTGTCAGATTTTATATTCTTGGGCTCAAAGATCACTGCAGATGGTGACTACAGCCATGAAATTAAAAGATACTTGTTCCTTGGAAAGAATGACAAATCCTATGACAAATCTGGACAGTATACTAAAAAAGCAAAGACATGAACTTGACAACAAAGGTCCGTTTTATCAGAGCTACAATTTTTCCATTAATAATGTAGGGCTGTGAGAATTGGATTATAAGGATAGCTGAATGCTGCAGAATTGATGCTTTCAAATTGTGGTGCTGGAGAAGACTTATGAGAGTCTCTTGGACAGCAAGGAGATCAGATCAGGCAGTACTTAAAGAAATTAACTCAAGACTATTCATTGAAAGGACAAATATTGAAGCTGAAGCTTAAATACATTGGCTACATAATAAAAAGACAGGACTCATTGGAAAAGACTTTGATGTTGGGAATGATTGACGGCAAAAGGAGAATTGGATGGCAGAAGATGAGATGGGTGGATAATGTCATCGAAACAGTAAATGACCTTGGACGGACTTTGGGAGATAGTGGAAGAAAGAAGGACCTGATGTGCTATGGTTTTTGAACAACAGCGGCAGACAGGCCAGTAGTGGGTTATAGGTGTGTTCTCTCAATGCCATCCCAGCCGTGTTTGAAAACGACATTTCCAGTCATGGCCACCTCTCTGTGGCAGTCTCTTCATCATGTAAAAGGGCTGTGATCTTCACCAATGGAAGAGGTGCTCACACCTCTGAAATTGTGGGCCCTTGAAGCATAGATAGTGTAGACATGTTGCCACAGTTGACCCCAACTCACCTTTTCAGTTCCTCTACCATACTCTCTTCCCTCTTGCTATACTCCAACCAAGCAAGTTTTCTTGCTGTTTCTTATATACGATGCTCCTTCCTTCCATCTCTGTGCCTGTGCATTGGCTGCTCTCTGTGCTTTTAATGAACTTCCTCCTTGCCTCTGCACCTTAGAATGCTATATTTCTTTAAGAATTTAACTCAAATGCAAACTTCTCTGTGAAGACTTTACTGATTACTCACAACTTCTAGCACCCTCCCCCCATTACTTTGTATTTGTATGTACTTCTCATCTCCCTAATGAAATCTAACCTCCTTGAGGGCAAGGACTGTTATAATTTTGTCTTTGTATCCTCAGCTAGCTAGCCCAGTTCCTTGTACACATTAGGTACTTAATAAATGTTTACTGAGATGTCCCATTGACATAGAATGGTTTAGTCTACTTCTTTCTCTACACATAAAGGTAGATCCAGAACTAGAAGGAACCACAGAGACCATGTAATAGAAACCTCTCATTTTACTGTTGAGCAAACAAAGGCATAGGTGGTGAAGTGACTTCTCCAAGGGACGTGTAGTATTTGAAACAAGATTTGAACCCCAATTTTCCATTATTTTCAGTATACCAAGCTGCCTTCCTCAGCTACCTAGGTAGGTGCGTATCCGGTCTGTTAGCACTTCGTGTGTTCCAGGCACTGTGCTTAAGTGCTGGGAATGCAAATGCAAGCAGAAAGAAAGTCCCTGCTCTCAAGGATACATTCTCATGGTGGGGAAAACACATAGAAGGGAACTGAAAAGCAAGAGAAAGGAAAAAGGAAGGTCCTCACACAGGAGAGTGGTTCTGAAGTCCAGAAAGTCATAATCATGGCCAGCAGGAGAAATAAGTTTAACTAGTCTGGAACCATCCCCAAAATGGAGACCCAAGGAGGAACGTGCCAACAGGAGGAAGGGGCTGGCTTGACAGCATATTCCAGGATTAGAAGGTCCAGGGAGTAGATACCTTTTCCGTGGTGAGGAAGCCCCAGACAAGGGAAATTCCCAGGTGAGACTGAGGCTGAGATATGGTCAGAAACTTTAGCTGGAGTGCCACACTTTGAAAAAGAGTGAAGTGGTAAAGAAGTACTGAACAGGAGAGTTCAGGCTGAACATACAACCAACATAGAAGTGGAAATAAATTACCACAAGGGAGAGGAGAAAAAGTAGGATCTTGGAGAGGGGGAGAAAGTTCTAATTTTTTAAAGTGACTGGAATGTTTTCATTCTTATTTAAGTTAAGGCTACTTTAATTATTCTCAAATTCAGTAGTAATATATAAAAAAGGATACAGAAAGTTAATAGAAATTTCTTGTGGAATTAGTGAACTAGTCATTACACAGTATTCAAATCTTAAAAATTGGTCATTCATAAATTATGTCTGTTTCTGTAACTATTTTTTCTAGATTAATATGATAGTGGGGGTTTTTTTGTCTGAAGGGCGATTGTAGTTTGAGCTTACTTGTTAACTTAAATTGTTTTAATTTCCCTAAGTGAATCATTTGAGCAACATTGAGTTGCAGATTAGAAATGAAAATTCAGCCCTCCTTTTTAATAAACCCTTGTGGTGTATAGTACGCCAAAAATAAATAGAGTTCTTTGTTCTTTGCTTTGTGTGAAGTGTATGGGTAATCTTTCCCATGTTGCTCTCATATTTCAGGCCTATTACTACTCAGCCATCATTGAGGATGTGATACTGCGCTTTTCTTGGACTATCCAAATCTATGTAATCACCCTGAATCTGACCCCTCATGTTGGGGACATCATCTCTACTGTATTTGCTCCCCTTGAGGTTTTTCGGTAAGTGAATGAACTGAAATTTTTCTTTCAGATGTATTTTAACCAAGAAAGAAGGAAGGTTAAAAAATTTTTTTTTTGTAAACCAATTAGAAAACCATTAATTCAAGAAACATGAACTGATTCTAAGAATATGTCTATAAGTCAGAACTTGCATTTCCAACCCACACTGATATAGTAGTGATTTTTGTATTAGACAAATGACAACAAAGAGACTTGACCTAATTGGCATAGGGAACTCCCACTTGATGAAACTCCTCTGCAAGTTGAGTCTCAGACAGTTTCCTCAGAGAGGTTCTGCCCAGGATTACAGAGCCTTGTTGAACCTTGAACACACCTAGGGCTTCCCGCCTTCAGTGTTGCTTCTGTTCACTCTACCATCTGCCACCAAGCAAGCAAATAGGGCTGAACCCTTGAAGCTTCAGTCAGACTTCCCGGGCTTGGAACATGGAAAAGAACAAAAGCTTCTTTTTTGGTTTCCTTCTTTGTAAAAAATAGTAACTCATTTTAACAGAAATTACCTTGTGTATTTCTGAAAAGCAAACTATTAGCAATGATCACAGAAAGTTGTCTGGCAAGTGGAAGCATAATGACATACTGACCTAAAATGACCAAGATGTCACATTAATTGTGTATGAAGGCCAGCAGTATAGGTAAGGGAGTCCTGCCTTCTTTGGCTCACGCTGCCTCTCATTTTTTTCTCCTCTGTAGCACATTACCTGCAGTAGAAGTTCCAAACCTCAAGTCTGTCCCTTCCCATATTACTTTGAGCCAAGAACCTGCCTCCTGCTTTATCAAAAAGATGGAGCTAATGAGTCCTTTCATTTCCCTCCTCTATTCCTCTAAAGGTCTCAGTGTACTCAGCAATCCATAACTTTTCTTTACTTGTCTCAGAGAGTGATATGGCCCTCCTCTAGCCCAGAATAAACCCTCTCTGCTTTTGATCTGCCCCCTTGCCACCCCTCTTGACTTTGTTTCATAAGGTATCCCTTTCATAAGGCATCATCTCTCTCTGTTGATTTCTCAGACATGCTCCCATGCCTCGTCCTTCAAAAACACTCTTTCCTCTCTTCTCTTTTCTCTTAATGACAAATTTTAAAAAAGAATAGTCTACGCTCTGCTGTTACTTTTTCCTTTTCTTTTATCTTTTCTTTATTTATTTTTAGTTTTCAGTATTCATTTCCGTAAGATTTTGAGTTACAAATTTTCTCCCATCTTTCCCCTACCCCTACTCCCTCCCCCAATCTGCTTTCTCTTATATCCTTCCCCACCCCCACTCCTAACTTTCTAGTAGGGCAAGATGGATTTCTGTATCCCAGTGCCTGTATATCATATTTCCCAGTTGCATGTAAAAAATAATTTTTTTAACATTTGTTTTTAAAACTTTGATTTCCAGATTTTTTTCCTTTCTTCCCTCCTTACCCACCCCCACTGGGAAGACAAGCAGTTCGATATAAGTTGTACATGTGTAGTTATGCAAAATGTTTCCATAGTAGTTATATTTTGAAAGATTAACTGTATCTCCCTCCATCCTATCCCACCTCCCGCTTATTCTATTTTCTACTTTGACCCTGTCCCTTTTCAGTTTGCTTCTAACTACCTTCTCCTCCGGTCTACCCTCCTTTTTGTCCTCCCCCCTCTTATCCCCTACTTTCTTGTAGGGTAAGATACCCAGTTGAGTGTGTATCTTATTCCCTCCTTAAGCCAAATTCAGTGAGAGTAAGGTTGACCATTCTCTTCCACCTTCCTGCTCTTTCCCTTCTCTTTCCTCTTTTATATGAAATAATTTACCCTATTCTATCTCTCCCTTCTTCTCCCATTGTATTCCTCTCTCAACTCTTTATTTTTTAGATATAATTCCTTCCTGTTCAAATGATCTGTGCCCTCTAGGTATACACGTACACACATACACACACTCACATAGGTATTTATACACACATACGCTTCTATACGTACACATATATATATATATATATATGTATACACACATATATGCACACACATATATATACACACATATATATATTCCCTTCAACTGTCCTCATATTGAGGAAAGTCTCATAAGTTACAATTATCATTTTTCCATGTAGGAATGTAAATAGTTCAACTTTAATAAGTTCCTTATGATTTCTTTTTCCTGTTTACCTTCTCATGCTTCTCTTGCTTCTTGTATTTGAAAGTAAAATTTTCTATTCAGTTCTGTTTTTTTTTTCAGCAAGAATACTTGGAAGTCCTCTATTTCACTGAGTGACCATATTTTCCCCTGAAGTATTATACTCAGTTTTGCAGCGTAGGTAATTCTTGGTTTTAATCCTAGCTCCTTTGACCTCCAGAATATTGTATTCAAAGCCTTTCAATCCCTTAATGTTGAAGCTGCTAGATCTTGTGTTATCCTGATTGTGTTTCCACAATGCTCAAATTGTTTCTTCCTGACAGCTTGTGTTATTTTCTTGTTGATCTGGGAACTCTGGAATTTGGCTGTGATGTTTGGAGTTTTCTTTTTGGGATCTTTTTCAAGAGGCAGTCTGTGAATTCTTTCAATCTCTATTTTGCCATCTGGATCTAGAATATCAGGGGAATTTTCCTTGAGAATTTCTTGAAGGATGATTTCTAGGCTCTTTTTTTGATGATGGCTTTCAGGTAGTCCAATAATTTTTAAATTATCTCTCCTGAATCTGTTTTCCAGGTCAATGGTTTTTCCAATGAGATATTTCACATTACCTTCTCTCTTTTTTTTTCATTTGTTTGGATCTGTTCTATAGTATCTTGATTTCTTATAAAATCAGCTTCCATTTTCTCCAATCTAATTTTGAAGGCATTGTTCTCTTCAGTGAGTTTTTGAAATTCCTTTTACATCTGGGAAATTTGGCTTTTTAAGGCATTCTCCTCATTGGCTTTTTGGACTTCTTTTGCCATTTGAGTTAGTCTATTTTTTGAGGTGTTATTCAGTATTTTCTTGCATCATTCTCATTTCTCTTCCCAATCTTTCCTCCACTTCTCTTACTTGATTTTTGCAATCCTTCTTGAGCTCCTCCATGGTCTGTAACCAGTTCATATTTTTCTTGGAAGCTTTTGGTGCAGGAGTTTTGACCTTATTGTCTTCTTCTGGTTCCATGTTTTGATCCTTTTTGTCCTCCCAAAAAGGATTATGGTCTGTTTTCACTTCCTCTGCTTGCTCATCTTGCCAGCCAATTACTTGACTTTTGAGCTCTTTCTCATGGTAGAACTCTGCTTCCAGAGTGGAGAGAGCTGTGTCCCAAATTGCTGGGATTTTTGTAGTTGTCAGAGGTCTGAGGAGGGCGTCCTCTCTATAGCCACCACAAGCTCTGGCACACTGGCCACACACCCCAGGACCACTGCCCAAGACTGCAACCCAGATCTAAGCAGGTCAAAGCAAGAACAATTACCCTCTTAATGGTCTCTTGGTCCCCCTGTGATCTGCAGGCCAGTAGCTCTGGAGGCAGCCATGTGGCAGCAGCTGCAGCCACCATGCCTCTGCCACCTGTTGTCCCCAGGGCAGGGGCTGGACCCCACTCTCTCTCACTCACTTCCAACAGAGTTCCCCACTGACCTTTTACTTTCTCTTTAATGTTTATGTGTTGAGAAGTCTAGATATCGCCCCAGCTTCCAGTAATTCACTCTCCTGAAGTCTTTTCTGGCTGGTTTGGGCCACTGGTCAGGGCTGCCCTGGATCTGGGCCTGGATAGCTCATGCGGGTCTGGGCTCAGCTCCCATCTCAGTGCAATAGACCCTTCCTGCCGGCCTGCCAGGCTGCCTGCAGCAGGAGATTTGTTTCTGTCTGTTACTTTGTGGGTTTGGTGGTTCTGAAATTTGTTTAGAGTCATATTTTATTGGTATTGGGGGTGGTTGGAGCTGGAGCTCAGGCAAGTTCCAGCTTTCACTCCACCATCCTGCCTCTGCTTCTGCTGTTACTTTTTTACCACCTACTTGTTTTTCAATCTTTTTCTATCTGGCTTTGTTCCTTGCTGCTCCATAATGATAACTGGCATTCACAGAGCACTCATTTAGTTTGCAGAGCATGTAGTGGCTCTCATTTGAGCCTTACTGCAGGCCTTAGGTGTGGGTACTACAGGTATTAGTGTACCCATTTTACAGCAAGGGAGACTAAGGCATACAGAAGTTTCAAGTTACTGGCCTTGGGTCATGTTGTTCATTTAAGTTGAGTCCAGCTTCATGACCCCATTTGGGGTTTTCTTGGTAGAGATACTGGAGGGGTTTCCCATTTCCTTCTCTACCTCGTTTTGCAGATGAGAAAACTGAGACAAATAGGGCAAGTGGCTTGCCCAGGGTCACACAGCTAGTAGTAGGTGATTCAGGTCAGATTTGAACTTGACTCTTCCTGGCTCTAGGCCCAATGCTTTATCCACTGTGCCACCTACCTGCCTACCTGAGATCATACAGCTAATAAATTATCAGAGACAGGACTGAACTCCTGCTGTCTGGTGCAGACTGTTGTCTGTTACTCTATCTGTGTCACTTTACAGAAACAGTTCTGAGATCAGCAGTGACTTGCCAGTCACTAAATTCAGTGACCATTTTCCTGTCCTGCTCTTTAATCTCTCTGAAGTGTTTGACTGTTGACTACCTTCTTCCCTTGTCTTCAGTGTCACTGCCCTCTCAGTCCCTCTTTCCTCTCCTCCTGTCTCTCTCACCACCTCCTCATCCAGTCAGTTGCCAGTTTATTTTGATTCTACCACAGCAGTACTTCTTCTTTTCCGTTTCTGACACAGTTCAGGCCTTTATCTCATCCAGGCAGTTTTCATAGCTGCTTCACCAGTATTCCAGCATTAGTGCTCATGTTCTCATATTCTCATCATATTCTCAATGTTGTCCTCATAGTCTCTAACATACTGCTCTGATTATATCATTTACCCCCTTAAAAATCTCCAGGACTTCACTGCTCTCTAGTTACTAAAGCATAAACTCATAATTCCAGCACTAAAGGCCTTTTCCAGACTAATCTAAAATTGCTCCCTTCCTCAGGAAGTAGAGGGTAGTGGAAATAATACTAACCTTGAAGTCAGGAGGCCTGGGTTCAGGTCGCAACTCTGCTGATTACTCATTGGTGTGACCATGTAATATAGACAAGTTTCATATAGAAATTAAGGCTTAATTTCCTCCTCTATAAAGTGGAGATAATGTTAATTTTGCCAAATTTTAAGATTGTTCACAGGACATAAAGTCTTAGTAAATGGGATCACAGGACATAAAGTCTTAGTAAATGGGAACTTTCATAATTATTACTATTTATGCATTCTGTACTCTGGCAAAACTGCATTAATCCTTGTCCTGGGTTTCAGGGAACAGTAGATTTTGTAAGTCAGAACCAATAGTTCAAAGCAAGTTCCCTGAAATGTCACTTTTTTTCCAGTGATAGAATATTTTTATTACTTATAAATGTTCAAATCTTTAAAAATGTGTTTATTGGTAGGACTAAGACATTTTAGAACTGGATTTCCCTGTGTTCTTTTCTCTCTCCTCACCCCATTTATATACTCACTTTTGTTTCTAAAAATGACAGTTGGTAATCCAGAAGGTTGCAAATATCAGAATGTATAGATCATTAAAATTGATTTGCTGAACCCTTGGGTCTGCTGTATATAAAGAAATATTGTGGGAATTCTTTGCTAGTTGGTCTGCACACCATTTATTGTACTCAAAGACTGTACTAGATTTCTAGTTACATATCTGGATTCTTAAAGGTTATATTGGAAGTTTTGTTGTATTGTTGTTAAGGAATTTTTCTTTATTTTAGACTTACATACTAAAACTTAAATACAGAAATACAGAAAAAAAGAAACGTTATAAGCTTAAATGCAAAATAAGGGGGGAAAGCATGTCGTGTATATAGCAGAACATAAGAGAGGATTAAAAATATATAGCAATAAATTTCCATTTTATGAAAGTCTGTATAATAAATACTACACTTTGTGTGTTGAGAGCTGTCCATCTCTTTGCTTCCTTGTAAGTTTTCTTCTGTTCTCTGCTGATGAGAGAAAATTTTTTTTTGAAGTACATTTTGACATTATAACAAATTTTTTTCTTTGCTCATTCTACCCCCCACTTTAAAGGCGGTTTGTGTGGAACTTCTTTCGATTGGAGAATGAACATCTAAACAACTGTGGTGAATTTCGTGCCGTGCGGGACATCTCTGTGGCTCCAATGAATGCAGATGACCAAACACTGCTGGAGCAGATGATGGACCAGGAAGATGGTGTACGAAACCGTCAGAAGATCAGGGTGTGGAAGTATAACCAGAACCTGACGCTGCGCCGACCATACCTGACTCAGTATGTATCGTGTCTGTTTTCTTGCTTCTTTTCGATTCTAGCAGAAAGTAACATTTAGACTAAAAAATGGAGATCTCACAAATGACTTCTGTGTAGGAGGGCCCAAGAGTCTTGGTGCAATTTTTTAAGATGTTAAAGCCTAAAACTAAGGGTTTAGGGACACCTCATCTATTACATATAATAAAATCTCACTACATCATAAACCCTTTAATTAAAACTTGAGTATATGCTCACTTCCCCTCTCCAGCACCCTCAAATAGAAGCTACTTTTTGAAGACCTACACTGATGGAGAATTCACTGCCTTCTTAGGCAGTTCATTTCACTTTTGCCTACCTGGAATCTACTTTTGAGCTACCTTTTTTATGGGGAAAGGAAACTAAACTACTTAAAATTACCCACGAATTATCTATTTGAAAAGTTGAACTGTTTTCACATACCCTTATGACACATATTTGTACGTAAACATTACCTTGGTAATTAAAATCAGAGAATCTTAGCTGTGGAAAGGACATCAAAGGTCCATCAATCCACCTGTATATGAACAGGAATAACCCCCTTAACACCCCCAAATTGTAGTCATCTAGCTGCCTTTCAAAGCCTTCACTGGGGATGAATTCACTACCTTGAGGCAGCCATTTTTAGCAAGCATTCTTTTTTTAAAGTAAGTTTGTGTTGGTGTCTTCTGTTGTTGACATCCTCATAGTTTGTCCGCAGTGCCCATCCCCCATTCCTCCCAGAGATCTTTGGGGGGGGGGGTTGGCACCAAACAGTCCAACTGATCAGTACATTTTAAAAAGTCTAAAACCACGCAGGGAGTAACGCCTGCAGACCTCCTGCCTCTGTGAAGGAGTGGGCCAAGGGTAATCTCTCATATGTCTTCAGCTATCATTAATTCTTTTTTTTTTTTTTTTTTTTTGGCTTTTTGGAGGGCAGTTGGGGTTAAGTGACTTGCCCAAGGTCACACGGCTAGTTTTTTGTGTTAAGTGTCTGAGGCCGGATTTGAACTCAGGTACTCCTGACTCCAGGGCCGGTGCTCTATTCACTGTGCCACCTAGCCACCCCATAGCTATCATTAATTCTTAATAAATCTTTCCTTATGTCCAGCCAAAATGTGTCTTTTTCTAGATTCCACTCATAGATTCTCTAAAAATCAAGCAAAACAAGTCTAATTCCTCTTTGCTGTGCTAACCCTTTAAGTATTTGAGGACAACTTTCATGTCCTCCCTGGAGTCTTCTTTTCTCCAAGCTAAATATTCTCAGCTCCTTCAGCAGCTTTTCATATGCCCTCATTTCACATCCCCTCAGTATCCTCTGTTAGATGCTTTCGCCAATGCCCTTCTAAAAATGTGGTACCTAGAATGAAATGATCTAAGCATAAATGCTTCAAATGAGGCTCAGTCAGTGTAGAGGTTTGAAATAACTATTGTAGTACATGCACTTGAGATAAGACAAGAAATTAATCCCCCCAAACCCCTTGTTTCCTGTCTAGCAGCAATGAAGCACTCATTTCATATCTGATAAAGTCATTCATGGTGCTCTTTTGGACAAACTGATAAGCACTGGGCTAAGTGATAGTAGTTAGGTACATTTAGAATTAGTCATTTGGAACTAAAAGTGATCCTAATAGGCCATTTCAATTTTAGCTCTCTAGTGTAATGCCCCCTAGGGATCTATGCTTAGGCCTACTCCATTCAGTATTGTCATCAGTGACTTAAATAAAAGCATTTAACCTGAGGGATAGTTAGCACACTGAAGGGCAATATCAGGTACCCAAAAATAGCTTGACAGGCTTGAATGAAAGATAAAATCTCTTAACATGGGATTCAGTAGGGATAAATAAAAAGTCTTATCATTACATTAAAAAGTTCTGCTATAGAAGTGAAAGATGGGAAAGACATAGTAGGCACCAGACCATGTGAAGAAATAACTGATTGAAGGTTTTAGTTCAGTATGAGTAAGACTTAATAGCTGAACAAGAGAATGCAGTCTTCAGCTGCATTAATAAAGGCATAGAGTCCAGGACTAGGGAGGTGATAGTCCTGCAGTACCCTGGTCAGACCACATCTGCAGGAGGACATTAGCAAACTAGAATTAGACCAGAGAAAGGTGACCAAGATGGGTGGGCTTTTATAGCATAGGAGGATCCATTGAAAGAATTCTGAATTTTTATTCTTAAGCAGAAAAGATCTTAGGAGATTATAATAACTGTACTCAAGTATTTGAAGAGCTGTCATGTAAAGAAGGGATTTCAGTCTGTTCTGTAATTGTAACCTGATGCAGGAAAGACTTTCTAACGAGAATTGCTTTAAAATGGAGGAGCTCCCTCAGGAGATGGTAGGGTCGCCTTTCCACTTGAGGTCCAGGCTGAACCACCATGCGTCAGGGGTGCAATAGAAAGGATTCTTGTTCAGCCTCTGCTAGTTCTTCCAACTTTATAATTCGTTGATTTTGGAGAATTAGTATTTCCGTGTAAGGTTACCTGTGAGCCATGTAACCATTTGGCTTGATGCTGCTTTTGCCATCCAAGAGTAGTAACAGAGAAAGTACACAATGTTTGTCTACCCAGTGTGTCATTATGAACACAGAAGGTGTTTAAAGAGATGAAAGACTGTAGAATATAAGACTGACCGTAGTGTTGAAATTGGGCTGTTAGGTGGTTCAGTGGATAGAGTTTCAGGCCTGAAGTCAAGGAGATTCATCTTTCTGAGTTCAAATCTGGCCTCAGACACTTACTAGCTTTGTGACCCTGAACAAGTCACTTAACCCTGTTTACCTTAGTTCTTTCTTTGTAAAATGAGCTAGAGAGGGAAACGGCAAATCATCGCGATGTCTTTGTCAAAAAAAAACCCCAAGTTGGGTTCACAAAGAATTGGACATGACTGAAAAGATTCAGCAACAACAAAACAACAAATGTTGACCATTGAGTCCAGTGTGGCACGAATAAGGTGAATGACCTTGAACTTTGAAAGAAAAAAAGCAGTGTTCAAGACTACTCTCCATAGATAAGAAAGTGCCAAAACATTCCATTGCCAGAAGAGTCACAGTACTCTAGCTTGAGAATGATTGATGCCTCCCTATTTCCCTCATAATTGGTTTGAATGAAGTCCATTGAAACATTGGTAGAATTCAGTCTACTACAACATGGAATTCAGTATGTGTTCTCATTCATGATAATTTATTACTGAAAATACCAAGGAGCTTCATCCAAATATTCTAACATCTGTAACACTATCATGTAGCATGAACTCTGAGGCTTCTACAGAAGTTCCAGAATCCTTTATAGTCAGTTCTTGATTTCTCATGGTAAGGAAGAAGAGGATGGTTAAAAAAAAAATTTAGAGGGTCAGAAAGCCATTAACAATTGGCTATACATTTCAGACTCTTTGATCTTGAACACCCTTTTACTCCTGCTAAACATGTCCAGTGTAAACATTGCCCTCATCAAGACTGCTGCTTCCAAGACTCCTTCCCATGTGTCTAGTTCTTCTGGTTTCATTTACTTCCTTTACCAGGCAGAACCCCTGTTGTCATTCATTTCAGTGATGTTTTCGCTAAAACTACAATCCTTTATAGCTTTTTTTTCCCCATATCTAGCTAGGTATCAATTAACCAGCATTTCTTTTTTTTTTTTAACTTTAAACAGAAATTTATATTACAATCAGTATCAAGGAGCTGCTGAAGTTTGAATATGAGAGTGACATGGTCAGATCATTGAAGTTTATTGACTTTGTCAGACTGGGTTAAGGGAAGAGGAGGGATTGGAGAGGGGAAAGAGACAAGGCAGGGAGCCAAATTTGGAGTCCATTTCTGTTGTTCAGTCAAGATCAGAGCTTGAAATAAAGTAGAGAAGATCACAAGTAGGGTAAGGTAAGAGATGATGTAGAGATAGAAATCATAAAATTTGGCTGCTTTCCACATCCGCGTCTTCTCCATTCCCAGGCTGCCATCTGTTACTAAAGAAAAGCATGAGACCTTGTTGATTGAGGCCACTACACATCCCTGCTATTTAACCTCAGAGAGGCCTTTCTTCATTGCTATCCATCTGTCTTTTTTATCCTTCTGTTATATCCCCTAAGTGGCCACTCTCAGTAAACCTCACCCACCTTCTACTTCAGCCTCCCTCATTCTCAGCAGATGGCCTCACTTCCTATTATCATCCTTTTTAGAACTTTTTGTTACGTCCTTTCTCTACCTCCACTAGCTTTCTCCCATTTCCCTCCTTCTCAAAGAAGGAGCACCTCTTCCTTTTTAGAGCTGACCTTTCCTTTGTGTCCCAGACCTCATTTCTCTGTGTTTACTCAGGGACTTTGTTCTGTCAGGTAGCTCTTAATCTCTTTTGTCTTCACTTCCCATTTCCGTGGCTCCTTTTCTTCTACCTACCTACAGATTTCTTCCACCCTAAAGAATGGAACAAAACACAAAAAAGCTTTCTCTTCTTTGTTATTTCCCCTGCCCTTCATAGCTTTTCTTTCACTGCCAAATTTTTAAGTGACTTTTACTTGGTGCCTTTATTTCCTCACCACAGTCACCTTCAACCCCTTATTGTCTTACTTCCTTTTCTGTCACTTTTCTGAAACTATGTAGTAAATGGCTGTTATATGGAATTCATTGTGCAGGGTGCTACTCAGTAAGTCAAGGGTGCCAAAGTAGTCGAGGAAAAAGAATTCAATTGTGTCTTTCACTTTTTGAAGTTCTATGGTATTGTTACCTATCAACAGCAGGGGTCAGTATAATCCCATAATACTCTGGCTTCAAAATTTAGAAGGCTCTGGGGAAAATGGTACAGACTTTCTGAGTAGAATTGTAAGGTCATAATATTAGAGCCAGAAGGGACTTTAGAGACCCCCTCATTTTGTGGGCAGAGGCACTGATGCGCACAGAAGTTAAGCAGCTTATCTGTGGTCTCACAAATAACAAACAGAAGGATCAAAATTGCCTGCTTACCTTGCTGTATCATCTAGGTCAAAGTCATTGCATCAAAATTGACATTCTGGATGACTTTTTATGTAATTTGCCATCCAATACAGGGAGACATCCTCTCTAGCAACCTAGACAGATAGGATCTTCAGGCCTATGTTTGAATACCTCTGATATGCAGAGGACATTGCCTCAGAAGGCAACCTAGTCTGTCATTAGAAAGCTCCAGTTAGAAAGTTTTCTCTTATGTGGAACCAAAATCTACTTCTTCTTAACTTCTATACATTAGTCTCAGTTTTGACCTCTAGATCATCAAAGAATGAACACTTCTCTTTTAAATGTGACAGGTCCACTATGAAGACAGCTAATTTTGAGTGCTAAATGCTCCCATTTATTCAACTATTCTTTAATGACTTCTTTTCTAGGCCCTTTACCATTCTGACTATCCACTTTTAAATAAGCTCTTGTTTTCCTTGTCTCGTCTTAATTGTACTGCTCCAAATTGAACCCATTACTCTAATTGCTGTGAGCCTACTACTTTCAGTGACCTGGATACCATAATTTTGTTAATGCACTCAATCAGCAAACATTCATTAACATTAAGCCTTTAGTCTTTACCAGGCATTGTGCTAGATGTTAGGAATAAAGATAAAAAATGAAACAGCCATTTCTCTCAAGGACTACATTATACGGTAAAAAGTAATATATTTTCTTATAAGTTGATATGAAGTCCATTCTGGGGGCAATAATAGCTAATGAAATTAGGAAAGACCTCATGTAGGAGCCTGCTCTTGAAGTGAACTTTGAAGAGAACTAGAGGTCATAGTGTCAAAAGTTAGAGAATACATTCCAGTCATAGGGCACAACCTATGCAAAGACAAAGATTTGGGGAATGGAATATTGTCTGTGAGGAAGAGCTAGTAGGCCAGGTGGTTTGGCCCATGACATACATGAAGGAGTGTTTAATACCAGGTAAAGGTAGGCTAGAGCTAGATTGTAAAGAATTTGAAGTTCCTAACAGAGGAGCTTGTATGTTATCTTTCAGCTCAGAGGGAGACACTGAAACTTTTTCAAGCAGAAATGTGATGTGGTCTGCCCTGTACTTTAGAAATAGCCCTCAGCATCTGTGTGAAGAGAGAGACTTGAGACAGGGGACACAGGAAATTAGTCAGTCAGCTTGTATATATTAGTATATATAGTATCTGTCTGCTGTATGCCAGCAAAAGTCCAGGGCAAGAGGCAGGGCCAGTATGGCAGAGGAATAGGAAGAGGTACGGTGAGCTGCCCTCTAGACTCCTCCAAACAGACGTAGAAAATGCACCAGAGTGAATCCCATGGGAAATCTAAGATAAAATCATAGTGTATCATTTTCCTAGCCCAAGTCAGGAGAGACAGATGGAGAGGTCCATAGATAATGTAGTGAGGTCTGACTGCAGAACACTCCAACATGCATGAAAAGGTTATGTCCCAGGCAAAAGAATGTCCTGTGGGTCATGTGCCCATACTAGGACACCCAAACCTTGTCAGCCACTGTTCAATTTGGTTCTGGTCACAAATCTTGGATGGACTGAGGAGGGGATACATGCAAAGGGGTAGGGAGTGGTGGACATCCTTTGAGCAGTGTACTGAAAACAAAGGAGCACGTCTAAAAAGCAAGCAGAAGCAGTGTGGCTCAGACCCTTAGGAGCAGAGCAGGTCTCAGTTCCAGCTTCTAGCTCAGTAGGAAGCCTGCAGAGAAATAACCAGGACAGGAATCACAGACCTAAGTCACTCTGAACCAGCAGAGCTTCCCATCTTACTGATGATTTCTTGAGTCCAGCACCAGTCTGTTATTGCTCAGACATAAACCCAGATCAGGAACTTGCCCTAGATCATGCTACTTGGGAGCACTGAAAGCTCTAAGATTTCCAGTCTGACACAAATGTGAGTTGAATATGAAGGAATGATATCTAAAAAATAAAATTAAGGGGTGAGAAGGGAATGCACTGGGAGAAAGGGAAAGGTAGAATGGGACAAATTATCTCACGTGAAAGAGGCAAGGAAAAGCTTTTACAGTGGAGGGGAAGATGGGAGCAGTGGTGAGAGGGAGGTAGTGAACCTTACTCTCATTAGAATTAGCTCAAAGACGGAATAACATACTGAATTGGGCATAGAAATCTATCTTACTCTTCAGAAAAGTAGGAGGGGAAAGGGATAAGAAAAGGTGAGGTGATAGAAGGAAGGATAGATTGGGGGAGGAGATAGAAACAAAACACTTTTGAGGAGGGACAAGGTGAAAGAAGAGAGAATAGAACAAACGGGCATAGGACAGAGGGAAATACAGTTAGCAATCATAACTGTGAAAAAAATTTTGAAGCAAGTTTCTCTGATAAAAAGACGTTTCTCAAACATATAGAGAGCTGAGGCAAATTTTTAAAAATAAGAGCCATTGTCCAGTTGATAAGTGATTAAAAGATACGAAGAGTTTTCAGATGAAGTAATCAAAGTCATATGAAAAATGCCTCTAAATCCTTATTGGAGAAATGCAAATTAAAACAATTCTGAGGTACTATGTCATACCTATTAGATTAGTTAATAGGAAAGAAAAGGAACATGACGAATGTTGGAGGGGATGGGGGCAGGAGGGAATTAGACATCAATGGTGGAGTTTTGTGACCTGATTCAATCATTCTGTAAAACAATTTGGAACTACGCCCAAACGGCTATGAAATCATACATACCCTTTGATTTAGCAATACCACTATTAGGTCTCTATCCCAAAAGAAATAAAAAAACAAAGAAAAGGATCTATAGATATGGAAATATTTATAGGGAGGAAGAGGACAGAGACAGAGAAGGAGCAGGAGCAGCCCCCAACACAGGAAGTGCAGGCTCTTATATACCATCCTACCCCAATTGGGTTGCTAATCAACATAATTGATCACCAAACCAACCACTACCCAGGTGCAAACAATCCACCACTGGGAAAAAGGAAGTGGGATTACCTCAGCATTCAAATCCTGATGTTTGGGGAAGTGGGCATGGGGCATGAAGATCGGAGCACACACAAAGAAGAAGAAAAGCTACCCAGGCTCACTCCCAGGCCAGCCCACTGACCCCCATCCTGGGAGCACCTCGAGCCCACCAAGCGCTCCGATTTTCATTTCCACAAAGCCTCACCCAACTGTCTCCTAGCCAATCTCCTGACTCCCATCTTGAGTCCACAGCCCAACCAGTTCCTGGCCATTTCAGGATAATACTGGTGCTGTAAGAAATTATGAATGAGATGGTTTAAAAGACACCTGGGAAGATTTGTATGACCTGATGCAGAGTAAAGTGAATAGAACCAGGAAAACCGTTTATACAATGATACAATATTGTAAAGAAAAAAACAACTTTGAAAGACTTAGGAACTCTTAAGTGCTGTAATAGCCCGTCACAAACCAATGGTGAAATGTGCCTCCCAGCTCCTGATAAAAAGGACTAGAGGCAGATGGAATGTGATTTTGGTGGAAGTTTGCTTCATTTGACCATGCATGTTTATTGGGGGGGGGGGGGCTATCTTTCATTCTCAGTTGTAGGATGGGAAGAAAGATTAACTTTTGCTGAATGAAAAATAGGTAACTTTTTAAAAGAAACACTAAAATGAAAGTCAAAGGTAAGAAGTGATAAGGACTTTGAGAGATGTTACAGAGATGGTCTAGATGATGCACAGAGAGATGCCACAGCTGTTTTGATACAGAATTGTCACAGCTTGACAGCTGACTGGATGTGCTGAGGGGCGGGCCTTGAGGGAAGGACGTTTAACCCCTGAGACGTCCTGTTTGGAACGTCCGCTCGGCAGCTGATGATGTGCAGCTGCAGCTCAGGAGAGGCACTTGAACTGGATATAGATATGGCAGTTATCTTTATAGAGGTAATAATGGAGCCCATAGGGCCTGATGAAAGGGTGCGTGTAGTGAGAAGTTACAATGTTAGGGCATACATGTCTGAGCAGTGTGTTTTAGAAGGTACTGGACATCCTTGATATACTTACATGTTTAATAACTGAGTTTTGTATTTTTTTCTTATTCCCAGATCCAAGTCTCGTGATACTAAAGTATTGATAGACGACACAGATGATGAAGCTAACACATGAATTGAGTCTAAATCTACATCCTTTTTTCCCCCTATTCAACAACCCTTTCCTTGACCAACTCAGCCTCTGGTACCTTTCCAGCTAAAAACAGGAGAAGACATTTAACACACTTTCCGAGCTCTTCTGGATCGGATCCTATGGACTCCAAACAAGCTCACTGTGTTTCTTTTCTTTTCTTCTGGTTTTATTTTAATTTTCTACTTTTAAAATAAATATTTACTTCATTTTGCCAATCAGAGGACATTTTAAGGGAAAAAAAAACACAAGTTATCTTAAGGATTGTTTACAATCACAAGGACATAGAAAACTATCTGGATGAAGAACAGACGCAGCAAGGACCCAACAATGGGACAGTACCGAGGTTACTCGGCTTCTGCTTGGCCCGGTTTTGACTGGTTAAAACCGGACATTGGTTTTTAAATTTGTTTGAGATTTTTTTTTTTCTTTCCTTCATATCCAGCGCAACAGCACTGGCTGCACTTGCAGGGAAAGTGCACTTAGAGCAGTACCTTCATTCACGAAGCTACTTTTTAATTTGATGTAACTTTTCTTATTTTGGGCGAGGGTGGGGGGGAGGAAACTGGGAAATAGGATGTATTTGTTATGTATAATTTTCTCATTATTTATAATACTTAACCATAAGAGAACAATCTTGTGTCCTGTGCAATGAAGGTAATAACAGTAAGAAAGTAGGGGAATCTATCCTTGCATGTTTTTCATAAGGGTTCCATCCTGCAATGCCTCTTTCGTGAGACAACTTGTACTAGTTTGACAATTTCTTTCTTTTTTAATTTTAAACCAAAGTTTCTGTTTCTGATTTTTTTTTAGTTGCTGCTGCTTTGGAAACCTGAACATGTCTCTCATGACAGGTCATCCTCACATTTTCACATTTTTGAGTGAAAATTGTGAAAAAGATTCTGAGAATTTAAAAAAGAGAGAGAGAGAGAGATGGAATAGATCTATCCATACTCCATACTCAACTGCAGAAGTAGCCAGATTTTCTATCATAACATAGCTTTGGAGTTTAGGATAGTTGTAGCATGGTCCTTACTATCTCAGAGTTTGGACTAGGAGACCAGGCTGTTTCAGAGTCTCTATACCCTCATCAAATAGGGAGTTTCTAAAGGTTTCTTTTACTTCCACCAGATTCTGAACAAAGGAATCTGACTGGGAGTGGTCAATCTTCCTGAGCACATAGAACAAATTAACCTTTATCTTTCATATTGCATTGGCCACATGAGGCCTTTGTATCCATTCATTCCAGAGGTTATTAAAGATGATTGATCATTGGATCTCATGTTCTTCCATAGGGAAGGAATACTTATCAGTTTGTTAGGTCTGCCATTTAAAGGAAAGTTCCTTTATTCAGTCATGATTCATTCACACTGCCTGTGTTATTTTTACTTACTCTTTATCCTGTTATATCTCCTGTTATATTTTCCCTTACCCATCAAAATAAGTCCTAAAACTTTGATTGATAGTTCAATCTTTTTTTAAAAAACCATGGATTATTTGGAGGTAAGGGACCAATCTTCATTATCTACCAAAAAAATAGCAGAAATAGTACCAATGTAAACTAAAGTGTGTTTTCTATCATTCTAAGATGCAAATCAAGGTTTTAAAGTATCCATCTCTACTCTTGTTGGATTTATTGGCAGAATTCACGCTGAGCATATATAGTTAGCTATTGACTGTCATCTTCCTGGTTAGCCTTGCTGTACATAGTCACCACCAGTAACTACACTGAAGTAAAATACTTCTATTGTTTTCAGCCTTAATTTTAGACTAAGGCACAAATGAATAGAGGCAGCTGTAATCACTGATTCAGGCTTTAAGAACATGGCTACTGTATCTGTAATATGGCCTCTTTGTTGTTAGTGCTTCTTCCACATATCCAAAATATGATCATACAGGTGGATCACATAAAGAAGTTACTATTAATACTATTGTGTCAAGGAGTATGTAAAAAATAGTCATTTCTAAAAAGAGGTCCTTTTTTCTGTTTAATATAATATGGATAGTCTTCTCTAAACTTGTTCATACTCTAAATCTAGAAAAAAACAATGTGGATCATTACCTTGTGGCTTTTATTCCTTTTTGTGTTTTGCCAAATATTCTTCTTTGCCAGAAAAATGGGGAGAAAGCATTTTAATTACTGGTTTCCTTTAATTCTAGTTTTTAGAACTGATCAGTAAGTAATCAGTGGTAGCAACTTAGTGGCTCTTGGTAGATGAAGGGTTCTAGAGTTCATACTAGGACTTAACAGACTGTATTGGTTTATACTCTACAGCCATAGGAAGATGCTACCGGTCTGCCAAGAAGTGCTGGTTACTTTGATCGAGTTATTAATATAAGTGGATGGGTTGGTTATTTTCTGTACAAATGGAATAAATAGTAGTCTGTGTATCCAGAACCAGCTTAAAATGAAGCAAACATCCATTCTCCTTTTAGAGTTCTGTAAAATGGATTGCCATAAAACCTTGCAGTTGGCCTACAGTGTATAGGAATCCTATGGTTGGTTTGTTTTTTCCCTCAGTGTATCCACTGCCAATTTGGCCTTCTTCAAATTTTAGAACCTTAGTCCCTAGTCAGGATTATTTCTCTTCGGCAATAAAAATATTTAAATTTTAATTATCAGGGACACATTTGTCCTGTTAGCAGAATCTGTTTTAGGGGAAAAAAACCACTTTCTTACCATGTTAAATATGTAATGTTTGTTTAAATTTAGTATTTTGTGTTCCTATTAATAGTATAAAGGGAGCAAAGAACTTTTTTCTCATAATTCTCTTGATCAAACAATGTGAATTTAAGTTTCTTTTTTCCTCTTAATAATAAAAAGTATAGACTGTGCTATTCTCTCCAGTAACATACACAGCTTGTACCAAGTGATGAGAATTTCTCAGATTCTTTGCTTCAAATGCCAAGACAAGAAATTCTGCCCATTGCTGGTCCCCATTTTGTGATTTTTATCAGAGTTTTCCCTGAAGCTCTCAGCAAAATTATTATCTATTTAGGGAAATGCATGTTAGTTGGTCATGCACCCAAAAAATGAAAAGATTAAAAGGAAAAACAACCCAGCCTCAGGTAAAATTTATAAGATCACATGTTTAGATAATCTAGTATTGTTCTTGCTCTGGAAAAAAATCAATTAAAATGTCCCCTAGATAAAGGAATTAAGATATCTTAATTATCAAGAATTGAAAATATTTATTTTCACTTTTATGGTTGGGTGGCATAGAAAAATTGATAAAGCAAGAACAGACTAGGAAGCTAAGAGAAATGATTTATTTTCTATATACAAATAAGCTCGTGTATTTAAGGCTCAAATGAATGAGTTAACCAATGGTTTCATACCTTACAATGATCAAAGATGAAGTTGCTATTATCAAGATCCTCTGTAAGAATGTGGAGAAGTCAGAATCCCATTCCTCCGTCTGCGCTTTTGCTATTTTCTCTCCCATATTCTCATTTGATCCTTTTTAGCATCTGGTCACCAAATTCACATGATCAGAATGTATAGCCCCTGAGAGGATGAAGCCAGTAGCCCCAACAGTACACTTACAAGAGACCCCAGTCCCCAGGATTAGTGAATGTAATGGCTTTTTTTTTTTTTTGCTCCAGAGTCTGTTTAATCTCATTGCTATAGAGAAAGTTCTGAAGTCACAATCCCAATCTCCTCCTTTGAGGTAACTTGCTACTTACATCTACCCTTGTCTGACAATCAGAACATCTGGAAAAATCTCTCTACCTCTTAACAGACAAAATAAAGTGAGGCAAGACTAGAGAAAAGTGAACCCTTATGGCCATCTGTTGTACTTCAGTTGAAGAGAATCCACTATGAGTAGCAAGAACAAAAAAAGTCGAGCACATCAGACATAATCAGCCTGATAACAGAAGTAGGACAGCGAGGAACCTGCTTGTTTTTAGCTTTGGTTTTGTTTTAGGTTTTCCCCCCTGCAGTGGTCCATACATTAGTAATGGACCTTTATTTTCCTGTTCTATTATCTGCTATAGTCGTTGTTTAGAGTGAGTTCAGTATGCACAAATGTATATTGGAAGTGAGTGACTAAAGGAATTTCTTATTCTCACTAGCCCCTGCCGAAACAAAAACAGAAAAGTCTTGCTATTGGCAGGAAAAGAATTTGTTATTCATAAAAAAGGGTCTTCAGAGACTTAGGTGCTTTTTTCTTCCCATGAGATCCATGCTTTCACAGGGCCTGATATGTACACATTGTTTGGATAAATTGATTCCAGAGGTATTTCACATGAAGGCTTCCAGCCTGAGACTCCCTGGAAACTCTCTCTTGCAGTTATGCTTCACTTGAGGGGAATGAGTTCCAATAAAACAACATTGCTAATCTGAAAAAACTAAATTGCTGCCACCCAAGGCAGGACACATTTAAAAACTTCATTATGTTCTTGAGTTTTAACAATTCAGGTACCTTGTCGGTCTAAAAGTGAATACTCTGTAGTGATTTGCTCTTCTCCATTATCACTATTCCTACTGAAAATTTTACATAAAACATGTCACTAGAAGATCTCCCCTCAAAATCAGCAACAGTGCTAAAATATCCTTTTTAAAAGTTGGGAGAAGAGAAAATCAAGTTCATTCTTCTTTAGATCCACTTGTCTTATTCCTCTCTAGAGACTCTAGACTATTGCTGTTGATTGCATGTGTGGTGTGGCTAGCTAAGTCAAAAGTTGAAGTAGGCAACCTTCAAAATTAGTGAAAAATAACCCTTTATCTAAGCAACATCCTCACTAGTTGGTCTTGAAACTGCTTTAGACTACTGGTTTTAGTCCTCAAACTGTATGCATTTTATTCTAAATCTCCATGTAAAGTCAGGTCATCATGGTGATGGGTGTAGGATTTGGAGATATAAATAGGGGGCGTGAGGAAATGAGTAATGTTAACTTGGGAGTTGTAACCCAGTATTTATCTGGCACGTATTCACCCTCTGCTAATAAAAGTAAGAAAGAAAAAAACATGACTTTGGCTTTGGAAGAGCCTGATATGGATGACATCACCAGCCTTCCTTTATTTGTTCTTATAAAAAAAGATAAATTTGACCAGGAAGAAGATGCCCATTAATTGGTTGCCCTTCTTGAATGATTTGATAGTCCTCTAGTATGGAGGAAAACAATTATCTCTTGAGGAATAGACCTCCTGAAATTAATTTGCTTTTGTAGGCATGAGGAACAAAATGAGGATTTGTCCTGAAATAAGAGGAATTATTATACTAACTTTAAGCTGAAGCTTGTTTCATCATTGCATTTTTTAAAAAATCAATCTTGTTCTGCTTTGTGGTGCCATCAATTTAATGAGGACAATCAAATAACCTACTGCTTGCCTTGGATTCTCAGTATGTCCAGTAATCATATGGACAACTTGTATACATTCAGACCAGTTAACTTGACTGTAACCTAACCTGTACAACCTTAGCTCTTCCTATTCTCTTTCCCCTGTACCACCACAAGTTTAATAAGAACTGTAGCACTGCTAGAAAGGTGTAGACTTTGAAGGGCAAGGATGATGTTATGATATTTCTTTCTCATTGTCCTTTGAATCCAAAGTCTAACCTTCTGTGCCCAGTAGCAATACCAGCATGGTGGGAGTAAGGAGGAAGACAATAGGAATTCCCAGGAACAACTAGATTGTGACACAAGTTATTATTCTTTTGAGTTTGTAAATTGTGAGCCCTTTAGCAAGGACAGCAAAGTACCTCAGCTTTTAAGACATTACGTGATAAATTACTTTCTTGCTCTTTTATGATTTAGCACAGAGGTTTGTGTCAATGAACAGTATTTGGAAGGGGCATGAGGTAAAAAATGTATTTGTCTTTGATCCCCTCCCCCTCCACTCTTACCTTTCTCTTCACCCTTCCTTCCCGTGCTGTGTTGGTCTAAATGATGATTATTCTATGAAGCCCTAAGCTGTAGTTGTCAAAAGTAACTATAAAATGTGATTAGTCCTCTGTGGGTGCTTCTTTCTTTCTTCCTCTCCTTTTCTTTCTCTTTCTCACTTTCTCTCCACTCTCGGATCAGTGGAAATGGTGAGGACAAAGAATTGCCGCTTGCTTGGACTCATGCTGTAACTGTGATTACGCTGTTAGCTGCCTCCTTTTTCCTTCTCAAATGGATAGAATTCTGTTGAAATGTGGAGTACCCTTCTTGAGAAATAGGTTTAAAATGCACAATGTGGTACTGTTTCATAGTTTCTAGATGGTTGTATAAAGCAAAAAGTTAATGTGGTTATGTGTTTTTAAAAGAAAATAAGTGATTGGTTACAAAACTCTGTTTTTTTCCCCATTATTATAAGCTCTCTTTGTTTTCCAACAGTTTTCAGCCTCTTTTGTCGCTCCTGAATGGTGTCTGTTGCTTTTTATCTGTGTTTCCTAAATTTTTGAATGTGGTTGCACTTGAGTCTATATGGGAATAGAGCAGACATTTCAAGAGGAAAAGATTTTAAAGCTTTTTCTTAGTCTCTTCTGTACTACATATATATATATATATGTGTGTGTGTGTGTGTGTATATATATATATATAAAATAGTAAAACAATTCTAAAACCTTTTTTTCCTCAAAATCTAATGGATAGACTCACATTCCCAATGACCTTTGCCACTGTAGGGACCATAGCCTACAGCTACTGAGGCTGGGGTGCCAAGCCTGAGCCTCCCCAACCTTCCTGTCCAACCATGGGATCCTTTCCTCTACTCCAGAGTCTCCAAGACAGAGCCAGGGGATGCCCTGTGGGAGATAGATCTCTCCATCTGGCTTCACCTGGGCTCTCCTCCACCTCTCCAGGTCGAAAAGTATGAAGACTCTTACCTGCACTTATTCCATTGTTACCATGACCTGTCCCAGTTTCACTGCCCCAAACAGTAGAATGATTGTTAATCCACTCCAGTCCTTCAGGCCACTAAAACCCTGACTCCTCCAGCTAAAGCCAACACTGAAGTCATTGCAAATAACAGTGGTCTTCATCACCCTGCTCTCAGTCCAGACCATGATCATTTACCTGTATGAGAACAAAGGCAGCCAAATCACCTGTGAGTCCCCAGGAGAAGCCAGTATGACTGCAAATAGAGAGTGATGCAGTCCAAGGAAAGGAAAAAGAAATACTTCATCTGATGACTCCTAGGGTCCCAAAGAACTCTTGTGACCCCTAAGGGCAAGACACAAGAACTGAGTGCTTACTTTGTTAGGTGAAAGATGCATCCGAAGCCAGAAATGAATGTTGATAATGGGCAAGTCTCTCTGAGTCAGAATCCAGGGAAACTACAGACCTGAGTGCCAGCATCAGAGACGGAGAGGACAAAGGGAAGTAGAGAACATAAGTTCTGATGCCTTTAGCTAAACTTCTGTCATGAATCTTAATGTCATAGACCAAATGGTCTTTAAAACTAGAGAAGATAGGACTACCCCCCTGGGCGTGTGGGCATTTACCCAGTCATCTCCTGTACTCTTATTTGGTGTGGGAATAATGATGGGAGTTGCCCAATCTCACTCCATGCTCTGCCTCCTAGCTGCTTCATGTAACTTGGGAAGAATTTTTTTTTTCTTTTTGGAGGGGGGAAAATAGGGCAATTGGGCTTAAGTGACTTGCCCAAGGTCACATGGCTAGTGTTGTGTCCAATTTGAACTCAGGTCTTCCTGACTCCTGGGCCGGTACACTATTCACTGCACCACCTAGCCACCCCTCAGGAAGAATTCTAATCACTGGTCCCCAAAAGTCATCTAGCATCCTTATAACTAGTGCAGCCAGCTTGGGAAAGGGGATGGAGGTGGTGATTGTGATAATAATCACAGACAGCTTCCCAGCCCACTCCCTTATTCCCAATCCAATCTTTTACTTGTCATATTTTTATCAATTATTTTTTGTATTACACAGGATTTTGATTCTCATTTCTAAGAGGCAGAGAATAATAGCTTTAAATTATCCGCATTTGGGATTTATCTGTCCCAAATCTGGACAGATCTGGAGCTTACATTCCTAGAGCTAGTAAGAATATGAAGCACACACACATTTACCTAGTTGTAAATTATATATACATATGTGTGTATATAATATATTGTGTACATTATAATGATGACACAAAAAGACATTTAAAAGGATCAGATCAAGATGAAATAATAGACTAGAGGCAATAGTCACTGAAGTTTTCTTGAGTTGAAGAGTGATGTGATAAGACATGGAATTTAGGAAAATCCCTTTGTTAACTATTTGTGGAGCATGGATTTCAAATAGACTGGAGGCAGACTTTTTTGCCTAAAATGACTTTTTTAGCAGAGGCAAGTGGACTAGCTCCCATATTCCTACTCTAGCAAAACAAACAAACAAACAGCCCTAAAACTAAAAACAGCGACAGATCATTTTTCAAGAAGTAATTATTACTTCTTGAATAATTATATAATAATTATATACAATATATATTACCTCCCTTACATATATTATTATATAATTATATATAATTTATACATATTATATAATGTAGTTGTATATACTTATTCTATATAATAATTATATAAGAATAATTATATATAATAGTAAATATAAAATAATTATCAAAACATCCAATGACATAACAATAAGTGATTTAATCAAATGGAAACTGGACAAAACATTGGAAACCAATGGGCAATAGGAAAGGGGGACCACCAGACGTGCCAAAGCTAACACAGGCAATCAAGATGAAAGCCAGCACAGTCCTTGAAATTAGGTAGGAACATTTGTAGCCTGTACACATCAGCAAGAGAAAGAAAGTCAACCCCAGGGTGGTCAGAGATCCACAGAGGGGACCTCGAGGGCAGCTTGGAGCAGCAGTGTTCAGTGTACACAGGACAGCATACAGATTTATGTAGCCCAGGCTCAAGGTGCTCTGAGGTCTATAGCATGCTGTCCTTAAACGTCAAAGAAGGACCCAAAAAGCCAGTGCTCTGCACCACAAGGAGCCTAAAACCCTTTGGTAATTCTAGTTTAGACACAGCCTGCCCCCCAGAAGGCAGGAGTCCACAGAGGAATCCAGGTGCCTCAGGTGGAGGCCAAGAAGGACTGATCGTGCCCCCACCCAAAAATGCAGGATGGGGTAAGGTCTGGCTCCAGCACAAACCCCCAAATTAGAACTAAGACTGGATATGTAAGTGAACAGAAGACCCCAATCACTATAAAGAACTGTCTGATCCAGAAATACCCAAAAATCCAAACTAGAAGAAGAGAGTAACTCAGTAGCAAATAGAGACTCAAAAGGAAAAAACCTGAATCTTCAAAAGAAAAGAAGGAAAGAAGGTTCTGGAGGGGACAAATGGAAAAAGAATAAATAGCTTGGAACAGAAAGTGATCAGACTTACCCAAATAATAGATGTCCTGAAAACTAAAATAGACTGAATAAAAATCAATGCCTTTGTGAGTTAATATTGGAATAAAGTAAAACATTAGGGAAACAATGGAAAATAGAGTGAGGGGTCATTTAAGAGTCAATGGACTCCCTGAAAAGGGGGGAAGGAGGAGAAACCAAGATGCTTCATTTGAAGAAATCATAAATGAAAACTGCCCTATTGGAATTAGGGGACAGAGTGAAAACAGAATCTAATAATTACTTCTTGAAAAAAATCCCCAAACAAATAATCCTCCATCCCAATTCCAGGTCAGAGAAATAAGCAAAGAGACCAGTTTGCAAGCTATTACAACAGTCCAAGCAAGAGGTGATGAGGGTCTGAGCTAGGGAGGTGGCTGTATGAGTGGAGAGAACAGGAAGGGTCAACATTGGACATGTGGGATCAGAGAATGAGGAGGTGGGAAAAAAATTAATTCTCCCATTTTTATTTTCAGTTCAAATTCTCTCCCTCCCCCACCCATTGAGAAGGCAAGAAAACAATGCCCATTATAATAAGTAGTCATACAAAACATTTTCATATAAACCATGTTGTGAAAGAGAAAGCAAGGAAAAAAATTTTAATTTAATCTTAGCAGATAGTTTGATATGCTTTCCCTTCTTGACCAGGCACCATTTGCAATCTGACTATAAAGCCATGAGATAGAACCTTGAGCCATGAATAATACCTTCCTCATTTTTTAATAGCTAAATTTCTTACACCAGCTATATTTTGTGTCCCTACTCTACAATTTTACTCCTCCCTATTATTTATTTGCTTCTACCTATTTTAAACCACCAAATGTATATGTTCATATAGAAATTACCTATCATGACCATAAATTCTCTATCCCATAGGCTCATAAGGTGTTTTTTATACGTTTCATCATGAGTTTGTTCCTGGTCTTTGTACCTCTAACTAGAGAGATATGGGCAGTGAAGATAACAAAGAAAAAAAATGCTTCATCTACCATGACACCTAAGTCCTTTCACTTTTATTTTAATGCTACAAGCCTGTGTTCTCAATATTTCCTTAAGGATAAACCTAGGAAGTTTTTGAAATCTTATTAAAATAGGATCATATGGTATTTTCAGGCTAAAGGCAGTATGTATTTTGAATACGAGTCACAAATTACCTCTGAGACCTAATGATAATAATAATGCAAGTTCCTGTGATTTCATTGCTGTGGGCATTCTCTCCCTGGATTCAAATTACAATACATGAGACTTGAAAGTAGCTTCAGCAAAAAAAAAAAAAAATTACCCCATAGTCAACCTGATAACAGTACTTGTATTTTATATGCCTATAGAATTTGGTATTTATAAAATACACCATGTTTATTAGCTTACATGTTATGTTAATTAACTGCTCATTTTATAGGTCATTTTGTGGATAAGGATCCATAAATTTTGCAGAATTGTGCCCATTTTGTGGATAAGGACACAATGAGGGACAAGTTATTCATTGGTTTTTTCCATCCATTGCAGTCTATTATAGAATCAAGGCTAGGAAGCCTGTTAATTTTTTCACCTAGTCATCTCGAATAAATTCAAGTTCTTTAGGGATTGCTTGGTGATAAGTTGCTTTAAAAATATGTTTCTTGTTACCATAAGCTTAAGAAAGGCAAGATCAAATGACCCAACTTATATTCCTGCTGATTGATTTACTTAGCTGCTCATGTGTTCTCCTAAATGAATTTAGAGGACATTCCAATTACTTAGTGTTAGTTGAAGTCATTCATTATTTCCAAAGTCCTGAATTTTCTGAGGAGACAAGGAGGGACACTGATGAAATTGTGAATTTCTTTTTCATTTGAAGCCATTCAGGCCTATTGACAGGTTAAAAAGAAGACATCTTATGCCTGAACTAGTCCCAGAGTGAGTTATGATCACTGACCCTGTGTTATCTTCAACAAGCCTACATTTCATTGTTCTTTCTCATATTATTTCAATTTAGAGGTTTCCCCAAGTTTCTTGATTAGTGAATTTATGAGTGTTGAAACTGTATAAAATTTACACCTTTTACCATTTGAGGATAGTTCCCCACCTAGGAAACAAGTCTATGCAGTATATAATTCAGTGACATTTTGGCATCAAATTAAGTCCAACCATTTGTTCATCCCTGTAAAAATAAAGTTCAAAAAAGACTCTCCGAAATAAATTGTATGTTTGAGGAGAAAAACTGCTAATTCATGACTTTGAGAATTTCGTTGGAAATTTAGGCAGGATTTCACTGGCAAAGTACCTGCTATGTGCTAGGATTTGGAAATACAAAGAAAGGCAAAAGACAGCCCGTTCCCCCAGGGAGTTCACAGTCTACTGGGGGAAAATAACATGCAAACAAATATCTAGAAACAAGTTATATGCAAAACAAAAAGGAAATAAGCAACACAGGGAAGGCACTAGAATGAAGAGGAATGGGAAAGGCTTCCTGTAGAATGTAGGATTTTAACTGGCACCTGAAGAAGGCCAGGGAAACCAGGAGGGACATGACAGACAGCATTCTAGGCATGAAGAAAAATCAGAGAAAATGCCCAGGGCTGAGAGATAACAGTATACTGCTTATGGATTATCAAGGAGGCCAATGTTATTGGATGGAAGAGTAAATGGTACAGTTGGGAGTGGGGGTGGAGTAAGGTGTAAAAAGACTTTAAACATATGGGAGACTCACAGAAACTGAACTAAAAGGAATCCTCCAAGCCTTATGGCCCAATCCATTCCTTTTTTTTGGGGGGGGGGAGGGCATTTGGGGTTAAGTGACTTGCCCAAGGTCACATGGCTAGTTTTTTGTGTTAAGTGTCTGAGGCCAGATTTGAACTCAGGTACTCCTGACTCCAGGGCTGGTGCTCTATTCACTGCACCACCTAGCTGTCCCCATCTAATCCATTCCTAAACAAGGATCTCCTACAACAGAGGTATCAGATACACAGCTATCAGGCCTACAATATTCCTCAGTGCAGCCTGAACCAGATTAAAATGTAATTGAAAACTATTTAACAAAATTTAAAATTACAATAAAAATATAAATGATGCAATGTATCTGTGGTTCTCTAAGTCAGTATGCTTCTGCAGGAATCCTTGTATATGATTCAGTGTCCCCCTTTTCTATTTGAGTTTGATACCACTGTTATACAACATACCCAACACGTGGTCATGTTAATCTTCCCCCTCTTTGGAAATATCTTGAAAGTCAGTCACATTCCACTAATAAAGCATATGGACCAAGGAGGTCACCAAGAAGGAAAAAAGTCTCCATATACACTAAAAAAATTACAGCAGCACTTTCTGTGGCAGCAAAGCACTAGGAACAAAATAGATACCCATGGATTGAAGAATGACCCAACAAATTTTGGTGCATGAATATAATGAAATATTATTGTGTTATAAGAAACAACAAAATATAAATACAGAGAGGTTAGGAACGTGGTGCAGTGAAGTAAGCGGAACCAAGATTATACACCAACTACACCAATGCCAATAGAAAGAACCACCACTACAAAACGATCAATTTTAAACATTGCAAAACTGCAAAGAACAAGCATGGCCCTAATAAAGAGACACAAGAAAACATTTCCCCCTAGTCCTTTGTAGAAGTGGAAGATCCATGAATGCGGAATACTTTTTAATATATTGAATGATTTTTCTGGGTTTTCCTCTTCATCTTTTTTTCTTTAAAAAAAATTATTTTAAAAAAATAAATAAATAAAAATTTTTGATTATAAGGGATGGACCCTGGAAAAAGAAAAGGGAGGAAGAATACAGAGGAAAGTTGGGTTATGTAAACATAAAATGTTAATTAAAAATTAAGTCATTCAATGTTTTCAAAATTGTGTTACCTCCAACATGGGTTTCTTCAGTGCTTCTGCTCTTAATTATTTCAAGCGTCCTTTCCACTTCCATAACATTTTGAGTCAAGGTACCAAACTGTCACAAAGTCCAAAAGTACTGGCAGCTCCATTGGCAATGAGTGGTGTAACAGAAAAAAAAAATCCTGTACTTGGAACCAGGAGAAACTTGGATTCAAAATCTCTTTTGCTCTAAGCTTTGTTATCCTAACTCACAACCTCACTAAGCCCCAGTGACTCCTCTGCAAGCTAATAATTCAGAACTTGCTTCATACAGTTGTTATGAGTATCGAAGGAGATAGTTTGTAAAACACCTTCAAAGCTTAAAACCACATACTTCAAGCATCATTTTAAAATTGCTATTTGCAGAACAGATTACTATAAAATCTCAACAGATCTATTCCTCTTAATGTCTATTTTGTCTTCCTTCAGGTTTCATCACTAAGTAAGTACCCATGGGATGATGTCCTAGCTGAGTCTCAAACTGAGTTGATTATAGACTTGTCCTCTTTACTGTCTTCAACTATGTTGTGAAGTGGTTCTGCTCATAACTTTCCAAAATTCTCCTCCATAATCTTTTACAAATAAACTAAGATATTCCAAACCTATGTTCCCTTTGATTACGATGTCCATTTGGCAAAGAGATCAAGGGTTTGTTAGCTGAGGTGGTGTCTGGGGTCTTTGGACCTCCTCATTGGGACTTTACACTGAGAGATGGTTATAATCAGGATCAGTCTTTTAACCTCTTTTTTTCATTGTTTGGCATCAATAGCTTATTTGACAAGGTCACATTGGTGCTGTGACAATTACAAAAGTGCCTTCTTATCTTTACCCTTCTAATTTGGGTCAAGCTCTACCTTCGTTATTATAATGAGTTAGTTGATCTGTCAGTCACATACAACTGATTCAGAAGCCATTCCCCTTTCTGGTCTAATAAAAAAAATCGAATTTCATTTTTTGCAATGATGTTCATTACTCACTTTGTTCCTTGCCTTCTGATTCTATATATTCCAAGTATATGGGCATGAGAATTCTCAGTAGTCTGTGAGACTTTAACCTCTTCCTTTTCTTAAACAAGAAAGATATTTTCCCCTATCTTCTTCTAAGCCTGCGTTTGCACTTAAATCAACAAGTATCCAGCGATATGTTCACTTGGTGTAGAGGATCTCTCCAGTTGGTAGAATTTCTCTACTTCATCTTCTATAACAGGTGTTGGCTCGTAAACAACAATTGCCTTTATGGCATACCTCCTTATGTTTCTCCTGAGCACTGCAAGATTAAATGACACACTGCTTCATAAAGTGATATGTCTTATTCCCTTTGGGTACACAATGAAAACAACTCTGCCAACTCCTTCATTTGACTCTCCAAATAGAACCTATGAATTTCCTTTCATATTTAAAAGGAAAGGAATGTCCTTTCCTTTTCTGGTTTTATTTACAATGGAAATACCAATATTTATGTGGTATGTCTCCTACATCAGCATATCAACACATTTGTTATCTGACAAATAAACTACCTTCAAAGTACTAACAGCTACATTCATGACTTTGGAAAATATAAAAGCCCTTTAATTCTTGCACACATTGCCCCACTTTCTGCTACCACCACTATGAAAAAGTGTTATACAGGAGAGAAAACTAGTTTGTAATTTTTTTCTTGTTTCATTGTTTGCCATGGCCAATACTCAGAATGACTTAATTATTCAAAGTTGTTCTTAGAACAACATTACTATTACTGTGTACAACACTCTCTTCATTTTGCTCATTTCAGTCTTCATTATTTCATGCAAGTCTTTCCATGTTTTTCAAAAATTAATCAGTTCATCATTTCTTCTTTTTTTTTTTTTGGAAGGCAATTGGGGTTAAGTGACTTGCTCAGGGTCACATGGCTAGTTTTTTGTGTTCAGTGTCTGAGGCGGAATTTGAACCCAGGTCATCCCTACTTCTGGGACCAGTGCTCTACTCACTGCGCCACCTAGTCATCCCTTCAGCTCATCATTTCTTATAGGACAGTAGTATTGCACCACAATCGCATACCTTGTTCAGCCATTCCCCAACTGATGGGCATCCCCTCAATTTCCACTTCTTTGCCACTACAAAAAGAGCTGCCATAAATATTTTTGTGTTTTGGTCCTTTTCTTCTTTGTTTTTTAAAGTGTCCAAAATATTTTAATGAATGAAATTAGAATACTAGAGGGGAAAAGTGAGAAAGAAATGTGAGCTATGGAAGAGGCCAATTCTTCCCCTGTCCATATATCTGACAGGTAATTTCTTCCATGTTCCTGATTTAGAGCATTTTTAAATATGACATTTGATAGCTTGAGTTTCTTTCTTAGAAAACTGTCTTGAACAGCAGGAATTCTACCTCTCCACAACTTCTACCTATTAGTACTAATTGTGTCCTCTAGAGAATCACTGGAGTTTTGTTTGTTCCACACGACAGCCTTAGATCTGTTTGAAGACATCTGTCACATCTCCCCACACCATCTCCCTCCATCAAGTGTCTGCCTTAGTGGCATCAGCCGTTCTCCATATGATATGATCCCAAGACTTCTCACCATGCTGGTCACTTTTCTTTGCACATACTAGTTTGTCAGTGTTGCTCAAAGTGTGACAACTGGTCACAATGCTCCAGAGATGGTCCATCCAAGACATGGATACAGACATGAAATATACTGTAGGAGGAAAATAGAGAAGGAATTTCACTCTCTTTAGCAAGCCATATCACATTGTTGGGCCATCTTGAAGCGGTTAAATGAAATTTACTAGTACTGACATTCAATTAGAGATAACCTAATCAAGTCACTTTATTTCTCTATGTCTCACTTTTCTCATCTTCAAAATGAGAATGGGCTAAATTATGTTTAAGACTTATATTAATATTAATTGCCCTTATTTAATACAATTATGTTTTATGATTACAGAGTAATTTACATAGGGATTTTCACATATCTATGTGAGGTGGGGAGTACAAATATTAGTATCCCAGCATACAGAGGTAGGATTAGAATTAGTTGGTCATTGTATAGTTAGAAGTGTCAGAGTTGAATGGTAGACACCAGGTCTTAGAGTTTTAAGTGTCTTGCTTTTCCTACTACACCACACTTCTCTACAAAAGTAAATAATGTGAGATAAGTCTGGAAAGGCAGATTGGAGCCACGTTGTGGAGGGCCTTCAATGACAGCATTGGTCATTTATACATATAGGAGCTGCAGGAGATTTTGGTTTGTTATGGTCCTTTAAAGTTTGCTAGATATTTTTAAAATATCTTTTCACTGAGTCTCACAACAACCTTCTGAGATGATACCAGTCAAGTTAAGTCAAAAAGCATGTACTGAGTGCTTTCTAGTGTCAGGCACTGTGCTAAGTGCCAGGCTACAAAGAAAGGCAAACAGCTCCTGGCCTCAAGAAGGTCACATTCTAATGGGGGACACAAGATGCAAATCACCAAGTGCATACCCCATAAATGAAGAGGGAAGGCATTAGCATTGACTGGGTCCATTAAAAGTCTCTTGCAGAAGGTATTATTTGAGTTGAGATTTCAGAGAAACCAGGAGACAGAGATTATTAAAGCTACTGGCCCCATTTTGAAGATGAGTAATGGGTGCATTAGGAATATCACTCAAGCAATGTCATAAAGAATGAATTAAAGAGGAAACAGACTACAGCAGAACTGTAACTAGCAGTTTTTGAGTCTGGGATAGGGCCAATCACACTGAATTCGAAAGGAGAAAAATACCCTCAGTCCAGGATTCCCAGCCCCATGGTTGCTTGACCAGGAAGACGGAACAGAGTAGGACCAGAGCAAGGAGGAACTTATCTGGGATGCAAATCGCTTTGCTGGTGGCTATCTGGTAACTTCCTCAATACTCAACTAGAACTGTGGTCTCATCAATTTGTATGTTCCCTCCAATAATGCAGATCACAACTCTTCCCTGCCCGCCACTCTATGTGATTCTTGTTCATATCCTCCCATAAGTTACCCACAGAGCATCCACCCAAAGTGCCATAGACCTTCCTCACTGTCTTCTGTCATTGTGAGTATGCTAGAAGAACACTTGGGCTGTCCTCCACCATCCCTTGTCCTCATCACATGACCAACCTATCTTCCCTTCCAACCATACATTGCCCTGATCACACAGTTCTTCAGGGACCATTATGTTCCACATTTCACAGTCATACATCACATTAAAATACGGATGTTAAAAAGATATGCCTTTGTTTCTTTGTTTCTCCTTTCTAGGAGAACATGGGGTCGTCGAAAGTGCTTTGCAATCCCACATGTTCCTTTCCTCCTATTTTATTCCAAACTCAACTCAATATTTATTTATACTCACTGGTTCAGATGTGCTGATTGACAAACTCATTGTCCCTCCAATGTCATGTCATAATGGGCAATGGTGATTCTTCACATATTTGGTCTTCTTATGTGAATGGATACACCAAACTCTCAAGACATTATCCATCTCATCAGGAGATTCTTCAGTGTTCCAAGGCATAATGCCACCAGCACAACATCCTCCACCCACAAATGCATCTGAAAGATATCACTATGCTTAGGGAGTCCCTAGTTATTTGGACACTGTGTCAGATGTTCTTTATCATAGTGATGAACAGCCTTGGCATTAATTTATTTGCTTTAGCCTCACCTGATACTTGAGAGAGTAGCTGAACAAGGTTATTTCTGTTATGTCTTTAAGGAAACTGTGAATGATAAAATTTTATGTATGATAGGAAATACTTTCTTGGAAAAAAGTCTTTGAGGCAAAGGTTTTTTTTTCTTTGATCTGGTAACTATCTTTATAATTAACATATAATAATCAAAATGGGATCTTATATTCTCTACATATGTAAGTAATAACATCATAGTAAAGCTGTGGCCTGCTATAGAATATTGATTGCCAGAGTCATCCAATTCTGGACTAATACTTTCATCCAGGATGCCAAATAAATTTATTCCACTGTCAGGACTGTACTTTAAGCCTTTCCAGCATCAGAACAACCAGTCAGAACTTACACTTTTCCAGTGGAAACTTTGAGAGGTGAAAGCTGTCTCCGTGCCACAATAATGCATCAGAGCAGGATGCTTTTAAAGGTGTTTGCCAATTTTAACTAATTCTTCTTGCTATCTAGATCAATTTATCAATAAGCACTGATTAAAGACCTACTATGTTATTAGAACTATGCAAGGCACTATGACTCCAAAGGCAAAAACTTAAATCAGCCCCCTCAATGATCTTACATGGGCCCATATAAACAGACACATAATAAACACAAAGTAAATACAAGATAAGGATGGAGGGTACCAGAACCTAGAAGATCCATAAAGGCTTTGTGTAGATGGCAGTGCTTGAATTGAATCATGAAAGAAGAGAGAGATTCTGTGAGGCAAAGGTAAGGAGAGAGAATGCATTCCAGATGTGAGAGAAAACCAGTTTAAAGGCATGGATACAAGAGCGTAAGTGCCTTGTGTGAGGAATACAGAAAATACCATTGTGGTAGGAGAGTTCAGGAACAATCAATATTGAGGAATGTATAAAGGGAACAATATATAATGAATCTGAAAAGGGAATGTGACCAAGTTATGGAGGACTTTAAAAACCAAAGAGATGATTTTATGGGGTTATGGGAAACCACTGGACTTTATTGAGTAGGAAAAGGGGGATATATTTTCCATTGAGGAAAATCACTTTGACAACTGGGTGGGGAATGGATTGAAAATAGAGGCACGAGATAGGAGACTAATAGGCCGGGTAAGAGGGGATGACGACATCACCTAAAGGAGACTTTGTGAATAAAGAGAAGCAATTGTATATGAGATATTGTGGATTTTGAAAAAGAATTAACAAGTTACTGGACATACAGGGCAAGGGAGAATGAGGAATTGAGGATACACTGAAATTAGGAACCTTGGAGACTGGAAGAATGCTAGTATCCTTTAACAGAACTAGGAAAGGTTAATAGAAGGGAGGTTTTGGAGAGAAAGCTATTGGGGTTCGTGTTGTCAAACACGTTGAGTTTGAGACATTTTGGAGTTGTCTTCCTAAAGATAATTATTAAACTTTTGAGAGAAGAAGAGAAAATGTAGAAAGAAAAAGAAAGCCTTGGGGAATATCCATAGTGAAGGAGCATAATATGGATGATGAGCCAACAAGAGACCCCAAAGGAGTCAAGGAACAGTTTTGAGAAGAACCAGAAGAGAATGGTACCATGAAAATCCAGAGAGGAAAGAAAATCTAGGAGGAGAAGGTGGGCAACAGTATCAAAAGCAGCAGAGAGGTTGAGAGGGTTGAAGACTGAGAAAAGATAATTATGTTTAGCAATCATGAGATTGGGGGGTGGTTGGGTAAAGAAATTTCAATTGAGGGATGAGGTTGAAAGTCATATTGCAGAGTTGAAGAGCAAATAAGAAGTGAAGGCAGGGTGTGTAGATAGCTTTTTCCAGAAGTTTGGCTGAGAAAAGTGGAGAAATTAGGGGAACAGCTTGAAGGGATAGGAGTATCTAGTGAATTTTTTTAATATAGAAGAAATTTGGTATATTTGAAGGAAGTAGAGACTGGACTCGTAGATAAGGAATGATTGGATATTAAAAAAGAGACTAACAGATACTAACCTCTGTTCTTTCTTCAATTTAAGTACCACAAATGTCTCTACTGCCCTTTGAATTCAGCACCCTGTAACAAAGTCCAATGTGGTTGTCTGAATGACAGCTCTGGAAAGAAAACAGAAAGATCAGACATGAGGCAACTGCAGTCACCACATCAAAAAGAGATGAGGTTTTAAACAAGGGTGGTTACACGGGGACCAAAAGGGAGAGAACAGATCAGTTGGATTCCTTGGCCGCTCCACTTCCTTCCAGTTGTGAATCTGTGATCCTGTGATCACTTACCCTATGATTCTAATACATATGACTCAGATAGAACTAACAGGACTTGACAAATGATCATAGAAGAAGCTAGCAAAAGAGACAAAGAAGGAGCAAGTAAAAAAGACAGGAAGAATACTAGGCTAAATAATTCATTTGCCCTTGGTCAGTAAGTGACAGAATTGAGACTTGAACTCAAGATTTCAGATTCCATTGTTCTTTTCACTGCATCTTCCCTTGGAATGCTAATAGTCTGGCACTTAGCACAGTGTCTGGCACTCAGTAGGCACTTACTAAATGCTTACTAACTAATAGGCTCAAACTCTAAACAGGAGTGTGTGTCCTTGCACATTATATTGCTGTTAAGCTGAATTTCCCTTATCTTTAAAAAAAATAATAAGGCACTTCCATGAAAGAAACTAACTCTACTAGTCCAATGCATATCAATACCTTCTCTTCAACTTATAGTCTTAGAGACCGGAGCACTTAAAGAGTCATAGGTCATAGACCTTGAGCTGGAAGGTACCTCAGAGACCTTGTAATACTGTCTCTTCATTTTAAAGTTTAAAAAACCCAAGGCCACTACAGTGAAATGGCCTGCCTTGGGTCACACGGCCTGATTGTGTTGGAGGCAAGGCTGGAATAGAGTCTTTTCGATACAATGACTTGCTTGCTCTTTGTAGGTGACACCAAGCTGCTTCTCGTCCTCCATCCTTCTTTAATTGTTTTTAAGCCACTGCCAGGATTATCACTGTTGAAGCTCACTTTGGGGTCCATTGTTCTCACTCTAGCGACATCATTTTCTATCCGGAGTCTCTTATCCGACAGATGTAGCGATTTTGTGGCATCTTCAGGATGGATAAACAATCATGCATTTCTTAACTGCATCATCAGTTTACTAGAAAAGGGATTTAAAGACATTTTGCTCTCCCACGCCAGGAAATAGAGACGTTTGGGAGACATCAGGCTGCTAAATGGCAGCCTCTGCTGGAGAGAGCCGCATTTCAGACCTAGCGTACAGCATGCTACCAGTACTCAGAAAACCTGGATTTGTTGATTAAATCAGGCAAGGTTCTTGATGAGCCGCTGGGCTCAGTCTTGTTCAATATTTTTATCCTGTTTCCTAATCCCTGGGATTCATAATGTATCTGCCTGAGCAAAAACCCTTTTCCCTGCTGCCTCTCCTCACACTCTCATCCCTCCTTGGCTCAGCCCTATCGTCTCTTCCCAGTCCCCATGGTCCTCTGCCTGCCTCTCCCATCCTATTTTATGGAACTTTGACTGACTTGCTAACATAGTAATGTATTCAGACCCTGGATTCACTTCTTTTTTTAAAAAAAAATTAAATTGGTTTATTTATTTTTAGTTTACAACATTCAGTCCCACAATCCCTTGAGTTTCAGACTTTCTCCCCCTGTCTCTCCTCGACCCCCCACCCATCATGGCAGCATACACTCGGATATAGGATCTACAAATATATTCTCATTAATCATTAGTCAGGTTGTAAAGAAGGATTGTAACTGATGGAATGATTAGTGGGAAAGAGGAAACAAAACAAAACAAGAAAAAGAAACAGCAAGTAGTTTGTTTCAGTCCACATTCAGACTCTGCATCTCTTTCTCTGGATGTGGATATCTCCTTCAGTCATGAGTCTTTTGGAGTTGTCTTATAACCTTGTATTGCTGAGAGGAGCCCAGGCTATCAAAGTTAGTCACCATAGGCACGTTGTGTCTGTGACCGTGTGCAAATTTCTCCTGGTTCTGCTCTTCTCACTCAGGGTCAGTTTATATAAGTCTCTCCAGGTTATTATGAAGTCCGTCTGCTCCTCATTTCTTATAGAACAATAGTATTCCATTACATTCACATACCACAACCTGTTCAACTATTCCCCAATTGACAGGCATCCCCTTGTTTTCCAATTTTTTGCTACCACAAAAAGAGCCACTATAAAGATTTTGGTACATATGGGTCCTCTTTGACTTCTCTGATTTCTTTGGGATATAACCCTAAAAGCTGTACTTCTGGGTCAAAGGGTATAGCCCTTCAGGCATAGTTCCAGATTGCTCTCCAGAATGGTTGGATCAGTACACAACTCCACCAACAGTGCATTAATGTGTCAATTTTTCCACATCCTCTCCAGCATTTATCACTTTCCTGTTTTGTCATCTTAGCCAACCTGACTGGTGAGATGTGGTACCTCAGAGTTGTTTTGATTTGCATTTCTCTAATCACTAGTGATTTGGAGCAATTTTTCATATGCTTATAGATATCTTTAATTTCATCTTCTGAAAACTGCCTGTTCATATCCTTTGACCATTTATCAGTTGGGGAATGGCTTGTATTCTTATAGATTTGACTCAATTCTTTGTATATTTTAGAAATGAGGCCTTTATCAGAGACACTGGTTGTAAAAATTCTTTCCCAATTTTCCACTTCCCTTTTAACTTTGGTAACATTGGCTTTGTTTGTACAGAATCTTTTCAATTTAATATAATCAAAATTATCCATTTTGCATTTTATAATGCTCTCTGACTCTTGTTTCATCATGAAGTCTTCCCCTCTCCATAGATCTGACAGGTAAACTATCCCTTGCTCTCCAGATTGCTTACAGTATCAGGCTTTATACCTAGATCATGCACCCATTTCGACTTTATTTTGGTGTGTCGTGGTAGATATTTGTCTGTGCCCAATTTCTGCCATACTATGTTCCTGAATTCACTTCTTAAACAGGCCTAAACACTGAATGGGCTTTGCCTCCCTCAAAGTGAGAACTCAGAAGACCTTAGCCTAAAAGGGCAAGGGTCTCCCACGGCATCCTGAGCCATCTCTAGTCGTCATGATGAATATCAGGCCACTGCACCCAGATGGCTTTGGAGGAGGAAGTGAGGCTGGTGACTTTGCACAGCCCTGCCTCACTTAAATCCAATTCATTTGTATGTCGTGGTATCATCTTCTTGATGGTGGGACAAACCACAATTAGGACCCACTAATTTTGATCCCTTTCCTTCCACTCTACGAGCACTTGGTGACAATGGGAGGCAGCCCCAGGTAATTTGACTAACCCCACCCACAGAATGAGTCAGATGTGCACCATCCAATTCAGCATGTGCCTGAACCAGGATCACCTCTAGAACATTTGTAAAGCAACCAAGTAGAGTGGAAGGAGAATCAGATCCCTGCTCTGTCATTTAACTTCACAGAACCTCAGTTTCCTCATCTGTAAAAGGACATCATGGACCAGATGACCTCCAAGGTCCCATCCAACTAAATGTCTGTGATCCTGTGATCTCCAACCAGTAGACATCCATCCCATCCTTAAAACCTCTGGGGAGCGGGATCCCATTGGGATCCCATTGCTTCTCCAGGCAGCCCACTATGTTTTTGTTGTCTTTCTTATTGTGTTCCGTTGTTTCAGGTGTGTCTGACTCTCTGTGACCCCATTTGGAGTTTTCTTGGCAAAGACACTAGAGCTGTTTGCCATTTCCTTCTCCAGCTCATTTTACAGATGAGGAAACTGAGGCAAACAGGGGTAAGTGATTTGCCCAGTGTCATATAACTAGCTAATGTCTATGGCTGGATTTAAACTCAGATCTTCCTCACTTCCCTCTCAAAATTCAGAGCTCAGAACTTAGCAAAATACACCAGGAGTGACCTCACCAAGGACAGAGAGCAGGAATCCTTTCCTTTGGACACTGCAATTCTTTTTTGTTTTTTCCCTTGGCCCCAAACTCTTTTTTTTATTTATTTTTTATTTGTTTTCTTGTTTACATTATTCATTTTCATTACATTTTTGAATTGCACATTTTCTCCCCATCTTGCCCCTGCCCCAACCCTAAAACAGCAATCCCACTGTAAAGCCCCTCCCCTGCTCTGCCCTCTTATTTTCTGTAGGGCAGGGAGGGTCTCCCTATCCCAGCCCCTATATATCTTAATTCCTAGTTGCAGGTATTGCAGAGCTTTAAATTCTAGATTCTTTCGATTCCTCCCTTGTCACCCACCCCCAGTGGAAAGACAATCAATTCAATACAGGCTGTGGATGTGTGATTATACAGGACATCTTCATAGTGGACATATTGTGACAGTGATCTTCTGTCTCTCCTTCCTATCCCTCCCCCCCACCTTGTT
>CM053593.1:61469385-61542531 GCA_028646575.1 Pseudocheirus occidentalis
TGTTTTCTTCAATCACGTTGTTGACTCTCTTTTCATGATTTTCTCACATCATTCTCATTTCTCTTCCAAATTTTTCCTCCACTTCTCTTATTTGGTTTTCAAAGTCCTTTTTCAGTTGATGTATAGCTTCTAGGCATTCTTCAATTGTCTTGGAAGCATTTGGTGTGGGAGTTCTGATTTCTGGGCTCTCTTCCTCCCCTTCCATGCTTTGACCCTTTTTGTCCACAAAAAAGCATTCTAGAGTTTTTATTGGTGTTTTTATTTTGCTTTCGTTTCCTCATGTTGGCCAGTCAATTAATTGGTTGGTTTTTTTAGGTCTATGAAACTCTGCTTCCAAGGGGGGAAGTTCCAAATCGCTGGGGTTTTCCCAACTGCTGGAGCTATTAGGGGGGTGTTGCAAGTCCCCCCCAGCTTTGGCTTGCTGAAAGTGCACCCCAGGACCACCACCCAAGACCACGGATCCTGGCCGCTAAACGCGAGAACACTTGGCCCTGATCAATCGATTCAGCCCCTCTGCTGAGTCCGCAGGCCAGGGGCTCTGAAGCAGTCTGGTGGGGGCTGCGGCAGGTTCCAGCAGTTCCCTTCCCCCACCGCTTCCTTGCCCCGGAGGCAGATTGGCCAAACTGCTTTACCACCCCCAAATTAATTTTCCAAGTTTCGCTTTCACTAACCGTCTCTGAAGATTTTAAGATTCCCTCAGGCAGGGGCTTTAGATTTTCTTTGAAGTAGACTCAAGCTGGCTTGGGAGGCTCCGCTGCTCGTGGCCTCCCTGGGGCCTTGCCTGGCTGTGGTTTTGGGCTGGGCCGGTCTCTGCGGTCTTTGCTCTGGTGTGAGCTGCCCCTCTCCCGTCCCGTTCCTCAGGCTTTGGCAGATGTGGAGGTGCTGGAGGCTGTAGAACATCTGCAGACTGGCTGCCCCGGGGCTCGGCTCAGCTCAGCTCCTTCCCGCCGCCCCAGGCCTGGCCTTGGTCTCGGCTTTAGGCTCTTCCAGCCTCCACTCTGGCTGCCATGATGAGCCCCTGCTGCCAAGCTGTCTTCAGTGAGGGATGTGTTCTCTGTATTTTTGTGAGTCTGAGAGTCCTAGATTTTGCCTGGGCTCATGAATTTTATGGGTGTTTAGGGTGGCGGTATAGGAGCTGCGGGACCTTGCTTCTTCTACACCTCCATCTTGGCTCTGCCCCCGGACACTACAATTCTAATGCATCAGAATCTCAATTAGCTTTGTGTCTGCCACTTTCTTACCCTACTGGCTCCAAGTCACCTCTGTCTCCCTTCATATCACTTTCTCCTTCATAAACTGTCCATTCAGGCTGGACTAGGCTGAACCTGACATCCCATCTCCTGCCTCTGTCCTTTGTACAGGCTGTGCCCCCTGCCTGGAGTGCATTCCCTGCTCCCTACTCATTTCCATGTCTCATAATCCTCTCGTTCCAACAATCAGGTCAGGTGCCATTTTCTTCCTCTAACATTCTGTCTTGCTGCCAGAGTGGCCGATTTGCTGTTCCTCCAGTCAGGTCCATATGTCTGTCTCTGTGTCATTTTGGCCCCTTACCACCTCTGGCCCCTCACAGCTGCTGTCTCCTTTCAAGGCTCTACTGCAAGCACCACCTCTTGTTCAGAACCCATCCTGAGTCCTCCAAGTCACCAGCACCACGACCCCCAGATCACTTTGTATTCACCTGGGATCTTTCTTGCATTTATTTGTCTGTATTTACACAATAGGAATCAAACTTTTTGGCCGCAAGGACTTTCGTCTTGGATTCTAGATGTGCACAGAAGCAGCAGCATAATAATTGCTTATTGAATAAATGGATTTTCTCTTTGTAGGTTCTCATGGACCATCTTTCTGAAGGCACCCTCATCTCAGGTTTTCCCTAGTTATCTTTGTCTGATCCATCTCCTTTGCCCTCATCACACCCTGCCTTGAGAAAGACCTGCACTAGGCCATGGTGAGACTGAAGAGACGGATAGAGATGCATGGTATGTTTCAGAGGTGGAACCCACAAGCTTTGGCAAATGATTGGATGTTAGGAATGAGGGAGAGGGATGAGTTGAGGATGCTTCCTGGTGACTAGAGTGGTGGTGGTACCCTGGACAGAACAGAGTTAGGAAGAGGGGAGAGTGGGAATATATAGACATCCCTTCCACATCGTGGCTTTCCCCATCACAATTTCAATATATAGTGGGTCAGCATAAGAAATTAAATAGAAATTTTGGGGGGATTTTGTGGAAGCTGCATATGACACAAAACCTGTGACCAAATACTAAACCCAAATTTTACAATAAAGTGCTGTAAACACTCCTAAAAGAAAAATTTTAAATTCAGAATTTTTCTCTGGTACGAAGGAAGGGCCAAAAAATTTTTCCTGTGACTTTTCCAGATCACAGGGATGCAATGCCCGTAACCCATTCAATGTCGAAGCGGTAACTGTAATATGTTCTCTTTTAGACATGCTGAGTTTGAGATACTTATGGGAGAGCCAGTTGAAGATGTCCAGTAGGTGGTTGGTAATGAAGTCTCAGAGTTCAAGAAGAAAACTAGGGCTGGATATAGAGACCAAGGAGTCATCTGTGTAATAACAGAGGTAACAGTTGAAGCTGTAGGAGCCAATGAGATGACCAAGAGAGAGCAGAGAGAAAAGAGGGCCCAGAGCAGAGCCTTGTGCTTTACCAAGCAGCAGGGGAGTGGGGCAAGAATGAGCATCCAGGGCAGGGACAGTTAACCACACTGCAGAAAGGAGTGTTATAAAAACCCAGGAAGAAGAGGCTGTCTAGGAAGAGACTGTCGACAGCATCAAAGGCTACAGAGGATGAAGAAGGATGATGCCGGAGGGGCACCCAGTGAATGTAGCTGCAGAGTTGCCACCCTCGCTCTGTGTTAGGGCAAGGGCACTGCCAGAGGTTGGCACTGCTGCTGGCACTTGAGTCTTGAAACAATTACCTGTGCCATGCCAGGGATTGCCACCCTGTATTAGAGTTGGGCTACTCATTGCTGGTGCCATTGGAGAGGGAGTTGTCACTTGGGGCTTGTCCACCACCTGAATGAAGTAAAGAGTGGCCCTACGGGGATGACTCAGGACACTTCAAGGGTTTCTGGTTTCCATTCCTCTGGGAGTCATGTCCACTGCAGGAAATTCCTTCTAACTATCAACCCTAACTGCTGGCCTCGGGCACTCCTGTAGCCTTTGATTCCTAAATCTAAGGCCAAGAATGCCTAAGTCAGATTGCCTACCTATTCCCCAACAAACAAAAGGAGACAGCCAGGACATATCTTCTGTGTCCTTTATGCAGGTGGTTGCCATTACTGCCAAGGTAGGGGAGGATGCCTGGGGTCTGATGTCCCTAGAGGCCCCTCACTGAAAGTCCCAGAGAGAGAGGCTTGCTGCTCCAGAGAAGCTATCTCTCTTTTTAAGCCAATTGCATCCCCTCTCTCCCAACTAAGGTGTAATTGTCCATATCCCCAATTCAGGAAAATGTCTCTGGGCTCCGGGGATTAAGCACAAATGTGGAGCGTGCTCCTGGATACCTACCTGAGGGTAGTTCTGCTGCAGTAACTGCCCAGTGCTTGATGAAACTGCTGCGACCAGTCATCCTGAACCAAGGTCCCAAAGGCCTCAGAAGCCTGGTGCATAATAAGGCTGCAAACCCTGCCCCTCCCCACTGCCCCACTCCCAACTCTATTCTGGTCACGCGCCTGACTACTAACCATTCCTGGTGTCGTTTGTTCGCTGCCCACGCAGGAGAAGAGAAATCACCCAGAAGTGACTGGGCCTCCTCGAGGATGCTGGTGAATCTCTGGGCAAAGGGTAGCAAGCATGGCCTGCACCACAGAGACTGTGGTTGCAGCAGCCAAGCTGGGACAACTGCCTGGAGGAAGGAGAGTATGTGGATTACCAGCAGCAGAAACAAGTCTAACAAGGTGGAATCCCAGCCAGGGAGGTGAGTGGTGGGGAAGTGTTCTTGCCATTCCATTAAGAGTCTGTTAAATGAAATGGCTGCGTCTGGGCCCATCAAGGCCTTCTCTAACCAACAGGCTCTTCTCTGAGTTCAGTCCTGGGGAAACCTGACCAAGGGAAGAGAAGATGGGTTTCTTAAACTCTTTGGCTATTCCCTGGGATGGGAGCTGGGGGCTGGGCTGGGAAATTCACTTAACATTTTGGTCAGTCAATCAATCAGCTTTTATCAAGGACCTACTGTATACCAGTCACTGTGCTAAGTTCTGACCATACATAGAAAGAAAAAAAACATAGTCCCTGCCTGTATTGACCCATCTCTATCCATGCTCCATGTGATGCAGTCAGTCTCCATTGCATAAGCACAGACCATGTTCAAGGCAGTAAGTCCTTCAAGGACAGACTCATTGAACTTCCAGGCATAATCAGATTTTCACGTCTGGTACAGAAGCAGAAAAGTTCAAGGGCAGAAATTTGCTAACTCAGGTTATAAAATTCCATAGAGGTGACTTCCCTGCAGGCTAAAAATGTTCTGCTTTTCTCCTTTCCAGGCAGCGATGTTCGTAGGGTCTTCACAAAACCAGCCAATCCAAGCTCTGGTTTCCTACCTCGGATATGAAGTCATGGTGTTTTTCCAGGTGTGGAACAAAGACGGTACAGTCTAGTGGAGGGAGAAGACTGGGTCTGGAGTCAGAGAACCTAGCTCTTACATTGAATCACACGGCTTCATTTCCTGACCCTCAGCTTCCTCATGTCTAATAATAATTGTACCAACTCCCTAACCAGGTTATTGTGAGCAAATTACTTTCTAAATCTTAAAGTGCTACGGAAAAGAGAATATTGTGTCTTGCCCAATGAAGGGTGATTATTTGGCAGGAAAGCAGCATGCTTTAGTGAGTCTGAGGACCTGGGTTCAAATCCTCTCAACGGCACTTCCCGTGTGACCTTGGACAAGTCAGCTGTTCTCTGTCTGTTAAAATGTAATTATTTTCCTTCTTACGTTATTTGGTGATTACCATGTCTGATATCCCCCAACTCACCTTTTTGTCCTTATACCCTTTCTTGCTTCTTCCCTTCATGCTTTCCTACTCTAGCTTTGGGAACAGTAATCAAATTAACACTCCTACCCTCAAGGGATAAGTCATTCAACTACTGTATGGCTCTACTCACCATCCTGTAGCTTCCTTGTCTAAAACAGCCCTCCCTGGTCACTGTTCCCTTAGATGTCTTGTCTTCCCACGTTAGAATGTAAGCTCCTTGAGGGAAGAAACTATCTTTTTGTATTTGTATCCCTATGATTTGGCGTAGTGCTTGGCACATAGCACTTAAAGACTTTCCCCCCTTCCATCCATCCATCCATCCATCCATTCAGCATATATGCATGAGATTTCTGTAGAGTCTACAAGTCCAACCTCATTCACTTCTAGCATATTTTTTCACTGTCTTGTCCTTAACATACCTTAGCATTGAGGTCACTGAGCACTAAAATCTGTATTACTTTAATTAGGAGAGTCTTTCAGAGTTCATAGCATTCCTCTATTTCCTCATTCTCAGATATATATGTTGCAATTATTTTCATGGTGGTCTTCTTGCAAACACTTCTTACAATTATTGTAATATGATATGATCAAATATCCCATGGAATGATGTTTTTTATTGTCCTTGGACACATGATAAAAACCCACTCCAGCTCCTTTATTTGCCTTTCCAAGGGGGAACCCATATAACATCCTTCCATTCAGCTGCAACTTTCTTTCATCTTCTAGTTTCACTTAGAGCAAGAGAGTCAAGATTAATGTGAGAATTAAATTTCTCTAGTATAATGCGTAGTGATGGATCACTGGATAAAGACCTCACGTTTACCAACAGCTGAGTTAATGTGTGTAGGTGGAGTAAGAACTCACCCTTTGCTCCTGCAGCAATTCAGAACTGACCCTAAAGTGAGGTATAGGAAGAGTGGGCTTCCCTCTACCTAGTATCCTGCTATCTGCATGGATTCTAGCTAGCTAGAATGTCTTTATTCATTCTCTGAGGCAATAAGAGGTATGTTTTGATGTTTCTTAATTAATAACTAAAATTGCAAAATTCCTTCATTAATGAGCTCAGCCCCAAAACTGGCTTATTAAATATTACTTATTTGGTGAACTAGAGAAAGCTCTTTTTTCATAAACTTTTACTTCTCTATCTCTTCTCTCTCTCTTTCTCTTTTCTCTTTTTCTCTCTTTCTTCTTCTTTCTCTCCTCCTCTCTCTGTCTCTCTGTCTCTCTCTGTCTCTCTCCTCTTCTCTCTTTTCTCTCTCTCCTTCTCTCTCCTCCTCTCTTCTCCTCTCTCTGTCTCTCTGTCTCTCTCTCTCTCCTTCCTCTCTCTCTAACAATGTATAAATACAAATACATACATATCAAGCCACCTAACATTCTAGACTTAAATAAACATATTTTTACTATACTGTTTATTAACAGTGTAATCAACAATAAAAATAAAGATATAAATTATTATTTACAAGGTATCAGCTGTAGGAGGATCATTGCCAAAACCTTCTCTAGCACTTCCGCACTACAAGTACATATTTCTCGACATTCTGCTAACAGTCCCACCACTCATTCATTTTAGGCAGTCTCCACTGAAGTCTCTTCTCCATAATCTTCATTTTTCTTCAAAACGTAAGAGTTAAATTCAGTTTTCCTAGGAAATAAGTTGTGTTGGACCATTTTCTTTGCCATTTCTTTGGCCATTGCAGTTAATAGTCTCTCCTGAACAACAATTAAACTCTGTCTTCTCATCGAGTAACAGTTAAACTGTCAGGCTAAGACGCCATAACTTCTTTTTGGCTTTTTATTGGAGGGGGGAAGGCAGGGCTATTGGGGTTAAGGCTGTTGGGGTTACAGCTAGCATTAAGTGTCTGAGGCTGGATTTGAACTCAGACCCTACTGACTCCAGAGTCGGTGCTCTATTCATTGTGCCACCTAGTCACCCCGTAGTGCCATAGCTTCTTAAATGTGGAATAACAGCACCTAGAGTCTCTGTGGGAAGGACTATTGAATTGGGTGTTATAGCTCCCCTTTCTTCTACTACGATATTAACATCATAAAAGCAGAAAGGACTGAGTAACACTTGTATTTCTTTGTTTCATGCAATGTCATAGTTAAGGAAGTTGCCACATGGTCAACCTACTGGTAAACAGCCTTTCCATACTTGGCTAGGCTGGCCCTCACAAAGCAGAGATCTATTGTCCAGACCAAAGCCTTCTCAGGATAGTTATGTTCCCCTAGCATGCCCTTCCAGTACTCAGGATCCCTTATACTCCACATCAGAGTAAAATTTTGTGCAGTTTGTTTTGGGGCCTCCTAATGTTCATGAGAAAGTACTTTGATAAGTATAAATTAGTGCCTCAGTTTCTTCATCTGTAAAATGAGGAATGGAGAATGAGGTTGAATTAGATAATTTCTAAAGTCCCTTTCATATCTAAAAATCCAAGGGATAATATAATCTTAAAGTTGGAAAGGGAACTCAGGGCATCAAGTCTAACCTATGCCTGAATTGCCTCCATTGCATCCACAGAAAGCGGTTGTCCACTCTATTTGAAAACTGCCAGTGACAGGGAACTCATCTATCATGAGGTTGCCTAATCCTGTAAAGGGCTTTATGATATATCTCAGTCTCTAAAAATTAGAAAACTGAGCCCCAGGGAAGGGAAGTGACCTGTTTGAGGCTTGACAACTCGTTGGTGGCAAAACTGGGATTCAAACCCAGGTCTTCTGGTTCCAAGTTCCTTGTGACTGAGCCGAATTGTTTCTATTTTCTTGTATTGTTATTTCTCACCTACCCCTCTGGATCTTAATGAGGGCAGAATTCTGCTTGTATGCTCTGAACTCAGAAACTCCCAAGAGAACCCATGAATCTTTGAGACCAGGCAAGCACATCTCCCACAGCAAAAGCATGAGTCGAAACTAAGGGTGTAGATTCATCACCTAACGGTTCTGCTCATTACGGTGCCTCCCGAGATGATCTTGGAGCCGGTTAACCCTTGGACTCCTCCCTGCCTGCCTTCTGAGCTTCCACCTGATAAAAGGATGGATGAGTTGGAGTTTGGTCTGGAAAAATTCCTGCTTAAGAAAATAATCACTCTTTTTAAAGTTGGCAGGGAGTGAATAGGGCGTCATTATTAGCCCCACAAGGAATGTTATTCGAAAGGGTAATTCTTAATCCCTTTGATATTTGGAAAGATTCTGGATTTCTACAGATCAAAACCTCTCCCTCCTGCTTCCTCATTGCTGGTTGTTATTGTTCATGTTTCCCCCTTAAATCCTCCATAGAGGATTTAATCCCTGGAAAATGTCTGAGAGGAGATAATAGAGGGAAAGGGGGTGTTCGTAGACGAGGAGTTCTGCACTTAGGAACCCTTGTGCTTAATGGAATGCACCCTGTGAGAGTCAAAATATTTGCGCAATTCAGAGTCTGGAGGTGGTGTACCAAGAGGATGCCCCCAGGTGTAGGGAAGGAATGCTTTGTAATGCCTGTTTTGGCTACGTCTTCTTTTTTTTCAGAAAATATTCCTTTGTAAAAGCTCTGTGTGTGTGTGTGTCTGTGAGAGAGAGACAGACAGACAGACAGACAGAGAAACAAAGACACAGAGACAGAGACAGAGAGAGACAGACAGACAGACGGAGAAACAAAGACACAGAAACAGAGACAGAGAGAGACAGAGACAGAGACAGAAAAGACCTGGCAGGAAATGTATTGAGAAAGAATTTCCAAATAGTCCTGGCCTATTGCTTCTTCCCTCTCACACAGCCTTCTGTCACTAGTGTGCAGCTACCTGACCATCAGTGAGAATCACTCCTTTGGAAAAGTATTCAGTTCCTTCCTCCTTTCTCTTCCCTCCCTCTCTCATTTCTTTTCTTCCTCTTTTTCCCTCCCTCATTTCCTTCCCCTCCCCCCTCATCGTCTTCCTTCCTTCCTTCCTTCATTCCTTCCTTCCTTCCTTCCTTCCTTTCTTCTTTCCTTCCTTCCTTCCTTCCTTCCTTCCTTCCTTCTTTCCTTCCTTCCTTCCTTCTTTCCTTCCTTCCTTCCTTCCTTCTTTCCTTCCTTCTTTCCTTCCCTCTCTCTTCCTCTCTAATCCTTCACTGGTCATGTCAGTCCCTTGCTCAGGAAGCTTCAACAGCTCACTCTTGCCTCTGCATAAAATGCAAACTCCTCTATTTGGCTTTGTTTTTGTTTTTTGGAGGGCAGTTGTAGTTAGGTGACTTGCCCAAGGTCACTCAGCTAGTTTTTTTTGTGTGGGTGTTAAGTATCGGAGGCCGGATTTGAACTCAGGTACTCCTGACTCCAGGGCCGGTGCTCTATTCACTGTGCCTCCTAGCCGCCCCTATTTATTTGACTTTTAAAGCCCTCTTAGAGACTGAGTCTAGCTTAGTTTCCAGGTGTATTGAACACCCCCTCACTCACCCTATGTTCCAAGCAGATTGATTTGCTTGCTGTACCTAGCCTTCTCCCTTCCATGCATGCAACATTCTCTCTCCTGTTGTACAGTCCCATCCCTGGCATTCACTCCCTCCTTACCTCCATCTCATAAAATCCCCAGTTTCCTTAAAAATTTAGTACTCACTCCTACAGCAAGCCTATCCTGATTTCCCTCCCCCTAACCCCATCACCTCCCCTTGCCCATTACTAGAACCCTATCCCTGGAAATTACTTTGTATTCCACCTCTGCCCCCAGGGGACTGTGTTACCCATCACAGGCTACGTGTGTCCGCATGGATCTGTCTAGATGTGGCTCAAAAGGAGGCAAGAACGGCTACCTCCGGAGTCTCTCCCCCACCCTCCTCCAATGGTTCCTGCCAGGAGGGGAAGCAGGAGTTTGGAGCTCAAAGCTGGACCCCTCTGCTCACGTCAGAGACAGGAGGTGTGGCTAGAATTACATCTATCTGCTCCCTTAATATTGCTAATCTAGGGGGAAGTAATTTTAAGGCTCAATCTGGGCTTCTGATTGCTACTCCTTCATGGTAAAACAGGGCTTCAAGCTATATATCCAAGTATTGACATCCTTCCCCTCCAGATGCACAATGAACACACGAAGCAAAGAGCAAATAAATCCAATTATCCAAACAGATATCAAACAGAAATGAGAGAAAGTATAAATAGGAGAGTATGTACCAGACAAAACAGAGACAAGACACTCTTCCTTTGGGAGTGAGATAACTCAGCTAGGTCTCACCCCAGGAGAAATCCTTTGAAGTTTCTAACTGTGGTAAGCTGGGGACAGGGACATGGTAGAGAAAGCCCACTCCTCTCATGTTGCCTTGTTTCCCATATTTCTCCCATCGGGGACCTGAAAAGAGTCTGAAATGGCTCATCTTCTCTCTCAAAGCTGGGAGTCAGAAGATGAAGACATCTCTTCTCTCCAGCTCTGACCAACTCCACCCTTCACACAGGTACAGAGCATTGAGTAATGAACCTCCGCCAATGAAAATAGTCTTATGCAACATTGCTTTGAACCAAAGGATATATGTATATTTTACATTTGATTTTATGTATATATATATATATATTTAATATATCATACTCCCTTCCAACAGAATGTAAGCTCCATGAGGACAGGGATTTTTTTGTTATCTTTGTGCTCTTAGCACCCAACATAAAATAGACAGTAAGTACTTGTTGAACTACGTGGAATTGAATTCTTTCCTCCTTACTCTCCTTCTTCCCTTCCTTCCTCCCTCCCTTCCTCCCTCCCTCCTCCTTTCCTCCCTCCCTTCCTCCCTCCCTCCCTCCCTTCCTCCCTCCTTTCCTTCTTTCCTTCCTTCCTTCCTTCCTTCCTTCCTTCCTTCCTTCCTTCCTTCCTTCCTTCCTTCCTTCCTTCCTTCCTTCCTTCCTTCCTTCTTTCCGCAAAACTATATTGACAAGTGGCGGCTAGGTGGTGCAGTGAATAGAGCACCAGCCCTGGAGTCAGGAGGACCTGAATTCAAACCTAGCCTCAGACACTTAACACTTACTAGCTTTGTGACCCTGGGCAAGTCACTTAACCCAAATTACCCTGCTTTCCCCCTTCAAAAAGCAAAAACCCCCAACAAAACATTATTAACAAGCACTTTGAGGGAAATAAATATAACAATAAAATAACAGCACAAAAATAATTTATACAATAAATTAGCTGACATGCATGTCACATTTTAAAGTTATAAACTGTTTTGTATGCATCAAATGCATTGATTTGGTACTTACAACAAGGTTGTGAGGTAGGTAGCTCAAATATCATAATAATCCCTCATTTAATGGTTGAGAAAATGAAGCCTCAGAGAAGTGATGTGATTGGTCCATGTTCTTTCAATGTATAAGAGGCAGAGCAAGGGCAAAAACCTACCACTCTAGCAAGGTGCCTTTCAAAGTCTCAAGACCAAGTCTCTGCCATCAGATGGCTTGTAAGAGAGTTAGGAAAAACATCATAATATAAGAGAGTGGTGATTAAGTTCTGCTCGAGTGTCCCAGGGAGGCTCTTTGGGGATTTCCTAAGGGAAAAAAAGAGACTGAGCTGGGCAGTGGAAAGAAGATGTGTCTGACAGTAAAGAGAAACAAAAGAATCTGCAGCTTCTCTTAATGACCCACCAATAGTTGGTGGGACAAGCACAAGTCCCTGTGATCTGAAGCCTAGAGTGTTCCAGGAACAAAGTGACAGAAAAATGAGTCTTTCTGAGAAACCTCTGCCTCAAATCCGGGAGAACTCAAGGCAGATTCATGCCAGACAGGACTGAGAGGTTGGTTAGTTTCACTGAATTGTATTCCCGCTTCCCCCTGCCTCACCCAGCCCCTTTAGGTCTTTTCCGTTCTTTGTACTTTGTCTGTAGAGTAGACAACTAGGCAGGGCAATGGATAGAGTGCCAGGCCTGAAGTAAAGAGAACCCATCTTTCTGAGTTCAAATCTTACTAGCTGTGTGACCCTGGGCAAGTCACTTAACTGTTTTGCCTCAGTTTCCTCATCTGTAAAATAAGCTGGAACAGGAAATAGCAAGCCCCTGGAAGAGTCTGAAATGGCTGAACAACAAAATCTGTATAAGGCAGAGGGGAAAGGATATTATTTGGAAAATGAGGTGAGTGAGCGAATATAGCTTATTGAGCACTACTCTGCCAGAAAGTGTTCTAGGGATATAACAACATATTGATACAGCCCTTGATCTGAAGGAGCTTACTCTGGTAGGGGAAAGAACACAGATATAGGGGATGGAGGCCAGGAAAGGCAGAGTCACTGAGTCACATCCACTATGAACAGAGTGAAGTCAAGGAATTTTAGAACTTCTACTCCAACCCCCTTATTTGATAGGAAACTGGGGTCCAGAGAAGTAAACCCAACAGGAGAGCTAGTTTACAACCAGGATGAGGCACCACTCCAATGCTATCTCTGCATTACATATCTGTATGAAGGTGAAATGCATATTGAAGTGAGGGGTAGAGCTCTGTATTCAGCAAATATGGGGCTTATGGATATCTGACTACCTTCCTTTCAGTAGATCTGTCAATAAATATGCATTTATTAAGCACCTGTATGGGCTAGGCACTGGGCATTCAAAGATAAAAAGAAAACCAGCCTCTGTCTTCAAGAAGCTTATACTCTATCCAAGAAAAGTGAGGAAAGGAAGATTTCCGCAAAAGATCAGGGAATGACAGATCTAGAAGAAATCTAGTCCAGCTCTCTTTTTACAGATGTGGAGACTGAGCCCCATGGAACCTTGGTGCCTGGCCCAAGGGCATACAGGTAATGAGGCTCAGAAGCAGAACTGGAATTGAATCCAGGCACTCTGGTTCTAGAGCCCCAACTGCTCTTATCATTCTGTGGCAAAGAGGGCGGACCATTCCTCACATTTTAGCACTGTTTCTATGCTTTTTTTCATTACTTCCAGACTCAGTTCCAGCATCATAACCTCCAGGAGGCATTTCCTGCCCCCTCTGAGTCGTTAGTTCTCCTCCTCGCTGAAAATTATTCTTTGAGTTGAATATATTTTGTCATTTACTTGACTTGCCTGTGGTGTCTCCCCAGCCCTCCTCTCATAGAACCTGAGCTCTTGGATAGCGGGGACAGCTCTCTTTGCATCCCCTAACAGTACTTTATGTAAATGATATAAATGTGAACTGTTATTATTGTTACATACCTTGGAGTCAAAAGATTTTTCCAAAGGTACACATTTCTGAAATTATTATGGAAATAATTTGACAATAATAAATTATTGTCATATATGACATGTATATATACATTTACATCCTATATTATATGATCAATTGGTAATGATCAATTATAATGGATGACATCGATATATCCTATATATGAAAATAATGATCACACTTGATACTGATATGTCATGTGACATGATTAATTGATAATAGATTATCACACATGACATGACCAATCAATGTAATCAATTATTATGTATGACATCGATATATATATGATGAATGGATTACAATTATTATCACATAATATTAATATATCACATGATAGATCAATTGATAACAATCAGTTATCATGTACAGGTGATATATCATACATGATATCAGTTGATAATCAATTACCAATATATGTGATCCATTATATATAACAAGCTGACAATAATAAATGATCACATATGACTTGATGTATCCTATATGATGTAATCAGTTTATAATAAAAACGTTGAATCCTGGTCTCCTGGCTCCAAGCCCACCACGTTCTTCACAGAGTTGTATGAGGAAAGTACTCTGAGGCTGCTATAATTGTGCTCAGCGGTTATTAAGGCCGCCCAGACCATTCAGCCCGCTCTCCCTTAGTGCAGGAGGCTGGCCACAGTCCTCGGGACAAGCTGTTCACTGTACTTTCACTGCCAAAAGTAGGTAAAGTTTATTTTTAGCTGAGTCTGATTTTGCTCCAGAACAATCTCCTGTCCGGTTATTCTGTGGCGGGGGTACTGGGGAGCCCCTTGGCACGTCCGGAGAGCACGGCCCGCCCCTGCCTTTACTGGAGGCAGATGGTACATCGGAGAAAGCCCTCGGGCTGGCTTCAGTCCTCACTGCCCCTTACCAGCTTTGGTCCTGGGCCAAGCCAGTCCTTCCCCTTGGAGGAGCCTGAGCAGGAGATTAAACCAATGAGGAGAAGGAGGTCCCCTCAGCTCTAAGTCTGGTTCGAGGACAAGCAGTCCATGGCCGTGAGGAGTGACGGAGCCTCCAAGGGGAGAAAAGAGAGGAGAGGGCAGTCAGAACAAAGGACATTCCTTAGCCACCGCCAGAGAAGGACACGTTTTCCTCCCTCCCTAGAAACTGCCCTCGAAGGCTGTCTCTGAGGCCCCGGGTGTTTAGTTACAAGGAAGCCCCGGGGAGCTTCCTCCTCTGGCTCCAGCGGAGCCCAGGATTCCTCTGCTCAGCGGTTCTGTGCCCTGGACAGTTCTTAGTCTCTGCTGGCGCTCCCTCTACCCCAGGGGGGAGGAAGGAGGGGGAGAAGGGGGAGAAGGAAGAAGAGGGAAAGGAGGAAGAGGAGGAGAAAGAAAGGGAGGAGGGGGAGGAGGTAGAAGAGGAAGAGGAGAAGGAGAAGAGGGGGAGGAGGAAGAGGAGGAGGAACAAGAGGAAGAAGAGGAGGAGAAGAAGGGGTGCAATGGGGGGGAATGATGACGGTTATGATTCGGTAACCATAGTGACCCCCCAGGTCCCTCCAAACATGTGCCTCTCCTTTTATAGTCAGCTGTTGCTGCGGGGAGGGGGTCTGTTTTTGGTTGGATGCTCTGGCACGTAAGTGTGTGTGTTCAGCTTCCAACCCGGCCATCCACTGCGCTGACTCTCGGTTTACTTCTGGGGAGCACTCAAACCCAGCAGCGCAAAGCGTGAAAGCAGATGATGGCCCCTAGAGCAGCCGGCGGGGAGAGCTGGGGTGGGGGGAAGGGAGAAGGAGAGGGGAGGAAGGAAGGAAGGGAGAGAGGGAGGGAAAGGGAAGAGGGGGAGGACGAAGAGAAAAAGGGGGTGGGGGAAGGAGGGGGAGGAGGAGAAGGAGGGAGAGGAGAGAGGGGGAGCGGGGGAAGGAGGGAGAGAGAAGGGGAGGAAGGGAGGAAGGCTGGGACAAGCCAGAGTGCGGAAGCCCGCAGCAGCAGCAGTTCCAGCCTTCCCAAACTTTGGGCCCTTTCATAATTTTTCCCTCCTCCGCCCCTCCCAGTAGTGTCCCAACCCCCTTTGACGTTTCTCTGTCTAACTTTCTGGGGCCGCCGCAGCCAGGGTGAAGCCTCTTGGCTCTGGGAGCCCGCAGCAGACGGAGCTGGCTGGGGAGGCTCAGCTGAGCCCCAGCTGGGGAGGGAGGGGAGGAGGGACCTTCCTGAAGGCGACCCTGGGGAGTCGAAGGTTTCCTACGTTCCCTCCCCTGCCCCTTCATCTCCCCCTCCCCTCGCCCTCCCATGCGTTTTCTCCTCCCCCCCTTTCCTCTTTCCCCTCTTCTGAGCTCCTTTCCTCCTCGCTCCTCCTTGACATATCCCCTCCCCCATGGCTGGAATGAAAAGATTGGGGTCTTGTCCTCTCCCCTTGATGACGGAACCATGAACTACCAGGGGATGGCATTTCCTTCTCTGCCAGCACCCTCCCCACAGCCCTGACCACCCTCCTCCTCCCCATCCCAGCTGGGCCCTAGCAAGCTCCACATGCTGTTGCTGCTTCTGAAAATCCAGACTAAAGCCAAGGAACTGGACCTTGTCCAGTCCAGAGAGGGACTGAGCTGTGCCCTGAACCATGGCCTCCCTCCTCTGCCCTCCTCCAGGCTTCCTGAGTGAAACTGGGGGCAGGCCTGCAGGACCCAGCCTTTTGGTGACTGGATTCAGGGGACTTTGTCATTTGAGGCCTGAAATTCCAGGTCCTTAACCCTTGTAGATTTACAAGGGAGACAAGAGGGACTCCATCCCTTTGAAGAGGTGATCATTGTTCAGCTGCAGCTCTCAGTGAGTACTGAAGTAGGCCCATGGTTCGGGTGGATGGGAGAGTCTGCCTTTTGTGGTGGGGCTGGATAGAGGGAGTGTTGGGAACCGGGCCTTGGAGGTAAGGGTATGTGAGTATGAGCTCATGGCCACCCTGGGGCTCTCTGGAGGCTGGGGTGATGATACAACCTGTGGGGATTAAAGGGTCTTAAATTTGCCCCTACAAGTGATGCTTTCTCAAGGCCCAATACTCTTGCAGCCTGGCTTCATTTTATTTTATATCTATAAAAATAAATACAGTACTTTGTTTATGGAAACAGACAACTCTAAGCATAAATCGTACAAAAAGAGTGTCTATTTCCTTCCTGAAGATCTCTAGAGGTGGAGAATCTAACATCTTTCCTGATATCCTGAGTTTAAATGTAGCCTCAGACACTTACTAGCTGTGTGACCCTGGGCAAATCACTTAACCACTCTCTGCCTCAGTTTCCTCAACTGTCAAATAGGGATAATAATAGCACTGACCTCTCAGGGGTGCTGTGAGGGTCAAATGAGAGAAGAGTTGTAAAGTCCTTAGCAGTGTCTGGCACATGGCAGGAGCTTTTGTTTCTTTCCTTCCCTCCCTTCCTTCCTCCCTCTCTCCCTTCTTTCATTCCCTCCTCCCTCCCTTCTTTCCTTCCTTCCTTCCTTCCTTCCTTCCTCCCTCTCTCCCTTCTTTCATTCCCTCCTCCCTCCCTTCTTTCCTTCCTTCCTTCCTTCCTCCCTCTCTCCCTTCCTCCTTCTTCATTCCTTCCTTCCTCCCTTCCTTCCTTCCTTCCTTCCTTCCTTCCTTCCTTCCTTCCTCCCTCTCTCCCTTCCTCCTTCTTCCTTCCTTCCTTCCTTCCTTCCTCCCTCTCTCCCTTCCTCCTTCTTCATTCCTTCCTTCCTCCCTTCCTTCCTTCCTTCCCTCCTCCCTTCCTCCTTCTTCATTCCTTCCTTCCTCCCTCCCTCCCTTTCTTCCTTGTACCTTGATTCTGATTCCAATGATTCCACATCAAGAAGTTCTTTTTTAAAAAAAATCTAATCTATGTATCAACAGTGAAGAAAGCAGAGGACAGGGAGTTGGAAGACCCCAGTTCAAATCTTGGCTATACTGCTTATTAATGTTGTAACTTGTGTTGTTCTCTGACACTGAGGAATGGGTATGATAGTACCTTTAGTCCCAACTTCACAGGTTGTTGTGAGGGTCAAATGGGCTGCAGGGATAAACCACTTAGTGAAGCTTAGAGCACCATGCAGCCTAAGTCATTCTTACATGTGTGTGTAAGAGGGAGATTCAGCGGCTAGAACTGAGGTTCTTATCCAGGATCCAGAGATTTCAGGGGTTCTGTGGAATTGAATGGGGAAAAAAATTACATCCTTATTTCAGTATAATTGTTTTCCTTTGAAATCCTATGTATTTTATTTTATGCATTTAAAAACATGATTCTGAAAAGAAGCCCGCTGGCCTGCCAAAGTGCAGGTAGCAAGATTAAGGAGTCCTGGACCCAAAGAGTTGGGTAGGATTGGAAGTAAATGAAGGACTGGGCCCAAAGAGTAGAAGTGGGGGATTGCTGTCATCCTGGAGGGAGGTATCTAGTCAATGAACATTTACTAAGTACCTAGTGCCAGGGACTATGCTAAGCACTGGAGATACAAAGGCACAACAGAAACAAACAACTCTGAGACTTAGGAATCTGATCGACACAAGACTAGCCATGAATCCAGATGACCGATGATGAATGATGTAACCCGCTTCCTGGCAGAGGGGTGACAGACTCAAGGTTCAGAGTAAGATTTACATTTTTGGAGGTGGCCAATGTGGGAATTTATTTTGCTTGAATATGCACATTTATTACAAGGGTTTTATTCTTTTTAAGGGGGAGGGTGGTTAGGTGGGACAGAGAGAAAATAAATGATTCTTAATTGAAAAAAAAAGTAGTATAGGATACTGGATAGTGTCCCAGAAGTAGAATCAGAAAACCTGAGTTTGAATTCTGATTTAGATATTAACCAGAAAGTCACTTAGCCTCTCAGAGTTTTTTCCATCTGCAAAATGGGTATTGTAATCATTTTGTTCTTACCTCTAAGGATTTTTCTGAGAAGAGTGATTTGCATATTTTAAAGCAATGTATAAATGAGTTATTATGGTTTCTTTTATACCATAATTCCTCTTCATTAGTTCTCCATTTGAAAGAGGTCTCAGGATTCCAGGGAACTCAAGCTCAATAATAATTATTCTTATATAAATAAATGTATTTCTGTAAACTTTACAAACTGATCTCACAACTATCTTATGAAGTAGATAGTGGAAAATGTTGTTGTCTTAGTTTTATGGAATACTATGCCACCGCCCCCCATATACACACACCCAAGCTAGGAGTGGAAAAAAGCAATAATTTGTTTATTTTTTTTTCAAAGTGTTTTCCACATACATTGCCTGGAAGATTCTCTTGTATGTGACATGTGCTTTGAGATCATCTCCTGTTCTGCAGGAGCATGTAAGCAAGGTTCACATGATGGAAGGAAGGAAGGAAGGAAGGAAGGGAGGGAGGGAAGGAGGAAGGAAGGAAGGGAGGGAGGGAGGATGGGGAAAAGGGAAGAAGGGAGGAAGAAAAGAAATATTTGCTAAGTGCCTACTATGTGCCAGGAATTGTGCTAAGTACTTTACAGATTTCTCATTTTATCCTCACAATAGCCCTAGGAGGGATGTGCTGTTATTATAGTTGAGGACACTGAGGCAAACAGAGGTTAAGTGATTTGCCCAGGGCGTTTCCATGGAAAGGAAGGGTTGTGAGCCTGTGGCTGGCCATCCACTACATATGAGCTTCAGAAGGTTAATGCTGCTTGGGTTGAATCCTAGTGGTAATTCTTGCTCTCTCACAGCCTTTCCTCCAGGCTTGGTAACAGAACCATCATCTCCATGGAAGCCGTCTCAGCTGTGGAGAGGACGAGGTCTGGAAAAGGCATGAAGGATCAGAGTGGCCGAAAACCTCATAGATCCCCACTTCGGCCCCAGGAAGCCAGAGGCCCTGGTGCCATGACCTCTGAACCTCTTAGCATGTGGGCAGGCCAGCCCCAGGGCCCCTCTGTGCTGGAGTGTAAAGTGAGAGCCCTAAAGGAGAAGAGAATATTGGCCGGGAAACAGGCTGGCACCGTCCCCCAAGAGCGGCCCTCCGTGAAGAAGGCCAGGAGCTGGCGGGGCAGGCCAGGTGCAGCCACACTGGTGACTGAGGGTGCTTCTTCTCAGGACAGTGTGGTGGGCCCCCAGGCTCAGATGCGAACTTATCTGACAGACAGGTTGCTGGATGGCAGTGATGAGCCTGAGCCGGGAGCAGTGCACACCTCCTTGGCAAATCACAGCAGCACCCAGGCTCCAGATCAGCTGAGTTTGGGGAAGGAAAGCCAGAGGCTCACAAAAGGGGTATGGAGGCCTCCTGACTCGGGTCTATTGCAAGAGGCCAGTCATTTCCAGGAAAGTCTAATTCAGACCGCTTCTCAGAACAGGCCAAAGATCCTAGGGCCTTCCAGGGATTTGGCTCAAATGCTTTCCCTGGAGAATGGGAAATCAGGAGCCCTTGGAAAACATCAGGTCCAAGTAGGAGACCTGGATGGGGCATCTCTGACTTCAGAGCAAAAAGATTCCATTTGTGAGACCCCCCTACAGGGACAGCTGTGGAGAGCGGGCAGCTGGGATGGTTTAAGGAGCAGCAACCACTCCTTGTCCTTGGCTGACCGGGTGGAGAGGAACCGCCTTCTTCTGCAGGAGAGGAGAAGGCTGTCTGAACATAGCTGTTCTCAGCTCCACCAAGTAGGACACTCAGCCAGAGCCCACAATGGAACCACTCCTGGTGAGTCCAGTAGAGGTGCAAGGGCCACTCTAGAATCAGCCTTTCTGTGTAGAAGAGAACAGGAATGCAGGGCAAGGCTTATGCATCTGCATTATCTTCCTTCCTGCCATCCCTTGGTGATGAATTTCATCCCCGAACATCTGTTAGTTTCCCAGCATCACCATTTGCTGAGGTTCTATTGTCCCCTACAATGAACCACACAACCAAAAAACCTGATGTGGTTGATTAACGGGGAGCAGCAGAGCTGCCCTGGTGACCCCTCCAGAGCTTCGATGTGGCCCTTTCCCTATCTGAAATATCCATGCGCTAGGAGCAGTCAGGTGGCACAGTGAATAGAGCACCCGAAGTCAGGAGGACCTGAATTCAAATTTGATCTCAGACACTTAACACTTACTAGTTGTGTGACCTTAGGCAAGTCACTTAACCCCTGCCTTAATTTCCCTGCCTTCCCTCCTCCAAAAAAAAAAGAAATATCTAGAAGCTTCAAGTTGCTGTGAAAATGTGGCAATTGGTGGAAATCCACAGCCCAAGCCAAGATTTCTTCATCAATGTTGGTATATTGGATAAATAGAAAGCAACTCTGCCCTGTAAAAAATGTTTGGGGAACTCCTGTTGTTTCCTGCTGCATACCGCTGCTTCCCTGTTATGTCAGGCACAGGGGAAAGAGGACAAACTCTCCTTACCTTTCTCCTTCCTCCCTTTCCCATTTCTGCAAGTCCCATAGTCTCTGAAAGTCAATTTCCATTGAGATCCTTAAGAAAACATCATAGTACAGCTGTAAAAAGCAATTTTTGTGCCAGTGTCATCAGTACTGATCTCTGCCCTAAGCAACCATTGTCTCAGGCTGAGTGCCGTGGGAGTTCAGCCTGTTGGCGTTCTCTGTAGGGAGGTAATTGTTTCAGAGAGCATCATCTTCCTTCCCTTCATCAAGTGGTGACTGAGGCTGCTCCCGGCTTGTCTCACTGGTAGCAATGAGGAGAGTTTACCTGGAAAGACAAAGGCACACAGAAGAAAATGTGTCATGTGCTCCAATCAGATTAGTGACCAGGGGAACCCTAGGCTCCCAGATTTTGTAGTGTCGCCCCTGATCTCTTCTTCTGTTCTGGTTCCTAGAGCTTCCAGGAGGAGACCTAGATTGGGACTCAGGAGTATCCCTGCAGGACTCTGATGGGTGCAGGTAAGGGTCACAATGTCACAATGGGCACTGGTTTTGGTGGCTGGCCAAAGTCCTATGATCCCAGGCCACAGAACAGAATTTCCACGCTGCTTATCGCTACCTCCTGAAAGTATCAAAAAGAGCAAGTTATTCTTGAGTGCCTGGGATAATGCCTGATTATACTTCTGAAGAATGCTAGCCAGGCAAGGGGAATGCTTAATTGGGAGGAATCTAGGGATCGTGCTGGTAAATATTTAACAACCAACTCTCCAAAAACACTCAAAAGCCAATGCAGGATATGCTTTAAAAAAATTCCCCCATTACATGTAAAGATAATTTTTAACATTGGTTGTTTTTTTAAGTTTTGAGTTCTAAATTCTATCTCTTCCTCCTCCTCCTTGAGATGGTAAACAGTCTGATAAAGGATGTACATGTGCAGTCATGTATAACACTTCCATATTTGTTATTTTGTGAGAGAAAACAAGGAAAGGACAGAAAGAAAGAGAGAAAGAAGAACAAGAACAAAAGAGAAAGGAAGAAGAAAAAGAAGAAAGGAAGGGAGAGAGGGAGGAAGGATGAGAGGGAGGGAAGAAGGAAGGAAGAAAGGAAGGAAGGAAGAGAGGGAGGGAGGGAAGAAGGAAGGAAGGAAGGAAGGGAGTGAGGGAGGGAAGGAGGGAGAGAGATAGGGAGAGAGGAAGGAAGGAAGGATATTCTTTGGTCTGCATTTAGTCTCCAACAATTCTTTCTCTGGAGGTGGATAGCATTTTTCATCATTAGTCCTTTGGGATTGTCTTGAATCGTTGTATTGCTGAGAATTGCTAAGTTATTCACAGTTCTTCATTGCACCATGTTGTTGTCACTGTACAATGTTCTGGCTCTGCAGGACACACTTTTAAGTTTAATCTTCATTTTTAGCATTTTCTCCATCATTTTCTTGAGACCAGATCATAAACAAAATAATAAATCAAGCCCTGATTTCTAACATGTAATGGGCAAATGTTCGTGCTAAAAATTTAGCAGTTGGCTCTCAGTAGGGGATTCTCAGTCTGGACTTAGCACTAAATAACCTCTCTTACAAGTATGTATAGTTTTGAGCTAACCATTTAACTTCTGTAAGTATCCGTTTCCACATCTACAAGACAATACCAGTGTGAGATAATAGAAGAATCACTGAACTTGAACTCAACAGTCCTGGGTTCTAGTCTTGTCTTTTCCATTTACAAGCTATGTGACTTAACAAGTTAGTTAATTTCTCTGGCCTTGGGTTTCATTAGAGTCTCAGAATTGGAAGCACTTCAGAAGTTATCTAATTAAACCCATTTCGGAGCAAGAATATCCTCTTTAATATCCCTAAGTAGTCCCTCAGCCTCTACCAGAAGACCTGAAGTTCTTCATAGGAGAACTCATTATGTTGCAAGTCAGCCCATTCCACTTTGGGGCAGCTCTGATCCTTAAGAGCAATTTCCTGAAATCAAACTGAAACCCACCCTCTAGAGCCAAGCAAAAAGAAGTCTTCTCCATCTTCATTTTGACAGTTCTTCCCATACAGGAAGACAGCTCTGTTGGCATGTCCCCAGGAAGCCTTCCCTTCTCTAAGCTAAATAGCTCTGCTTCCACCAACTGACTTTCATGTAGCAAGATTCCTCGTCTTGTTGGCATCCGGGATGTCTTCCTCAAGGCATGTTGAGTGCACTTTCTGAGATGCTCAGAACAGAATGAAGTACTTCACCTGCGGTCTGACTAGGTGGGAGTGTGGTAGGATTACAGCCTAGCTCTATTAACGCGCCACTCGTCACATGTTTATTAGGCTTCCAGAGTACATCCGTCGACTCATGTTGAGCTAGCAGTCCGATAAAACCCCAAGATATTTTTTTGCAGGAAATTATGCTTTAGCCACGTTTTCATCATCCCATATTTGTGAAACTGATTTTTTGGACAGCAGGTAGAGGGCTCTAGAGAGATCTTTTGGGATCCTGATTCTGGTTTTCCTGTTATCTCTTTCAGTTTCATATCACATTTGATAAGCGTGCTGTCTGTACCTTCCTTCAAGTCAGTTCAGCCTTTAAATACCTACTTATGTAAACAGCCTCTTGTGAAAAAGACAAAAAGACCTGGCTAAAAACTTTGAGCAGGACATAGTAAAGGATTCATCGCTGGGGCACCTTGGCAGACACCTCCCTTCAGGAAGACGTTGATCTATTAATGATTATTGTTTGGTTTTAGTCATTCAGCTAAACAGTCAGTGAATCATCAAGTATCTGTTTAGCACTTACCATATTTAAGACACTGTGATAAGTGCAGTGAACCCACATAAGGCCCGAGTCCCAGGTCCAGCAGCCTTTGTTCTAGGCTGCTACACTTGTGTGCTACCCCACTTCTATCAGAATTAGGGCATTTTGGTGAAGCAAGAAACACTGATTTTGGGAAAGTGGTCATTTGTCCTCCTGATGACCATAGGAAAGAAGGAAACACGCATTTATTAAGCACCTACTGTATGCCGAGCACTGGACTTTAAAAACATCTCATTTGATCCTCATAACAACCCTGGGAAGTAGGTACCATTATTATTCCCATTTTACAGCTGAGGAAACTGAGGCAGAGGCTAAATGACTTGCCCAAGATCACAGAGCTAGTAAACATCTGAGACCAGATTTGAACTCTGGTCTTCTCCTAGCTGCCTCTGTAGCTTCCATAGCCACCAAACTTCCTGCTGCCCAGGTAAGGAAGTGTGGTATAGTGGAAAGAAAGCTCGCTGGAGCTGGGTTCAAATCCTGCCTCTGACATGACCCATGTGACCTTGGTCTAGTCTCTTTGGGCATCATCAGTTGAAGAGGCTGAAGATGCTCCTAAGTCTCCTCTCACGTCTAAATCTATGGTCCTGTGACTGATTTCTCAGAATCCTGGAGGGTTCAGGTCCTGGTTACTGGCAGAGCATATCTTAGCACAGTGCTTGGCACATGGTGGGCTCTGAATAAATGTTTATTCATTGAATGATTGATGGTTTGAGCCGACTGCCCAGAAAAATAGAAAGGCATCTTGAGCCCTCCCTGCCCCTCACCAGAGGGGGATTCAGCCCAAGCGTGCTGTGACCTGGGTGGTGGAGACCAAGGGAGAGTCTGAACCCAGGTATACTTTCCAGTTCAAAACTAGGTCATCCTCAGCCCAAGTGTGAGTCAGTTCCAGGGCTGATGTGTTTCCCAGGGAGAAATTCAGAGTGGTTCCATGCCAGGCACCTCAGAGCTTCCCTGGCCTAGACGGAGAATCTCTCTGGGGTCTGAAGCTGCCAGATCTGTTTACTGAGATGTGGAAAGAGGCAGAAACTCCTTCTGCATCTCAGCAAATGAACAGCTAATGGTTATGTAGGCCTGGACTGATTGCCCCACGGGGGAGGGTGTAGAGGCTGGTATTCCTTCCTGTGGGTCCCAGGGTAGCATGTGGGCCCAGGTCTGGTCCACATGGGGGGAGCCAGCATAGCAGCAGCCATAGCCACCCCTTGAGGGACGGCAGGGACCACACCTGTCCCTGCAGTGATCCAGGCTCTCTGGTTGAAAAGCAGAAAAGTCATCTGGGAGCTGCTTCCAGTGTCCCAGCTGTGTAGTGGCCTCACCCCTCATCAGCATCTGATGGTTTCAGCTGAGGGCTGAGGTCGACATCTCTGGTTTCCATTGTCTAGGACGCTCCCTCCCCTTCATTCAACATGAAACCTGGTCTTTCCCCTGATGCTTTTTAGAAGCATGGAGCAGGTTCTTCACCCCAACATTCTAGCTTAGCAAGGCTTCATGGGCAGAAGAATAACATGACAAGATCTGTGTCTGAGGAACATCATTCTGGCAGGGATAGGAAGTATGGACTGGGACGGGGGAGATGGAGATGGGAGGGTGTCTCAGGAGGGATGGTACAACAGTCCAGACTCACATTAGTGAGGGGCAGTAAAGTGGGAACATGGAGGAGAGGAGAGGAGACAAAGGGGAGATGTTAGTGAGGTAGAACTGATAGGACTCAGTAACTGATTGGATGTTTGAATAAAGGGAGAAGAAAGAGACAAAGATAAGCCAATGGTTTGTGAATAGGGATGTCAAGAGGAAGACCAAGCTGATGGGGTCAAATGAGCAGTTTGGGGGGTGGGATGCGCTGGTGGGGGAATCTGTGAAAATGAGAGGGTTGGGACAGAATCAGCATCTCTCACTGTTAGAAGCCACCTTGTAGACCTTTTAGTACAAGTCAGGTGAAGTCGATAAGGTTTTTAAAGTGCCTACTGTATACCAGGCCAAGTTCTAAAGATAGGAGGAAAGGCAAAAACCAGTCCCTGCTCTCAGGTAGCTCACAGTCACTAGGGAAATGACATGCAGATGATCACATACAAACAAAATAAACTGGAGATAACCAACAGAGGGAAGGCCCTAGAATTAAGAGGGGTTGGGAAAGATTTTCCTGTAGAAGGTGGGGTTTTGGTTGAGAATTGAAGGAAGCCAGAGAAGCCAGGAGGTGGAGATGAGGGGGAAGAGCATTCCAGGCATAGGACAGCCAGAGAAAATGCCTGGAGTCCAGCCGGGCATCTCTTCAGTATTGAGCTTAGCAGATTGCTGTTGTTGTGGAGTCTGTTCAGTCGTGTCTGCCTCTTCATGATCCACTAGGGGTCTTCTTGCCAAAGATACTGGTGAGGTTTGCCATTTCTTTCTCCAGTTCATTTTACAGGTGAGGAAACTAAGGCAAACGGTGAAGTGACTTGCCCAAGGTCACACAGTTAGTAAGTGTTTGAGGTCGTATTTGAGCTCATGAAGATGAGTCTTCCTGATTCTGAACCCAATGCTCTATCCACTGAACCACGTAGCTTCCCCCACGCAGCAGATAGTCATCCTGATTTTATTTGAAGCAGGGTGAGATATGGAGATATCTGTTTGGAAATCATCTGCAGAGGGTGGTGATTGAAGCTATGGGAGTGAATGAACTTGTCAAGGGAGAGAGTGTAGAGGGCAAAGAGACTGATGAGAGATCCTTGTGGAAATAATGAAGGAGAAACCAATGAAGGAGACAGAAGGAATGATAAGAGAGTAGGGTAGAGAACCAGGAGAATGTGTTGTCTCTGAAGCTGAAGGAATGATGGTTGCCATAGGTTGCTTTGGCTCCATGTGATTCCATGTTTTTTTCTTCTTTTTTTACTTCCTTCTCTCCTTCTTTCCTTCCTTCCATTCCTCACTCTTTCCTCTCACTCTTTTCTTTCTTTCTTTCTTTCTTTCTTTCTTTCTTTCTTTCTTTCTTTCTTTCTTTCTTTCTTTCTTTCTTTCTCTCTCTCTTTCTTCCTTCCTTCCTTCCTTTCTTTCTTTCTTTCTTTCTTTCTTCCTTTCTTTCTTTCTTTCTTTCTTTCTTTCTTTCTTTCTTTCTTTCTTTCTTTCTTTCTTTCTTCCTTCCTTCCTTTCTTTCCCTTCCTTCCTTCCTTCCTTCCTTCCTTCCTTCCTTCCTTCCTTCCTTTCCTTCTTTCCTTCTTTCCTTTGTTCTTCCAATGTGCTGTTTGTTTATGCCTCCCTCTTGGATCACCCCAGAGCTGCTTTGGTTCAGAACCAAGCCATTGTTTCCAATTTTAAGACTCTTAAAATAACAGAAATATACCAAACAGCAGCATGAGGATGACAGGACCAAATATAATTTTGGAGCTGGTGTAGCTGGGAAAAGCTTCATGGAGAAGGAGGACCTTGAGCTGGGCCTTATGGAATATGGGAGGAGAACTGAGAGGTAGGATAGTCAAGAGAGTGACCAGCATCAACCAAAGGAATGTGTTACATTTGTGGGGTGGGATGGAAAAATAGTTTGGCTAAAGCAGAAGATCTGCTCTGGGGCAAAGTGGGAGACAAGGTTGGAAAGGAAGGATAAAGGCACATCCCAGGAGAGGTAAAAATCAGACAAAGAACTCAGATTTGCCACGGTAGTCAACAGCAAGCCTTTGAAGTTTCTTGAATGACCAAATGAAAGAGCATTATTTAAACTCTTACTATGTATGGAACACTAAGTAAACAGAAAAACTGAAATTGTTTCTACTTTCAAGGAGCTCATGCTCTAATTGGAGGGACACAGCACATCAAAGTCAATTTTGGCTATAAGGCAGATGGAAGACCTGGGTATCCTAGGAGTAGAGTAATGGGGCTGATGAGGAGGACCAGGTGTCTTTAGGTTAGGTAAGTAGATCAGACAACGGTGCCAGGAGACTGAGGCACAGATGGTTACACTGGAAAGAGCTGGGGAGGCATTGGGAGGACAGATAGCCTCCCATCCTATCTAAGCCGGGTGAACAATGGAGCAGGAAGGGGGGAGGGCCTCCTGATGATGGCAGGTCCTTCTTCCACCTGTCTTACCTGGATGGGTGGTGGGTTGGCTCCTGGCTGGGAAAGGAGGCAAAGGTGGGGGGGAAACAAAGAGAAATGTGGTGGTGGAAAAGCGCTGAAGGACAATTGAAGTGGCCACAATAAACAGCATTTTTGTTGTTGTTGGGCTGTTTTAGTTGTGTCTGATGCTTTGCAGTTTGGGGGTTTTCTTGGCAACAGTCAATACTGGAGTACTTTGCCATTCCCTTCTCCAGCTGGTTTCGAAGTTGAGCGTTAAGTAACTTGTCCAGGGTCACCCAGATAGTAAGATCGAATTTGGAGTCAGGAAGACGCATCTTTCTGACTCCAGGCCTGGCATCCTATATTTCTTGAGCCGTCCTAATATATAGCATCATATTTGGTAATTAGCATGGCAATAGTGAATATATATAAATAGAGTATAAATAAATAAATTGGCAACAAACTCCAATACAGAAAAATTATTCCTTATACAGCAGATGTTTCCTCCATCCCCACATAGGTGGCTGCGTACAGGCCTATATGCATGAGCCCTCCATTCCTGAGACCCTTAAAGCTTCTATTATACCAAAAGGAGCTAGAGACTGCTAAGCAAGAAGCCTTAAGTATTTACTGAAATATGATATTTTCCCTTCAGGATGCTATAGTAGTTGGAAATCTGGAAGGTATTAAATCTTCTTCCCTTTAATCTTCTTCCCTCAGAAGTGAGAGAGTTAAAGTCTAGGTTCATTGAGGTCGTCATTTAAGCTGATTATTTCCATTGGAAGGAGAGGGGCTTCCCCAGAAGCCCCGTATGCAGTCCCCCCTTCTTGGAGGGCAGTGAGGCCTCAGGTTTGGTTTGGGTTGGGTTGGTTTTTTTTTTTCCCTTATGTGAGATCTGACCTGCCTGACTTTGGGAAGATGCTGAAGCTAAGGAATGAAAACTATTCAATCCTGGTTCCTGGAGGCCGGGAGGAAATCTGCCCCCCTCCCCCGAAAATTTGACCTAGTAAAGCAGCTTAAGGTGGTTGGAGGTGGGGGAGGGGAAAGAGCCAGTGAGCAGGGGTGGGCCCAGAGTTGTCCTCAGAGGATTTGAGGCTGATGGGATCTGGAGCTCACAGAGCCCAGAGGTTGGGCATGTGGTGATTCCTGTAGGTTGGAATGACATACTCTACCCAGTTTTAAATCAATTCACTCTCCTTGGAAGAAGGAAGACTTTACCCAATTAAATTTTGCATCTCTTTCCCCACCTCACCTTGCTTAATATATATCTTAACTGAATAGATTTGAAAGAAATTAGAATTAAGTTTAGACTAGAAAGATTCCTGCAGAGGGGTGTACGCCAGAATATGGATGGAAATATGTCTCTGTGGGGAGTCAGACGGTAAACACTTATTAAGCACCAACTGTGTGCTAGGTCTAATGAGAGAGACAGCCAGCAACTATGTACAGACAAGCCATATACAGGATAAACAGGAAATAATGGATAGACAGAAGGCACTGGGATTAAAGAGGGGTTGGAAAAGGCTTCCTGGAGAAGGTGGAATTTCAGCTGGAACCCAAAAGAAGCTGGAGAGGCCAAGAAGCAGAGAGGAGATGGGAGAGTGTTCCAAGCGAGGGGGGCGGGGTAGCCAGAGAAGATGCTCCAAGTCAGGAGCCAGAGTGTCTCATTCATGGGAGGAGGAAGATACCCTATTGGACCATGTTCCTGCTAGATTGGCTCTCTTTGATGCAATAGCTTGAACCTTATCTGCCATGACTAAGTATAATGGAAAGAGTATTGGCCCTGGAGTCAGAGGACCTGGGTTCAAGTCCTGCCTTTGATGCTTACCACTTGTGTGACCTTGGGCATGTGGCTTTACCTGTCTGTGCCTCAGTTTTGCCATCTGTAAAAGGAGAGGGTTGTACATCCTCTGAAGCCCCTTCCATGTCTAGAGCTATTATCCTGTGTCGGAAGGATCATAGCGTGACTGCCAGAGAGTGTGAGAGCAGATCATTGCCATTCCATCCCCCCTCCTACATGCACACACACATCATACATACAAACACCACATACATATACATACCATACAAATGCACCCCACTCACCCCCCTCCCACACACACACTGAGAATCATCGCTGACCTCTGTCTTTCCCCTCCAGCCACCAGGCACACAGACAACACCTTCCCTCCTGGCACTGGGCAGGCCCCAAGGACAGGCTCCCCAGCTTGGCGTGCTGCTTTTTAAAGGTGGCTGACCCCCCCTTTTCCTTTAGCTGCTTTTCTCAAGGATGATTTTTTTCAGGCTTGTCATTCAAACTTGCCTCCAGGCTCCCTAGAAAAAAATACTTTCCTAATCAATTGAGAGGCTGGCTTTGTCCACAGCTGATGAAAGGCACAGCCATCATGTTGCCAGTGGCAGGGGCAGAATGGTGATCACAAAGGAGGGCAGACAGGAGGCTGAGCAAAGCTGAGCTGGCTGCCAAGGCCCTGTGGGATCAGGGTGCGCCAAGGCCCATGTCGTCACCGGCGCTCTTTGTGATGAACACCCCCAGACGGCAGGGAGGCTCATCGGGCTCTGGAGTGCCTCGGCTGGCTGCCAAAGGCCTAGAGCTTGACAGGGCTATCTCCCTGGGCTGGCCGGCTGATTATCTCCACTGTCAGAGCTAGTCCCCCGGGGAACACAGCTGTCTTTGGCAGAGCTATTGGAAGAGCTGATTGGCGTGGAGGAGAAAAGCTGAGGAGGGAGGAGGGTTGGGTGGACTCCTGCAGCGGGCATCAGCTCTGGCGGCAGACCTGGGGCTTTCATTTTCACACCCACACAATCTCCACCACCGCTGCCAGGCTCCCAATTAAAAGCCTGCCTGCCTAGAAGGCACCCCCAGAAAGCAGCATGTATTGACAGGAGCAGAGCCGTAGGCCCAGAAGCTGTCACTCCACTGAGACCCGCCTCTTTTCCCCCTCTATGAGCTGGTAGAATAATAGAAGTACCCTTCATCTACAACGCAGGTTCCTATTTCCAACGAAAGCACCCTCTCTGCATTATCACGTTTGATCCTCAAAACAACCCTGGGGAAAGGCAGGAGATGCCCCCATTTTAAAAGGAAGAAAACTGAACCTCTGAGAATGGAAGTGACTTTTCCCAGGCCACAGAGCTAGGAAATAATAACAGTGCTGGGAATAGAACCTCAGTTTTCTGCTTTAGTCTATGAATGGATAAAGTAAATAAAAGAGGCTTTCCTGGGCATTTACTATGTATGAATTGGACAGGACAGCAGAGCCTGCCATCAAAAAAACTCCCATTCTAATGAAGGGGGACCACACATAAAGGGGAACTGGAGACCAGGGAGGAGTATTTTGGACAGAGAAGTCAGAGAGAGCAGAGAGAGACAGGAGTCAGAGGGTAAATGATGGACACCCCCTTTCCAGTCTTGATTTGATTGCTGCTCTCGGGGCTCAAGTTAAAAGAAGATGTTGAGTGTGAGGTGTGGGGTACGCAGAGATGACTGAGAAGTAGTGGGGGTGAGCCCACGACCAGGGGAGAGAAGGGAAATTCTCCCCAATGGGGGGCTTGAATTCTGGGTCTGAGATGGAGGCACGGAGACGCGATGGCTGGAAAGCGCAGAGATACTCCTTTGAGGCCTTTGTAAAAGAAGTGCTCCAGCCTGGGCAGAGCTTGCCAGGGCCAGCTGACTCTTCATTCCACACTAACCCCCACTTTGTGTTCTCTGATGTCACAGCGATTCCTGGGGAACCACGTTGGTATTTTCTCCTCCAAACTGAAAGCAACAAGAGGCCCACTTCTGTCTAAGACAGACTTGGGATGCAGACACCTGGGCTCCTAGGTAGGCTCCGTCCGTGAAAGTCTGGGTTGTTTCTGCTGTTTGGGACTTCTCTGGGTCCTCAGTGCCTAGAACAATATCTAGCATGTAGTAGGTGCCTAAATGTTTGTTGTATTTAATTGTCTTTTATTATCTAAGTAATTGATTTGTTTTATTATTTTCATATTATTTAACATAATTGTATTAATTAATTAAATTTAATTTATATAATTTTATCAAATTATTGACTTATTTTATTTGTTACTAATAAGTCTTTTATTTCCCTTCCTGGTAAGGAAGGGTGACCCCAAACCAGGACTGTTAATGTACCATGACCTCACAGAGCAAAGATGAAAAAATCAAGGACCCGTGATGTGCTTGGTCCAATGATCTCTCCACATTTTTTAGGACTGCCCTCCCTCTTCCTCTCAGGTGTCTGGGAAAGGGAGAGGTCATTTGGCAGAGCCAAGGCCTGGGTACAGGGCCTCTGAAGTCACTTACCAAGAGTTTACCATCACAACACCCAGGAGCCACGGGGGTCCTGGGCAGTGAAAGGGGCCTTCCATCTCTTGGTCCTGGGCAATTGCACAGACTCCTCCTTGTGCCTAGAATATATCCCAGCCTCACCGAGTCTGCCTCTTACAACACCCAGCTTCATTCAGGTGGTGTATACCACCTCCCATGGGAAGCCTTCCCTGATCTTCCTAGCTGATAATTAAAATGATTACATCTGCATTCATGTATCTGTTTACTTATATCTCCATAGCAAAATGTAAACTACATGGAGGCTGGAACTAGTCCTTTTTTTGCTTTTTGCTTCCGTATCCATACATGTCTAGTAGGTGGTTAATGGATGCTCACGTAGTGAATGGGATTGGATTGGTGCATCCAAAAGAGCCTGAGGGACAGGAGAGCCCGGTCTTCACCGGCTCTGATTCACCGTGAGCTGCTGGCATTGGAAAACATTAGGGAAGGTCTGGCCTCCCCAGCTGGAAAACATCGTGAGTGTTGGCATTGAAAAATGTTAGGGAAGTGAAACATGGTGGATTTCTGAATACATCTGTCATTAAGTCCTGCCTTTTACAGGAAGCCCTCCCCAGCCATTTTTAATGCCTTTTCTCTTTTAATGATTTCTTACCTATTCTGTGTGTAGCTTGTTTGTATATATTTGGTTGCTTGTGGTCTCTCCCATTAAACTGTAAGCTCCTTGAGGGCAGGGACTGGTTTTGGTCTTTGTATCACCTGTTTTTGTATCCACTGTGCATAGCACAGGACCTGGCCCTTAGAAGATGCTTAATATATGATTATTGATTGGTTGATTGATTAGTATCTGTTACTGCTGTTACTGCTTTAGTCTATGCTGTGACAGCCAAAATCATTTCCAGCATCTCTTTCCTTCACTAGGGAGTAAGTATAGTGAAAGGAGAGTGAGCACCTACATAGTAGGCATTAGTAAATATTTACTGATTGATTGAAAATTATAAGGACTTCTGGGTCTGGCCCTAAGCAGACGATCATTAGCCATCACAGTTCACCGAGTTGGAAGGAATCTCAGAGATCTAGTCAAAGCCGCGTCTGAATACGCGTGCTTTCCCAAGTGACCCTATTCTTAGTACCTTAGACATGGTATGCCCTCTAGTGTGGGCTCCAAGGAGCACAGCAGCTTGGGAAACGAGGGACATGCTGCCCAGCCAGGGCCTTGGTGTTATTAAACCGTTTCTAATCCTTGTTATTTTCTCTAATCCCTCTCCCTGACCCCCTCCTGGCGGGCTTGCTTGCCTGCCTTGCCTGCCTCCCCTACAGGGCCTTTGTTCCCAGCCAGGAGCTGCTGCTGAGTCCCAGGCATGAGCAAGCCAAGCAGCTCCTCCAGCAGGCTCGAATGAAGGCCAGGACCAGCCCTCTCCGGGCCAACCATGACATCGTCCCCACTGTGGTCCCCCAGGGCCCTGGCAGGTGAGTGGTGCTGGATCTTGTGTGTGCTCAAGGCAGGGAGGTGGGGGGTGGGCTGGGAAGATGAGTAGGGAGTCACTGCCGAGGCAGCTCTGGTCAGCCGCCCTATCTGGGTATCTCTCTCTTCTTACTTCACATATACGTGGAAGCCACCTGTAGCCTGTGTGACCTGTCCCTCCTGTGTGCCTCGCTCTTGTTGTCCCATCCCATATACCACTAATATATGGTCTTTTCCCAACACAAGCACAGACCACCAGGACAATGATAGCGATGTGTATATTAGGCTCACTATTTAAATGAGAGAATCTGAATTTTTTTTTCCTCCTGACCAATGAATCCACCACAGGGTCATAGATTTAGAGACAGAAGGCCCCTTCCATGTTAATCCATTCATTATACAGTTGAGGAACCAAGGTGAAATGACCTGCCCGAGTCCGCACAGGTAATGAGAGGCCAGGCCAAGATTCAAGTCTGAGTCCTTTGACTTCAGGGCCATGGTTCTTTCTGTTCTACCATTTTGATTTCTCCCTTCTCCTTTCAGGCATTCTCAAGAGGGAACCATTCAACCATCTAGAGCAGTGGTTCCCAAACTTATTTGACCTACCGCACCCTTTCCAGAAAAAAATATTAATCAGTGCACCCTGGAAATTAATCTATTGAACTCAGAATAGGTTATTCATTGCCCCCCAAATGTACCTGTGACCATCGCAGCCCCCCTGAATTGCTGCAGCGCCCACCAGGGGGCTGTAGTGCCCACTTGGGAATCACTGATCTAGAGACTCCCCTAAATTCTTTTTGACTCCGTCCTAGAAAGGACCCTCCTCCTGGAGCATTTTTCACAAAAAGCCCACACCCTTTCAGTTCTTCCCTGAAACTTTTCCTAAAATCATTAGGGATGGTGAGTCACACTTGGCAAGGATTCACTGAGCACTGCCCTCTATATACGGCACTTGACCTTTTTCTATCAGATCCATAACCAGAAAAGGTGGAAAATAAGATTGCCGTTTACTGAAATCCTTCAGGACCTCTGCACGGCCCAGAGCCTAAGCTGATTCCTTTTCCCTGGCCAGCATTTAGGGGATCCCTGGAGATAGGCTCAGGGCTTACTTAGTGCAGCACCTGGTACATAGGAGGTCATTTTAAAAATACTTGCAAATTTGTTGACTTGGCTGGGCAGAGAGATCTGCTTACCTTCCCTGAAGAGCAGCCTCAGATTTGGATTTTTGTTTTGCTAAACTGACCAAGGCCCTGGGCATAGTTCAAGATGGCTATCAGGTACACAGCCCCTGGAAGAGAGAAGACTTTCCATCACCATCCTAGGATGGAGACAAGAGGAAGTGTTCTCAAATGTACCCTCCCCCTTTTTAGCCCTACTCCTTGGCTGTCAAAAGCTGCCTTGGAGTGCCTGATTCCCTTAAAATGAAGCCTTCCTTCATACTCTCAGCCAAATGGGAGGTTGCCTCCTCAGCCCTCCTTTTGTGCCTCTAGTGATGTCACTGGGCTTTGTATCATAGCCCTGCACTTGCCTACATGTCTTGTCTTCACTGATGGAGCATGTGTCTTGAGGGCTGTTACTCATCATAGGTCTCCTAGTAAGGCCTACCACACTGCTCTTCAAGCACGCTAGATGTGTTGGGTTGAATTCTTGTTTTTCTGGGGAGATTACAACAGCTACATCTATCAGAATAATATAAAAAGGGGTGATGGGATCAAGACATTCGTTGGAAGCGCCGTATGCATTATGATGATAGGCAGGCAGCCGTGTAGATTCACATGGTGCCTTGTTGATAACCGTGGACTTCACTGTTTCTCTGAACCCCAATTTCCCTATCTGTGAAGTGGAGATAAAAATACTTAATTTATCTACCTCACAGGTAGGAAAGTGCTCTGTGAACTAGAAAATATTCTAGAAATGTGAACAACTTGTATTAGTTGCAGTACACTTAATAGGTACCTAAAGTTTGCTGAGCTGAATTGAATTGAATCAGGAGGTTTACTAAAGAGACGTGCACACATCCCAGTACACCTCCCTGCCACACTGTAGGTGTGTGTCATACAGCAACATGTGTGTCTGCACCCTTTTCTAGCATGTGTACACACATGCACAGGCACAAATGCCCGTGTTGTCTCTCATTTCCATTTCTGGGCAATCGTCCGGGTGCAGCGTGTGATAGAACTGTACCAACGACTCCCTCGCCAGCTTTTTCCAGTGGAATCAGGTGGGGGAGAGGGGTTATGTAAGAATAAGAGAGGAGACAGGAATGTACACAGAATTCTGGGTGGAGCAGAGCCTGTATATCGGGGCTGGAAAAGTAGATTGGAGGCAGATCATGAGGCCTTGAATGCCGGGCTAAGGAGTTCTTGGTGATGATGGAAGCCAATGAAGCCTCCTTCAGGTGCTGGGGTCAGATCCTGACTCTGTCATTTACTTAACATGTCCTTGTGGGCGAGTAATTTTATCTCTCCAGGCCATAGTTTCAACTATATCATGAGAAAGTTGTGGACTAGATGCCTGTAAAATCCCTCCTGGCTTTTTATCTGTGATCCTATGATCAATGTCATGACATTTCAGATTAAGTCACTTTGAGCCAGAATTACCTTCATTTTGTCCAATTTCAGGTGGAGGGTCAGGCGCTATGATTTGTAAAGTTGCTTGGCTTCCTGTGTCCCACTCAGCAATGCACAAAGAGTGTCACTTTTGGGGGCAGCAGCTAGGTGGTGCAATGAATAGAGCACTGGCCCTGGAGTCAGGAGGACCCGAGTTCAAATTCAGCCTCAGACACTTAACACTTGCTAGCCGTGTGATCTTCGGAAAATCACTTAACCCCCAATTGCCCAGCCCTCTCCCCTCCAAAAAGCAAAAAACAGCAACAATAAAAAGAGTGTCACTTTGTGGACCCAAAACCCACTCCCCGAAGCATAAAGATTGCTGTCATGTGCTGGGTAGGGGGGGAGCTAGCCTGTGACCCTGGTGGTCTGCCCTGCTGTTTCCTCCATCCCCTTCCTTGTGGTCCTAATCTCCTCTTTGCTTTTGTCTCTAATCCAGGGATGCTAATAGTGGTACAGGCCGGAACCCTAGAGTGGCCCTTGCCTCCAGAGACAGAGATGTCCCCTATGGTGGGAGTCTGAGTGACTCCTCTAGTGGTGAGTCCAGCTGTGACCAGAGGAGGAAACGAGGCCCCTCCCCATCCAGAGTCCGCTTTGAAGATGAGTCTGCCCAAGAAGCTGAGGTCCGCTATCAGGAGAGGTTGCAGCAGCCTCAGAAGAGGGCTTTGGACTCCGTGTTCCGGTCCCTGGGTCAAGGACCCCTGGTCTCCAAGCCTGACCTCTCCGGCTACATCAATGGTGACTTCCACACCCGAGAGACTCAAGGGACTGAGGACTGCTGGGGATCACCAAACAAAGGAAGTACAAGTGGGTTGGGCAGGAGGAGCCTGCCTGGAAAGGTGCCAGAACTTAATGTTGAGGGTACATGTCATACATGTGGCTCCTACATTCAGGGGATGCCTCGGGATCTAGACCTACGTCCTCTGGAGAGGAAGATGTCCCCAGGCAGGACCCATAGTCAGGAGAGAGAAGATGCTTGGAGTGTGAGAAAAGGTCAGGGTATTCCTCCAGCAGAGTCTTCTGCCTCTCGAGGTCTAGCCTCCCCAATCTGGATCCTCCCATCCCGACAGTGTCTCCGCACAGAGCACATTCGAGAGACGTACATTGGAGAGGTCACCTACCCTGATGAGGTGGACTCTGCCTTAGACAGCACAGATACCTCAGACAGCTGCAGGACAGATAGTGAGGAGGCTGGGACCTCTCACTGCAGGAACAGGGGCAGAGCCCGAGGAAGCGGGAGGGGCCGGAGGGCTGGAGGAACACAGAGACGAGGCAGGGAACCTGAAAAGGAGAGGGCTGAGGGCACCCAGGCCTGGGACAACCAAGTAGAGGTGGGGGGTAGATTCGAAGAGGCTAGAAGTGCCCCTGAGCGGTCCTCATTTCCTGTGGAAGACCATGGTCCTAAGCCCCCTGTCCCTGAGGCTGAAAGTATTTCTAAAGAGGATCAGAGGATGGTAGTGCCATCTCTACTAGCCATTGCTGGACAGAGCTGTAAATGGACTCACACAGAAGATACTCAAGCTCCATGTGGGACGTTGAACACTGTGGCCTCTTCTCAGCAGCTTACACTGTCTGTGCCAGGGGCAGAAGCCCAGATTTCAGGAAACCAAGAACTTCTCCAAAGCACTGCAGCCTCCTTCCCCCAACCTTCCAATCATGTAAGCCCAACAAGAAGATCCAGTCATGGCTCTCCCCAGCAAGCCAAGAAGACAGCTCAGGCCTTCACACTGGGAACTTGGGTTCCTACTCCCCCAACTGTAAAGAGAGCATCCTCACCTGTGCCTTATAGGAAGGCTGCGTTGGCCCACACCCTTGGGCCAGACAACCAAAAGGACCCAACAGATGCTCACCAGCTTTCCCTAAGAGAGAATGATGTGAGGTTGGGAGGGATAGCTCCAGGAGAAAACCAGATCAGCCCCCCCAGGATTAAGCACCATCTGCTGGTCCCATCCACCAGTGACTTCAACAACATTGGGCCTCGGGAGCAACTCAACATCCAGAGAAGAAGCACAAGAGAGAGTCAGAGGGAGAAAGGTCCAGCCAGCCGGGAGCCAGAACCATCTACTGGGAAAAGCAGAGACGGTAAGTGAGATTTCCATCCATAAACGTCTGCTCATTCCCAGCAGCACTGGAAAATAACCTGAGTTGAAGTGATGATCCCAGCTCAGGTGCTCTACAAACCACACATGTCACTCCAAGGCAGCCAGAGGTTTCACACAAAAATCTTCAGAAAATTCTTGAACCAAAATTGATTTTCATTCATTTCTATTTTTTAAAGACCTAAGTATGCAAAATCTAAAGCACTCAACCTGGAGTCAGGAGGTCTGAGTTCTAATCCCAGTTCTGACGCTTGCTGCCAGCTATGGGCCTCCGGTTACTCATCTGTAAATGTAGGGAAGTTGTATAAGATGGCCCCAGCCATCCATCTGGGATCTGTGGTGATCAGAAGACCTCTGAGGACTTTTCCGCATATAGATCTTTGATCTTGTGATCCTCTGTCTGGGCCTCAGTTTACTCAACTGTCAAATGAGGGGGAGGGAGTTGAACTAGATGCGCTTGAAGGGCCCTTCCAGCCCTACAGCTATGACCCTTTTTTTAGAATTGGAGGAATCTTGTAGATCTTTTCATTCACTTTCTTTGGATTTTTGTGGATGAGGAACCTAAAACCCCCACAGAGAGCGCCTGAAGTCAGGCCACCAGCTCCTGGCAGAGTCAGGTTGAGAACCTGGCCTTTGTCCTTGGCTTTTCCTGTTATATCATGTGTTGCACATGACTCTGTTGAGGGAGATTGATCACTCAGAGGATAGAGTCACAGCTCCGAATGTCTAGGTAATCACCAAGTTTTATATACAGCTTTGGGAGCTGGAAAGCAGAACATTCCAGTTTCAGTTTGCTCTTCTCATTCCATTGTCTTGGAGTCTTAATTGGGAAAGCCTCTCAGCCCCTCAGAGGCAAGCAAAAGAAGTTTGTCCTAGAGGGAAAGGAGGGCAGCGGAGTGAGCAGAAGACAGAACGTGGCACCAGAAGACCTGAACCTGCCTCTGGCCAGCTGCTTGGCATTAGGTGTGGAAGATTTTGTGGGGAAAGAGAAGGTGACTCCAGGTTTATGCTGGGGAAACTGAGGCATCTACAAAAGCAATGAGTTCTGTGGTTGTTGGAGTCACTCATCTCCTCTGCTGAAGGAAGCTAGCTCCAACATGCCCAGGAGAGCTGGTTGTTAAATTTTCAGGATCATCATTTACAACTCAAAAAACCTTCAAGAACTACAAATCAGGGCTTAATTTACTGTTTTGTTGATTGTTTGGACTTAAGAAAGTGATAAGAAAATGTTAATAATTCAGATTAAATGTAAAAGTGTGCAAAGCATACCCCCCCAAGAACTGATTGTTAAATATTTCCCATTGTAACCCCGAACACATGCAAACCATCCTTGGTATTGTAGCAAAATCTGAACCAGATCCCCATAGCATAGACATTGATGCTGGGAAGCCAAGATTCAAGGTGATGCCGATGCTTACACCCTACACAAAAACCATAAAGTACCTCAGGGTTCAGAATTCATGTCCAAATATATCCAGTAGGGGCTGCTAGTTGGCACAGTGAATAGAGCACCGGCCCTGGAGTCAGGAGGACCTGAGTTCAAATCCGGCCTCATACACTTGACACACTCACTAGCCATGTGATCTCGGGCAAGTCACTTAACCCCAATTGCCCCTCAAAAAAAAAGGCCAAATATATCCAGTGCTTGTAATGCCCTTTGTTCAGAGATAACTGGGAGAGTGAACAAAGACTTGGCAATGTAATAATGGTGGTGGAGGAGGCAGACAGACATAACCAGACCTCTGTAGCTTTGGATAGAGTGCCGATGCCTTGTCATGTCTTTATTCAGTAGAAAATATGAGGGCAACATGCACATGAGTGCCCTCCAGAAATAGAGCCTCTCGTCTCTATTCTGTGAGGATGTGGTTTCTCAGGGACTTTGGCCAGCGTTCCCTTTCCTGCTGCCCAAAGTGCTCCCTGGCTTCCTTCCAATCTCAGCTTACATACCATCTTCTCAGGAAGCTTTTCCTGATGCCCCTTAATAACTGACAAATGCTTACTGATGGACTGAGGGCCTGAGAGTAGCATATAGGCTTTTGGTTTGAGGTTTCCCCATGAGAGGCAGATCCAGGTGGCTGTTGCTTAGATTTCTGGATCTGACAGCCCATTTTGCACATTGGTTGCTGTTTTCTGTGGGAGTTTGCACAGGTGTGAGTCGACTAAGGGAAATTAGAGTTTCTTCTTGATCAGAAAAGGTAGAGCTCAGCATGAGTAATGGAAGCAGCAGTTCATATTATTTATTACTTCTAGTCTTAAATGTATCACTTCCAGTCAAACCATCAGCTATTTAGAGCAAAAAATTCACACCAAAATAGAACATCTTAAGATAAGAAGACGCTTTGGACAATTTCCAGCAACAACAGCATTCAAGTGAGTTGTAAACAGTGAAAAGTGGAAAATGGATGAGGCAAAGATACTGACCTTCATCATCACCATTGTTTGGGAGAAAAAAAGTGCTGATGTAAAACAGTTATCACAGTGGAGAGGTCAATTAAGCCCCCAAAACTGACTTAGCCAGGAGACACCTGATCTTGTGACCAAGCAAAGAGATCATGCAAAGGCAACACCCGTTCAGAATACAAGCTCATCTGTAAAACCTGGCAGAAGATGATCAGCTGTTATAATAAAAAGCCAGAAGGGAAGGGAAAGGAAAACAAGTCTACAGAAATCCTGGTGTTAGACCCAAATGAACCGTATCATCTCAAGAGACATTCAGAGACAAAAATGGTGAGAGACAGACAACAGCAAATTTGTCAGTCTTTTTATGGGGAAAGAGACTGGACTTGTGATTTAATTGTTACAAGGAACTCCCAGGTGAGGAAAATTCCATCCACCATTGTAGGCTGGCACCTTCTCTGCAACCTGTTGTGCACTGAGAAATTAAGTAACTTGCCTATGGACACACAACCAGCCTGGGTTAGAGGCAGGGTTTGAACCCAAATCTTCCTGACTTCAAAGCTGGATCTCTTTCCACTGTGTCATGCTGCCTCTCAACATTCCAATAACAATCTATTTCATCAACAATGACAGAGAGATCACTATGTAGGGTTCCTAAGACTTCCATCTCTCCCAGAATACTAGTGAAGTAGAATATCATTTAGGACGACAAAGTGTGGGGAAAAGACTGAACCAGATCAAGACCATACTGTGGAAATGATCCACCTTCCCTGAAAGCTGTGAGCTATTACTTCATGGGTTATTTCAAGATGGGAAGAATCCCAAATGAATGGAGAATATCATAGATAACATTAACTTCCCCCAAAAGGTAATTGAAAGAACATCAAAGCTACTGACCCATATGCCTCCTTTCTCATTTTTATAGGATCTTTATGAGCATGTTTTTCATGGGTACTGAGGGTATCCCTGATGAAAATATGAAAAGAGATCAGGCAGGCCATGACAAATCATTCTGCCCTACCTTAAATGTCACTTAGCTGACTGGAGGATCCCAAGAATATAAGGTCCTGACATTTTTGTTATTTGTGGGTTGCAAAATGTAGCCTTCCAGGCTGTCATGAGTGTGTTTAAGATTATTCAAGATTCTGTGATAAACATGGCCAAAGAGGAGCTCAAAAACCCTCTGATAACTCAAGTCAAGAAAGGCGTAATGCACAGAGCTGGTAGCTTGCCTTTTGTGTTTTTAAAAATAGCAATATTTTTATTTTTTATTTCATTTAAAAATTATTGAACATTTGTTTTTTTTCTCCCTCCTACCTCCCCCTAACCACTCATAGGGATTGAAGAGGGGGAAGGAGGGGGAAGGAAAGAAGGAAGGAAGGAAGGAAGGAAGGAAGGAAGGAAGGAAGGAAGGAAGGAAGGAAGGAAGGAAGGAAGAAAAAGGGAGGGAGGCAGAGGGAGAGAGTGAAGGAAGGATGGAGGAAGGGAGGCTAAGGAAAGAGGGAGGGAAGGAAGGTAGGAAATAATCCTTGTATTATATATAGTCAAACAAAACATATTCCTGCATCGGTCACCCATTGGTCATGTATTGGTCAATGCATTTCCTATTCTGAATATCAGTCCATCATCTCTCTGTCAAGAGGCGGGTAGCATTCTTCTCTGCTAGTCCGCGGGCATCGCGGCTAACTATTTAGTTGATCAGAGTTCTTAAGGCTTTCAGAATAGTTTTTATAACATTGATATTACAGGATAAATTGTTCTAGCATCTGCTCCCTCTCTCTGTGGCACATTACACAGTATGTCTCTTTGAAAGGATCAGAGGAGATAATATTTGTAAAAGTTCTCAGCACAGTGCTGGGTTCATGGGTCCATGGAAGAGCACAGACAAGAATCACAGGATGAGGAGGCATTCTGTGCCAACAGAAGGAAAACCCACAAGATCTAGCTCCACCGAGGTATTTAAGCATCACTTGCACACAACGCCATTTTCCCAAAGAGCTCAAATTTCTCCCCACTTCTTTTTGTGTCCCTGTGACAAAGTCATGATCACAGTTGACTTTTGGTTATATAAATTAAATGTAATGGATCCATTTTTTCATATAATTAAGCCAACTTTATCCATCCAAGGCTCTTCACCTTTTTACCTAGTGCAACCACTACTCTGCTTGGGGTTTATTAAACGATGTCTCTGTATACCTTATGTCCCCTCTATGTCCTCACTGCCCTTTTCACTGTTTGTTGGTAAAAACTCTCTTCTGTGAAGCCTTGGAAAATACAAGATGTGGATGCTGGGACCTGCCTGACATGCATGTGGCTATGTGATTGTTACAGGTGGATTCTTGGGTCTGCAGGAGTCACCTGTGACCAGAAGCCTCAGCTCCCCAGGCATCACACTCTCATTGGCAACAGAGCAACCCCAGTCTAGCGTGGAGACAGAGAACAAGCTCCAGAGGGCAAAACCAAGCTCAGAAAAAAACGTCTCGAAACGGTGAGTGACGCAAGGCAAGTTTTCCTGTCTAGCTTCACAGATGGTTCCAGGGCGGTGTTGTTATGGGGCTTCCTGAATGGCCTGGAGAAGGAACACGCTCCTTGTGTTGTGTGGCACAGAGGATAATGGGGCTGAGCCAGGACCCACTGCTCTGAGCCATGTCTTCCTTTTTCTCCATCCTCTGTATGGATTAGATATCCTAGGACTGCCTCACCACGACTGCCAGCAGCTATGCACCCTTCCAGGGGGCCGTAATAACTGCTGATAGTGGCATAGCACCTACTAGGTGCCAGGCACTGTGCTAAGTGTATGAAGATGTTCCTCACCACCAACCCTTCTGATCGTTCTTGCCTGAGTACATCTGACCCTCTCTCAGAGGGCAGGATCCCTAGGACTGAGCTTGTGGCTTACAGTAGGAACAGAGCCCCCACTTCCTTTCCTAGGTTCATAGGATTATAGATCTAGAGTTAAAAGGAACTTCAGAGGCCCCCTAGCTTCACTTTTGAGGTGGGAAAACCGAGGCCCAGGGAAGCTAAGTGATTTACCCAAAGTCCCACAGGTGGTAGACAGCAGAGGTGAGGTTTGAACCTGGATCTTCTGAGTTCAGAGCAAGTGCTCTTTCCCTTTCCTCATCTCTGGTTATTTGGAGTCTTGGCTATTTGTTGAAGATAATGCATCTCACTTCCCCAAGTATCAGAGGGCTCAGTAAATCCTCCAGTCCCACAAACCCTAATGCTAGGGAGTTGATGTGAAGTCTCCTCTCCTGTGAGTTGAAGAAGAACTTGCCAAGAGAGCCCAGCCAGAATTATCTTCCATCGTTCTGGGTACTATTGGGGGTCTCTTATAGGACCAGTGTCTAACCATCTTATGCCAGCCCAAGGTTTAAGTTGCCACCCCCCTTTTTGTAGCTCTATCTCACCAGTTGACCATTGTGTTTTAGAGCATCGCCAGAGGCCCCTTCAGGACCTAGCACCCCCTTGGCCATTCCAGCCAGTGGAAGCAAGAAAGGGAGCAGTATCTCTTCTGCAGTTGGGCTGAAGAAATTCTTCTCTATCCTGGGCCAAACCACCCGACAGAAACTGGGCAAGTTTCGATGCTATAGTATGGAGCAGATCCCTCCTGCGGCTTTGGACCAGGCCCACCAGAATGAAATCCACCATGTCCATAGCTCCAAGATGAAGAAAACCCCTTCTCTGCAGTCTCTGCAACTGGTGAGTCCCAAGGGGCCATTGTCTCTTGGATGGACAGTCCCTTCCTTCTGTGACTGCTATGATTATAGACTTGGCTGCCTTGATCCCAGCTACTGTTAGAAGTTCATCATTCTGGGAAGAAGGCCTGCGAGGCAGGAGGGTTGATCATAGTAATACTGAGGTTGAGAAGGAGGCAGAGAAGAAAAGGGGACCTAGCTTCAGTGGCACAGTCAAGAGAGTATTGTGTCTTGAATCAGGGAAACTTGAGTTCAAATCCACACACAGATACTTTTATTATCTGTAAATGAGCAACTGCTCCGGGCTTGTTTCCTCATCTATAAAATGAAAGTTTGGGTTGGACCTGATGCCCTCTAAGGGCCCTTTCCAGCTCTGTGTTCTTCTGATCCATCACAACTTGTAGGGCCATCTCTCTTCCCTATCCTGAGATTCTTATGGGTCCTTTTGAGCCCAGTGTGAAGCAGACCATAACTCATAGTTTTCCTCTTTAAAAAAAATATCCTTTAGGAAGCTTCTGCTTGGCCCGAGTTCATGATGCAATAACCCTGAGGTTAAACAGCAGGGATCTAAGTTTGACTTCCAGCTTTACCATTGACTAGCTCTCTGGTCATCTGGTCGTGGGCAGGTCATCCTAACCTAGCCTTGAATTCATCATTTGTTAAAATGAGAAAATAATGTTTGCCCTACTTTGTTCAGTGGGTCATTAAGAGGAAATTGCTTTATAAAACACAAATCACTACCATTTGGCATTTATATAATGCTTTAAAATTTACAAAAATTTATCTCATCTGACTCTCACAACAACCCTTTGATTTAGATTCTATTATTTTCCCCATTTTATAGATTTAAGTGACGGTCATAACCCATCTCGCTACTACCATTTCCGTCCTATACCTTATGCTGCCCCCACCAAGTACTCTCTGATCCAGGCGCATTGTCCATCTTGTGTGTAGTTCAGGCCTATTGCTTGCTTATTATCCCTGTGGTTAGATTCTGAGCTCATCAAGGCAGGCATTGTCTTTTGACCTCTCTTTATATCCCCAGCGCTTAGCACAGAGGAGGCACTTTAGTACTTATTGGCAGACAGATTCACAAACTTGCTCAGGGTCTCCCAGCTATTAAGTGTCTTGAGACAGAAATTGAACTAAGCCTTCCTGATTCCATGCCCAATGCTTTATTTATTGTACCACCAGCTGCCACTATGTGTTGCTGCTCAGTCATCCAGGTATGTCTGACTGTTTGTGATTCTCTGGACTGTACCATCCATGAGATTTTCTTGGCAAAGAGATTGGAGTGGTTTGCCATTTCCTTCATAAAACAAATAGAGATTAAGTGACTTGCCCCAGGTCACACAGCTAGTGAGCATTTGAAGTCAGATTTGAAAAGGTCTTCCTGATTCCAGGCCTAATGTTCTATCCACTAAGCCATCTAGCTGCCTATCTTGCTGCTGCTCTGTAGATGTGAGCTCTTTTTATTATTTCTTAGGTACATGGTAGGATCATAGGATTTAATGCTGCAAGATCCCAACCCTGCTGGAAAAAGTTATGTAATTGTGCTGACCATGTTCACTGTAAATTTAGCTTCTCTGGTCTCACCTGAGCCCTTACTGTTACAGAGAAATCTGAGGTCCTTCCTGAAGGAGTCTTTATCACGCTCCCTACAATGGTTATTCCTGGCTTTCCCTTCCCTTCTCAATCACCCTACAACCTGTATACCCCTTCTCTCTCAGTGAAGAGAATAATGTCTTGTGGTACTGAAAATAATGAGGCCATCTGCCGCCTCTCCTATTCCACATCTCAGGACCCCTCAACGTCATCCCCTATTCCCTCTTCTGTCCTCCATGCTCTAAGGAGAAGGCAGCTCTTCCACTTGTTTCCTTGATTCCATTCCATCCCCTGTCCTCCAGGGACCTCCACCCTATTTAATACCCTTCTCTCCTCTTTCATTTTTATTATCTGTAAATATGATGCCGGTAAACTTGGTCAGGTTTCATCTGTTTGTCAAACATTTCCCCTTCACCCTGCCATCACCTTGAGCCATCATCTCCACATGTTCCTTCCATTCCCTCACCTGCCACTCACTTCTCCATGCCTCAGAATCTGGCTTCAGACCAAAACCTTGTCTGTGGATAATAATAATGGTTTTGATTAGTTGTCCTTCTTTCACTGACATCTCCGCATGTTGGATACTGTTCCTTGAATTCTTTGACCTGCTGTCTTCCCACCCATCTGACCATTCCTTTTCACCCTCCTCTCCTGGATCTTCATCATCCGCTTACCATAGGTGTGATTTTGGATGAATCACTTCCCCTCCTTAGGTCTCAGTTTCCTCATCTGTAAAGGGGTTGGGTTCCATCATAGAGCTAGAGCTATAAGGGACCTCAGAGACCATCTGGTCCCACCTCCCCCCACTTTACAGTTGAGAACACTGGCATGTGTGGCTCACACAGGTAGTAAGCATCAGCGTGAGATTTGAACCCCTGCCCTCTGACCCAAGAGCCAGTGTTCCTCTCTTTCTACCAGATATCAGGCAAAAGACAAGCTGTAGGAAAACATAAGCAGTAGAACAAAGGGAAAATTCACTGGGGGAGGAGATAAGGCATGGAGACAATGGGCTGGCAGTAGGAAGGGAGGAAGAAAGAAATACCACTTGTCTGTGTTTGCTTATACCTCTCTGCTGGCACCTGTGTTTGCCAGTGTATGTCAACACTATCACCAACACCGTTTTCCCTGGGGGTTTAGCCTTCATTTTGGAGTCAAATTTATACAGCACATCCCTAAACCTTGGTACTGAGAGATAAGCTGAATTTGTACCACGTAAGGGCTTCAGGGGAATGGTGCCATAGTGAAAGGGTGGGGGCCGGGCATGGGGGAAGAGGATTTGTTTGGAATCTAAGTCAAACCAGACAGGAGCTGGACAGGAGTTCCTCAAACTGGAGGCAGGGCCAGAGCAGGACCTAGAAGGGCATTTGGAGGGGCTGAAGCAAATGGAAGGAGGGGGTGAGCTGCCTGGCTTGGAGGGACTTAGGACATCAGATCTCTGGGGGTGAAGCACTGGCTGTTTCCAGGATTCTTGGTTTTTTTATCTTGTCTTTCTATGAAGTGAAGCATGGAGAAGTTGGGACCTAACAAAAATGTGCAGAACAACCATAACCCCAGGCCGTCTTGCCTGTTGCTCCTCTTGGGGAACTTCCTATCACCAGCACCTGGGGAATCAGTGGCTCCTCCTGCAAGGACTGTGTCCTTAGGATTGACAGCTTTTCTCCCCTTCCCTACAGTGTCCCATGGGAGTCTGACATGGGAGTAGTAATTTCCAGAGCCTGAATGTCTTTTTACAATGGAAAGAACACTTGATTTGCAATCAGGGGACTTAAGATTTAAACCCTTCCTCTGTCTTTACTATCTACATGACCTCGGGCAAGAAATTTAACCTCTGAAAAATCGGGGGGTAGGTGGGTGGATTGGATGACCTCTGGGATCTCTTCCAGCTGGGGACCCTCTAGTCTCTGGACCTCTGAGGTCCCTTCTAGCTCCAGGCCTGTGCTCCTGTGATTGGAGGGGCTGGGATATAGTGAGAGGAGAGATGCAGAATCAAAGATGATGACATGGCCCTCAGTCAGAGTGACTGGGAAAATGGCGGTGCCCTCAACAGAAACAGGGAAGGTGGGACAAGTTGAGTGCTGGAACCCACTCCACTAGCCTGAGAGCCCATTGTTAAAATTTCAGTGCCAGAGTTGAAAATCAGCAGCTGCTACAAATCAGGACTTGATTTGTTGTTTTGTTGATTGTCTAGACCAGGGATGGGGAAACTGAGGCCTGAGGCCACATGTGGCTCTCTAGGTCCTCAAGTGCGGCCCTTTGACCTATTTTCTCTGTGAAATCTGGATTCAGCCAAAGGGTCACACTTGAAGGACTTAGAGGCCTTGAGGCCATTGGTTCCCCACCCCTGGTCTAGACTTAAGAAAGTGATTGAAGAAATCTTAATAATACAGATTAAACTTAATAGAGCATGATGGATACAATTTTTTCCAGCAATCTGGTTGCTAAGCATTTATCAGTACACCTCTGGGTGTAGTTTAAAGGATGCAGTCAATCCTTCCTTATTATCCAACTCCTTGTTACGGGTTTAAAATGATAGTTCTCTTTCAGGCTGTCCGTGTCCGCTTCCCTTTCCAATCAGGAGGCTCCTCCTTTAGCTACAACCCTTGGGGTCACCGTTATTTCTTGCTGGTTCAGACGGGGGCCATTTCTAGCGCTGCCCCCAATCCACCACCTTCCTGTCCAATTGCCAAACTAGAGGAGAGGAGGAATGTGGGAGTGGTGAAATGGATGGGATTAGGTATCTGATGAAACACGGCAGGTGAGGAGCAAGGAAGCTTCTGTGGGACTTCTTTGGGACCTCTCCATCATACCTTCCTTCCCCGGGAACTCGTCGTTGGAGAATTTCCTTCTTCTGCAAGATTGAATCAGCCTCGGTACTCACCTCTCATCAGTCTCCTCTGCCCCTTGGTTTGCGCTTGAGGGTGGAGCCATGAGCTCCAGGGTTAAGAAGGGGGTCTAACAGATTTCTTCTACTTTCCCACCACCTATGCAGCTTTTGGACTTCTTTGGATTTCTCCATCATGTTCTACCTGGCAATTTCTTCACTCCATGTCTCCTCCACCCCCACCCCCTTAGATTATAAGCACCTTGAGGGCAGACATGTCTTTCTCTTTATTTGTACTCATATCCCCAGTGGTTAGCACATTTCTTGACATGTTAGTAGGTGCTGAAGAAATATATATTGAATGACCAGAGTAAAAACAAAATCTCCAAGGTTTCAGATGCAGGAGATTTGGTGTATGGTGATTGCAATCCAATACCAATCATTTCTTTAAGCACCTACTATGTGTAAGGCACCATGCTAGCTTTGAGGGATATAAATATAAAAGAGAGAGAGTCCTTGCCCTCAAGAAGCTTCCCTTCTCCTAAGGATATAGGACATGTTCAAAGATGGGTACATAAGGAATTATACAAAAATACACAGATCAGGAGGAGGAGCGGGGCTGTAGCAATTAAGGGAATCTGGAAAGGTCTCTTGAAGGCAATGGCACCTTGAAGGGGGCCGGGTGTACCTGGAATCCAAGGTTAAGAAGGAGAGCCTTCCAGGAACAGGGGGAAGGCACCTAGGACAAAGGCAAGAAATGGCACAGAATGGTGGCCAAGGGCAAAAGCAAATAACAGTGAGAACAAAAATTAACATTTACGTAGAGCATACTGTGTGCCAAGAACTGTGCTGAGCCCTTACAGGTATTATCTCATATGATCCTGAGAACAACCCTGGGAAGAAGGTGCTGTTATTATCCCCATTCTACAGTTGAGGACATTGAGGCAGACAGAGGTTAAGTGACTTGCTGAGGGTCACAGAGTTAGTGTCTGAGGCAGAATTTGAAACTCAGGCCTTCCTGAGGCCAAGCACTCTCTCTACTGTGCCACCTAGAAGCCAGTATGTAGTAGGTCAGTGTGGCTGGATTGTAGTGTGTATGGGCGGGGGGGTGGGGAAGAGATGTGTGTGTGTGTATGTGTGTGTGTGTGTGTGTGTATAGAGACAGACAGAGAGACTAGCTTAGAGAGTCTGGAAATTAGAAAGATATTGAGCTAAGCTTTGGAGGTGATAAGTTTGGAGGTTAATTATAAAAAATCCAGATGAAGATGTCCTGTAGCAGGGGTGGGGAACCTGTAGCCTCGCAGCCACATGTGGCCCTCTAGATCCTCCAGCCCGGTCCTTTGACCAAATCCAAACTTCAAAGATTCAAAGGACTGCACTTGAGGATCTAGAAGGTCACATATGGCCTTGAGGTACAGGTTCCCCATTCCTGTACAGAAAAGTATTCCTAAAACATGGAAAACTATGTTCTGTGTATGTTCTATAGGAAATAAGGATGTGAACTGATTTCGGAAGGGAAGTCAGAGTTGGAGTTTAGATTTGGGAGACATATGCAGAGAGGCAGTAATTGAAGGTGTGGGGATGAACGATATTGCCAAGGGAGAGAGTGTGGGGAGATTAGAGTAGGAAGGAGAGATTTCTGGGAAACACCCTCATTAAAAAGCTGAGAAAAAGATGAGAAGTCAGTGAAGGAAAGAAAGGCGGAATGGCTAGAAAGGCAGATGAGGTATGATTCTTCTGGGGGACTATGATGCCATTGGTATCTCTTGGAAAGGCAGCTGAGGGTCTAATAGAAAAGACCATTAAATCCTTCAATAAAGGAATAGGAGGTGATTGGTGATTAGCACCTGTTTTTTTTTTGTAAACCTGGAAGGGGATGGAATAGAGTTATATTGCAGAAAAAGAAATTTATTTGATTTCAGAAAAGATCATTAGAACTGCAAGGGACCTTAGCAATTAGTCTAATTCTGCCATTTTGAAGATGATGAAGAACACTGGCCTTGGAGTCAGGAGGACCTGAGTTCAAAGTCTGACCTCAGACATTTACTGGCTCTGTGACCCTGGGCAAGTCACTTAACTCCAATTGCCTTTAAAAAAAAGATAGTGAAACATCCAGGGAAGGAATGATTTGTCCAGGGTATCTGGGCTAGTTAGAGGCAGAACCAGATGCCCTAACTCCCCTCTTTTCTACTAAACTATACCATAATATCAACGGAAGCTTTAGGACAGAGGTTCTTAACCTGAGGTCTGTGGCTTTGGTTTTTTAAAATTAGATAATTGTATTTTAACACAATTGGTTTACTTTGTAATCCTATGTACTTTAACTTATGCATTTAAATACATTATCCTGAGGGGTTCATAGGGTTGAACAGTCTGTCAAAGGGGGACCAGGATATAAAAAGGCTAAAAAAACCTTTTTGTACAGGTATTTTTCTGAAAGTCTTGAGAGTGGTTTAGGGGTCCTTGTGCTAAGAGACAAGGGAATGACTTGAAAGACATTTAAAATTCCTTTATCATCAGCTCCTTTTCAGAATTTTTCTCACCTGCAATACTGCATCTTTCCCACCAGGTGTCACCCTCTCACCAACATCGGAAAGCCGGCTCACTTCAAAACCTCCATTCTCTATTAGGCAAGGCGGACCGCTCAAGCTGTTACTTGGTAGGCGACCGAGGGCAGCCGCGAGCATCTGGGAGGTAAGATTGGGCCGTCGCACTCTAGGACAAGACGGCTTGAGCAGTCTACTTAAGCGCTGCCTCCAGCCTGGGCGTAGCTGGGAAAATGAGGGCGTGGGCACCCTTTTTTTTTGCCCTTTTTTGTGGGCACCTTTTAGGAGGAAATTCACCCAATTTAAGAAGTCATTTGGCGAGTGACCAGCCCAAAAGGAAGCTAGGGGCGGGACGTGGAGGGGGCACAGCCAGAATGTTTAGAAAACTTGCTGAGCTTCAAGATGTTTCCAAAGTTTTGAAGAAAAAGCTATCTGAGAAAGACTCTCAGGAAGGCTTCTTGGGCCTTGGATTGTCCAACCCTAGACTGATGTAAGGCAGTTCCGGGAGGGGGGGGGAATCTCTTTGGAAGAGGGGAGCCCGAGGACTGGGTCACTGACAACTCTAGGGGACCAGTGGGATCCCAGGACTAGCCATGACCATCCTCTCTTCTACTGGTAGAAGAAACTAGTTCTAGAGAGATGTCATGCCCTACAATGCAGATTAGTAACTACACCCTTCTAACGTTTCTTCCTTTGCTTTACCTGTAGGCCACCAGGCATCACTCCCAGGCACTCTCTCAGTGTAGGTGATATTGGTGTCCCCAACCTGGTTCGGACAGTGGGTCGGGTAGTAGAGGTATTTCCAGATGGGACCAGCCAGTTGGAGCTCCAGCGTCCCCCAAATGGCACCTTTGGCTTCTGTGTGTCCTCAGGGAATGGCCGACCTGATTCAGGTAATTCTTTCCTACTACACAGAGTCCCCAGAGAAGTCTCTGGGAGCCAGCAGTCTATGTGGGTTACAGGTACAGTGTCTGTAATCCCAGCTTCTGGGGAGGCTGAGGCTGGTGAATCTTTTGAGCTCAGGAGTTATGCTTCAGTGGGTTAGGATGACCGGGTGTTTGTACAAAGGTCTGCACTGGTATGGTGAGCTCCTGGGAGAGATGGCCACCAGATCACCCAGGGTGGGGCAAAACAAATCTGCACAGATCAGCAACAGAGCAGGTCAAAGCTCTCAGGCCAATTAGAGTAAGACAGGGCTTTATGAGTAAGTGCACTTCCAGCCAAAGTGAAATGAGGAGAGAAAAGAGAGAAAGAAGGGGGGAAGGAGAGGTGAGGAAGAGGGAGGGAGAGAGACAGAGACAGAGAGACAGACAGAGACTGAGAGAGAGACAGACTGAGAGAGACAGAGGCAGAGACAGAGAGACTGAGAGAAACAGAGGGAGAGAGACAGAGGGAGAGGGAGAGAGAGACAGAGGCAGAGAGACGAAGGGAGAGGGAGAGAGAGAGACAGACAGAGAGACAGAGAGAGACTGAGAGAGACAGAGACAGAGAGAGAGAGAGAGAGAGAGAGAGAGAGAGAGAGAGAGAGGTGTCATTTTAGGGCAATACCAATTCAGGACCTTTTATTCAAAAGGCCAAGATTTCACCTTTGCTGGCTCTCACTACACAGTTAATGTATCATTTGCAGCTTTCACCTACCTTTACCACTCTTCCTTCTGAGGAGCATTTAAGGTTTGTTAGTTTTTGTTTCTATTTTAAAAACTTAGCTAGTTTAATTCCATTTGGGGACAAGTTAAAACAGTAAGAGACCAGTGTCAGAGCTGGAGGTAGAATCCAGTCCCAAGGTACCAGAGGCTTCGAGCTAATGATTCACAATTTACTTGCTTTCTGCTGTTGATAGTATCTTGAAATCAGGTTCTTAAAAATCCTTCTTTTGGAAATGTAGCCAGTTAGAATGTTTGTGCTTGGAGGCTATCAGCAAAGTGAAGGTCTAAGGTGCCTGTGGAATAGTTTCTTCTTCCCTTTTGTTGCCTGTGCCTAGCCCTGTGGATAGCTTCTTCTTTGTGCTCCCTGAGTCCTCCCATACTTGCTCATGGTGGCTGGATGCTACATTCGCAGGCTGCCCTAGACCTGTGCCCTAGAAGGCTACCTCGGCTTGTCTTGTTTGAGGCTTGTCCGAGCTGGGCAAGAGAGTGATCAGTCATTGGGTGTGGGTGACTTGTAGCCTCCTTTTCAGTCCTAATCTGTGCCTCAAAAATGTTTGGTCACCTGGAGGAGAATCAGCACATGGTCCTTTGTGAATGGAATGTTTTACCAAGAAGCTATTTCAGAATCAATCTTGGTGCAAGTGGAACTTGGAAGATGGGTAACAAGCAAACTGGCCCCAAGTGCCAGGGAGGGCACAGCCTGTTACTGCCAGGGTCTGTTCCCATTGACTGATGGACCTCCATTTCACAGAAAAAATCCCCATTTCCTCTTCAATCTTCATTTTGTTCAGAAAATCACCTCAGGCTGTTTGTATCTGAAAAATATTTCAATCAAACTAGAAGAAGCAAAATCAAGAAGTCTTGTTTTCATGTATAAATATCCATTTCAACCAGTCAATCAACAAGCATTTATTAAGTGCTTGCTGTATACTGGGTAGTACCAGGCACTGTGCTAAATTTGGGAGGAGGGAAGATTCAAAGAAAATCAAAACAAAAACAACTTTGCCCTCAAGTTGCTTACATTTTGATGTAACACAGATGATATATACACAAATCAGGACTATAATATATGTAGATTGGCTGTAACCATAAAGGGGAAAGTCAGGGTTGGGAAGAGTGAGAAAGGAAGACTTGGCAAGGCTTCCCGGAGGAGATGGGGCTTGAGCTGAATCCTAAAGGAAGGCAGGTATCCACAGAGGCAGAAACTAGGAGGGAAAGAGTGTGTGAGGCATGGGAGATGCTGGTGCAAAGATCCCAAGTCTTTGAGGAAGGAGATTGTGTTATGTTTGAGGAATGTCAGGTAGGCCACTATGGCAGGTGGGATCATAGATTACATGGAGGGGAGTGATACATTACAAGTCTGGAAGGATAGGGCTACTGTCTTTGGCCTCCTGAGCTCTGCTCTGTGTGTGTGTGTGTGTGTGTGTGTGTGTGTGTGACAGAGAGAGAGAGAGAGAGAGAGAGAGAGAGAGAGAGAGAGAGAGAGAGAGAGTTAGACAGAGAAGAGTGTCGGATAGGCAGCATGAAAGTTCATGTCTTATAATAAACTTCCATCTTCTAGGAAAGTAGATGTGAGACACAAGCATTTAATTCCCAATAGATTGTCCACGTTGGGAGAGAGAAACACTGTAGAAACTTTTAGTTCTCTCAGTCATAGCAGCATGGGCTTTCATGACTATAAGACCCATAGACCACTTCCCTGGGGTGCTGGGATCTCAGAATCTCTGGGGGGGCTGGGTCTTATTCATGCACCCATCTGTTGCTGCATCCCCAGCCTTGAAAAGAGGCCATGCTTAAAGGGCCCAGTGGCTAATAGTAACATCCGTGGTTCACCACCTGTTATGTGTGTGTGCTTGTGTCCCGGTCTTGGCCAACATTTCTCTCATCTCCAAAATTCCAGTGTCTTGCATCATATCCTTAGGTCAGCCAGTCCAGGAATTGGCTGGCATTGAGACCAACAAGATGGGGTCCTAGTACTGGCAGTCCTTGCAGAAACATTATATCCCAACAGACACATCCCTTACAGATATTACCGCCAAATGGCTGGGAAGGTCTGTTATGAGAGAGGACAAGAACATCAGACATGGAAGGAATGGATACCAAGGGAGCAAAGAGAAGGGAATCAATCCATCAACAGGCAATTATGACCTGTTGTGCCAGGCACTGTGGGCACAAAGACAGTCTCTGTCCCCAAGGAGCATACATTCAATGGGGGAAGACAAGTTGTACATATAGAGCAAGGTTTTTTTATATTTTATTTTATTTCCAGTTTCAAATTCTCTCCCTCCTTCACCCCTTGCTCCTCCACTGAGAAAAGAAATACAAAACCCATTACAGATGTGTATAGTCATGCAAAACAAATTGTTGCATTAGCCATATCCCAGAAAAGAAAAAAGCAAGATAAAGAAATAGGAGAAAATATGCTTCTATCTGTACAAAGTCCATCAGTCCTCTTATATGGAGGTGGCTGGCATGTTTCAACATGAGTGTTTTGGTCCTTGTGTAGATCAGAGCGACTAAGTCTTTCACAGTTGATTATTGTTACAATGTTTCTATTGCTGCATAAATTGTTCTTCTGGTTCTGCTTACGTCACTTTGTATCAGTTCATACAAGTCTCAGGTTTTCCGCTTCATCATTTCTTGTAGCACAGTAGTATTGTGTCACGTTCACATACCGTAACTTGTCAGCCATTTCCCAAACAACGGGTACTCCCTCAGTTTTCAATTCTTCGCCACCATGAAAAGGGCTGATAGAAATATTTTTTGTATGTGTGGATCCTTTTCCATTTTTGAAAATCTCTTTGGGGCAGCATTATCACTGAGTCAAAAGGTATACTCAGTTGCATGGCTTTGGGGGCATAGTTCCAAACTGTAGCAAGAGTTCTTAACATTTTTTTATGTGACACAAACACTTTTGGCAGGCTGATGAAGCCTGTGGTGAAGCGAAGTGGCTCAGCAGATATAGCACTGGGCCTGAAGTCAGGAGGACCTGAGTTCAAATTCAGCCTCAGACACTTACTAGCTGTATAACCTTGGTAAATTACTCAGACTCTAACTCAGTTTTCTCAACTGTAAAGTGGGGGTATTAATAGCATTGATCTCACAGGGATGTTTCAAGGATCAAATCAGATAATATTTGGTTTTTAAAATTTAAAAAAAATTTTTTTTTTTTGCTTTTTGTAGGGCAGTTGGGGCTAAGCGACTTGCCCAAGGTCACACAGCTAGTGTTAAGTGTTAAGTGTCTGAGGCTGAATTTGAACTCAGTTCCTCCTGACTTCAGGGCCGGTGCTCTATTCACTGCGCCATCTAGTGGCCTTGTGAGATAATATTTGTAAAGTGCTTAGCACAGTGCCTGGACAGACTAAGTGCGTAATAAATCCTTGTTCTCTTCCTTTTCTCCCCCAGCAGCTCCTTCTGAGAATAATGTTCTTAAATGCATAAAATGTATACAATTAAAAGGGAAACCAATTATATTAAAATATCATTATAAAAATATGAACAAAACAAGTTCATAGACCCTGGGTCAGGAACCCCAGATAGATAAACATAGACAGACAGGCAGACAGACAGATAAATAGGCATATTGGTGTGTGTGTGTGTGTGTGTGTGTGTGTGTGTTGTGTATGTTAAATGCATACAGGATGTTGGAAAGAGAAGGGTATTTGCAACCGGAGGAATGAGGAAAATGTCTCGTGTAGACAGTATTACTGAGCTAACTAGGAGACTCAAGATTCTGTTATTGTTCCTCCTTTGTTCTCAGAGAGGACCAATGACATCATAAGGATGAGGTCCAGACTTGCCCTGGTCTTGATTTAAGTGAGGCAGAGCTAAGCAAGGTCTCAGCCTCACCCTGTCCTCCTAGGATGCCGAGGATGGAAGGACAGCTGGTGTAAAGTCATGGAGACTGGAAATGCAATGTTGTATTTGAGGAACAATAAGATTTGTTTTAGTGACTTGTTAAGACCATAAAGGGCTTCTCCCCAAACTGTGGAAATTATGCCCCCAAAGCTTTAGAAAGGTAAGTAGGCCAACTTGTGAAAGGTTTTAAATGTCAAGCAGAAAAGTGTACATTTGATACTAAAGGTACCAAGGAACCACGAGAGTTTATTGAGCAAGATAGACAAGACCAGACCTGCGGTTTCGGAAAATCAGTTTGGCAGCTGGGGGGTGGGAGGAGGATGGGCTGGAGAGTGGAGAGACGAGGAAGGGAGCCGGTGAGGTGACTATTGTAGCGGCCTAGGAGACAGGTGATGAAGGTCTGAAGTGGGGCAATGTCAGTGTCTGCAGGGGAGAAATGACCATCATCCTTGTGGTGTGAGGAAATTCTCAACCAAGTCTTTTCTTCTGATTGGGTACAACAACCATATGAGATAAACTGATCCTCTTCTGACCTTCAGCTGGATGATGAAATTGACTGAGGTCAGCTTCCACAGAGGGGAGCACTGAGGTCCCTTCCAGTTCTGAGATTCTAACAGTTTTATTTGGGCTGAACATGAAGATCAAGTATCCTTATCAAGGTCCTTTCCATTGAATTAAAAAGTACTTGGCGTAGTCATCTTTTCTGTGATTTTTACAAATGACTTTTCTTTTGAGTCCTGCCCCCCCCTTTCTTTCTTCCAAAAGGTCTGGTATATATTTAGTGTTTTTCTTCTGGGCCTTATCATCACTTACCACCCACACATTTGAAAACTCATCAGGCATTTCTCCTGTTTAGACAAAGTCTGCCCGAGGCCCCTCATTAAGCTCTATAGCTTACCTCAGCAGTATTCTAAAGGGATAAAGGAAACCCAGAGTGGAGCTTTAAGCAAGATGAATGAGAATGAAAACGAAGGTTGTAGCAAAGTACCCACAAAGGAGAGAGACCAGGGAAGAGAGTAAGCTGGCTCTAACATGGTAGGTCTTGAGCGCCCAGGTCTAGGAACCAAAATTTAGAAATGAAAGGGACCTTTGAGGTTGTCTAGGTCAACCTCAACATTTTACAGATGTGGAAACTGAGACCCAGGCATTATAACCAGCTTGCTCAAATTCACACAAGTAGTGAAACAACTTATTAGATGGGCAAAATCCATAAGGAAGAGCAGAAGGGAGATGAAAAGGGAAGGCAGGATCCATGCCATAGGTCAGAGAGTAAGGAGCTGATGTAAAGATAGAATTTCCCATCGGACACACTGACTTTGTGGTCAAGGAGGTAGCAGCGGTGTTAAAACAATTTCAGTCAAAAGCCAGAGCTGTTGACCTGGAGTCCAAGAAGAAAATAACTACATTTTTCCAGAAATCAGAAAGGGGCCCCCGAGAAGGCAAACAGAGGGTGGACCAAAAGTGAGTAAAGAGAGGTGACACCTGGAAACTGTAGGTATCAATCACACTGGCTCTACTTTGACCATCATCCTTCTCTGCCTTCCAAATTCTGTTTGCATAAACCTGAACATTGGTGGCATTTCTCCCCAGAATCGAAGAGACTGTCACATTTAAAAGGCATCCATCTCCATGCCCGGTTAGTCCAACTCATACCTGAAAAAAAAAAAAAAAGAATCTCTAGTTCAACTTACCTGGAAAGGTCAGTTGGCTTTTGCTTGTTTATCTCCAGTTAGAGGGCCCAGACTCCCTTCTGAGGCAGGCCACTCCTCTTGGGGAGAGGTATCATTTCCAGGAAAATAAACTTTTTTTTAGCCTGTTGTTCCCAATTCCAAACAGAACCAGCTGAATCTCATTTCCATTGACGACTTTTCCAGTACTTCTGAAAGCCAGCGATTACATCTTCCCTAAAATCTTTTCTCTAGGGTAAACATATCAAGTTCATTCAACTGATTTTCATATGACATGAATGCAAAGGGCCTTAATTATGCTTGTTGCCCTTTCCCGACAGTCTTCAGCTTTATCAAAGGCCTTCCTGAAATGTGGGGCACAGAAAAGGACCCCATTGTCCATGTGGAGTCTGCCCAGGGCAGAGCACAGCAGGACCTCCTCATTCCTGGACACAATATTTCTCTTAATTCAGCTTAAGATGGCAACAGCTAATTTTTAGCTGCCATATCACACCATCTATTTACATTGAGATCAAAATCTGCTAACATCCCCAAATCTTGTACTGTCTTTTCTCCATCACTTACCCAAGTCTAGATAATCAACAAAACAACTCATCAAATTCCATTTATAACATTTTTTAAAAACCTTCTATGGTGTCAGTGCTCATGCTGAAATTTTAACAATTAGGCTTTGGAACCAGTAGGATCTGGCTTCAGGATACTCCTGGCTGCAGCCAATGTAAACCTAGCTGTGTGTCTCCATTGCCCTCTGGGTAACGAGAAATGTTGATTCCTCAGAGATTGTCGTGTCCCATAATTCATTCACTCAACAGACATTTATTACATGTCCAATAAGTGTCAAATTTTGCTCTAGGAACTGGAGATACAAAAATGAAAACAAGGAACCATGAAATCCTGTTAAGGTGATGGGAAGAAGGAGGTCATTCTAGTCATGGCGGACAGTGGGAGATATGGGAAATGGAATGTTGCATTCCAGGAACAACAGCAGGTTGGCCAGTTTGGCTGCCTTGTAGAGTGTGTAGTGAGGAGTAATGTGTAATCAGCCTAGAAAAGAGGGCTGGAGCCAGGTTATGAAGAACATTCAATGCCAGAGGAGTTTGTGTTTTATCTTAGATGTGAAAGAAGAGCTACTGAAGCTTCTAAATCAGTGAAGTGATCTGGTCAGACTTGGGCTTTAGGAAAAGCCATTTGACAGCTGGATGGAGTGGGGAGGGTCTGGAGGCAGGAAAGCCAATGAACAAACCATTTCTACAGTTCCCAGGAGAGGAAGGAGGTGGATGATTTGAACGAGGGTGTTTACGGGGTCAATGGAGAGAAGGGAAAGGATGAGAAAGAGGTTATAGATATTAAAAAAAAATGAATCAACCCACTGGCACATACTGAGTGCCTATTTCTCTCAATAGAATGTCACTCTCAAAGGGTTTATATTCTACTGAGGCAGGCAACACATACATACACATAAAACTCTAATAAGTTTCAAACAGCACCACAACTTTTGGGGCATCCTCTATAAGCATATACAAAATGAATATCAAAAAACCAAACCAAAACAAAACAAAACAAAAAGATAATTTCAGGGGAAGGTGCTAAGCAGCTGGAGAGGAGGGAACCATGAGGAAAGGCATAATGTTTGGTGAGATATTTCAGCTGAACTTTGAAGGAAACTAGAGCTTTTCAGAGGTGAGATGGAGAGGAAGAGGGAATGTATACCAGCCATGACGGGCATTCAGTGCAAAGGTTTAAAGATTGGACGTTGTGTGAGAGGATAGAACTGTGTGTAAAGATGAATACTGTATAATAAACCTGGAAATGCAGGTTGGAATAAAGGGTTTTAAATGTCATACAGTGGAGTTTGTATTCTTCCCACGGGTAAGAAGAAGCCACTGGAGTTTATTGAGCAGTGGAATGACCTGATCAGGTTTGTGTTTATAGAGATCACTTTGGCAGCTGGATGGGAAAAGGAATGGAGAAGGGAGACCCCTTTTCCATTTAGAAAGTTATTGTAATAGTCCAGGCCAGAGATGATGAGGGGTAGTGACTGTGTGAGTGGGAGACTGATGCACTTATGGAAGTAGAATGGATAAGACTTGGTCTTTGGTATGTGGGGGAGGGAGAGTGAGACATTAAGTTTAGCACTGAAGTTCGGGAGCCTGAGTGACATGAAGGATGGTCGTACTCTCAATGGAAATAAGGAAATTCAGAAGAAGACTAGGTTTGGAGGAAAAAACAATGAGTTTTCTTTTGGACATGTTGCTCTTGAAATGCCTCTGAGACATCTAGTTCAAAATGTCCAGTAGGTAGGTAGGTGGTGATATGAGCAAAATTCAGCAACTTGATGGTATGATTAGAGTAAGCAAATTATGGTTAGAATTTGGAAAAGGATGGAAAAAAGATGAAGAGCATCACAACCAAAAGCCATAGGATTTGAGTAGAGGGTGAGGAAGCTGAACTGGTTACCTGTAGGGTCAAGATTTCAAAGGGATAAGAGTGAGGCTAGGGCGGGAGAGGTGGACTGGGAAAACAAGGAAAGGCAGAATGATTTTAGTTGCAGTCAGGAGAAAGAATAGGTTTGAGGAGGGTGTAGAAGGTTATGGGCAAATAGAGGAAGGAAAGGAAGGAAGGAAGGAAGGAAGGAAGGAAGGAAGGAAGGAAGGAAGGAAGGAAGGAAGGAAGGAAGAAGGGAAGGAAGGAAGGAGGGAAGGAAATAGAGGAATTTCATAGTTCTTGGATTGTGGAGATCGAACAGTTGTGATGATGAGAGAAAGAGTATGACCATCCTCATAAGTAGCTGAATTAGAGTGAAGTTGATCATCATAGAAGTTGGGGTTCATAAGCTGGGTAAACCATCAGCATGCATGAACAAAATCCCCAAATATAAATGGAAAGGAAAGACTGAGAATCAGGTGCTAAAGTCTTTGAGAAAGGAAGGAGAAGGATTAAGATCTTAACAGGACTATAGGTCATTGCATGAAGATGCCAAGGTATTGGGGTCCATATATTGTGCATCTGTTGTAACCTATGATAAGAAGAAAAAAGGTTTGTTTTAGAAATGCTAAAAAGGGGCAGCTAAGTGGCGTCGTGAATAGAGCACCAGCCCTGGAGTCAGGAGGACTCGAGTTCAAATTGGCCTCAGACACTTGGGCAAGTCACTTAACCCCAAATGCCCTGCCTTCCCCGCTCCAAAAAGAAAAAAAAAAGCTAATAGATTTGTATCATTTTTTTCATCTGTTTGTTGGCCTCCTTCCAGTTTCTGTGTGGTTTAGGAAGGTCTCACACCATATTGTTTCCCTACTAGTTTTCCCTTCTACTGCTCCTTATTATTTTTGGAGGCAGCACTGCTAATAATCTTCCTATGTCCTCTTTTGTACCAAGTAGCAAATGAGTTTATATTATAAACTAGCATTTCCCTTGTCTGCCAAGTCTTCCCACTTGCCAAGGAGATGAAGAGTTTCTCCTGTGCTGTGGCCTCCATTTTGTGGAAATCACTTTATATCAGTTAAACTGATGGTAATACCCGGAAATGTTCATACTTGGATAAATGTTAATAATAATTCAGTGGTTACTGTCTTTAACTTTGTCCAGTTCCCACTTTTCGGAGTCAGGGTGTCAGACTGGAGCCCACATAATTGCTGGCAGGGTCTTCTCATCTTTATCCTTATTTAGTATTGATTCTGACCTTTTCCTCTGAGTGGTCTAATTGCTCAAGACAGCTCCTTCACATACAAGTTGGTCTATGTGTATTGCCATATTAAATTTATTTTTGTATGTGATGATGTTTTGTGCTTACCGTTTGTTAGGAGCTAGCCTGACTCCAGCGCCCTGTTAGTTTGGGTTTGATGCTGGGACAAAGTGGGACACTTAGAAGGAGTGCCGTAGTTAACAAGAAGAGGCTGAGTTAGCCCCAACGTAGAGGGGTTATCAACAAGGATATGATGGCATTTAGCTCCTATGGACATGACCCTGCATTTTCACATGGAAATTAATCTGGTCAGGAGGACAAGGTGTTGGTTTTTAGATGTTTCCAGTTTGGAGGAGCCACTGTCTCAGAGCCTGACTCTACATTAGTGAGGGCTTTAATGCTCTCAGTGACCAGGAAGCCACATCAACACAATAGGAAACCACCAGGAAGCTTTGTCAAGGGGTCCCCAGCTTGAGCTTCCAGCCAACCCCTGAAATCCATCTTTGTCACTGGTGGAGTAGGGAGAACCCTGGTAGATGTTGGTCCTGTCACATAACACATCTACTGCATTATGAAAGTCAGCTCGGGGGTCCAGTGGATAAAGCACTGGTCCTGAAGTCAGAAAGACCTGAATTCAAATCCAGACTCACATACTTTCTAGATGTGTGACACTCGGCAAGTCATGTAACCCCTAACTGCTTCAGTTTCCTCACGGGTAAAGGGGATGATAATAGCACCTACTCCATGGGTTGTTGTCAGGTTCAAATGAGATATCTGTAGAGCCCCTATCAGGGTGCCTTGCGTATGGTAGGTGCTTAATCAATATCCCCTCCCTCCCTTCCTTCTGACTCTCTCAAGGAACATATTCAAGATGTGTTCAACTTCCAGGTAGTGTATAACTCTCATCTCCTAGCTCAGTGGTTCTCAACCTTCCTGATGCCGTGACCCTTTAATACAGTTCCTCATGTTGACGTGACCCCCCAACCATAAAATTATTTTCGTTGCTACTTCATAACTGTGATTTTGCTACTGTTATAAATCCTAACGTAAATATCTGATATGCAGGATATATTTTCATTGTTACAAATTGAACATAACCCACAGGTTGAGAACCTCTGTAGCTTCTTCTGTATCTTAATCTTGAACCATATTTTTGTGTTCTCACCTCTGTGTCTGCTTTTGTATTGAAGTCACCAAGAATCAAGATATATGTTGTTGTTAATAACAATAATAAAAATAATTTATCATATGGCAACTTAAGTTTTCCAAAGTACTAACTCTCACCTATCCAGTCCAGATGACTGGACTGCTGAGTAGTCATCATTGCCCCTTCTTGTACATGTTGATTTTTTGAACCTTAGTCTAAGACTTTACATTTACCCCTATTACATATCATTGTTTTCATTTTGGCCCAACATTCTATAGCCTGTTGAGATCTTTTGGTATCCTGAGTCATCCAGCATTTAACTTCCCTCTTGGCTACAAATTAATAAAATTGATAAGCTTTCTGTCTATGCCTTCATCCAAGTGACTAATGAACACAGGTAAACTGCACAGGACTAAATGCAGAGTACCTAGGGCAATCCACCTGAGAGACCTCTTTCCAACCATTAATGGGTGTCAAACCATTAATGAGCACCCTTTGGTTCCAGCCAATCAGCTGGTTTCAGTTCCAGCTAATCATCCTGTGGTATAGCCTATAACCCTCCCACAATAATACGATGTCAGGCATTGTCAAATGCTTTGCTAAATTCTAGGTAAACTATAGTTACAGAATTTAAGTAGTCTGATTTAACCAGTCTAGTAACCATTTTTTTAAACGGGAAATTATGTTAGACTACCAAAAGCTTCTTGATAGCTGTACCTTTAATCACACTCCAGGGTTTTGCCAGAAATTGAAGTCAGGTTGCTAGTCAAGAGTTAGCAGACTCTACTCCGGCCCTTTTTTTGTTTTTTTGGTAAAGTGAGATACTCTTGCTCTGTCTCTACTCCCACGGCATTTCTTCCCTTCTCCATGGTCTTTCAGAGATCCCCAACAGTGTTTCAGCAAATCACACCTGCCAGTTCTTTCCATACTCTGGGGGCATGCATAGTTCATCAGGCCATAAGTCATCCAGGGAAGCTGGGCACCCTCTTGCTACCTCCCTGTTTATCTTGGCTATCTAATCCCCATTAGTCATCTTTATTCTTCCCTTTCCAATTCAAAAATCTTTCCTCCTTGGTAGAGAAAACGGAAGAAAAATAACTTTTGAGGAGCTCGGCCATCTCTCCATCATTCTAACCGTGAGCGCCAAGGCTAGCGCTTCTTTTCCACAATAGAACTGTAGGGGTTTTTTGTCCTTAGTCTCTCTTGCAAGAGACAGCTGAGTCTGACCTTAGAAATCCTGGGCCATTCTTAGCGGACTGGGCCACCCTTTCCCGTTCTCTCTTACCTACCCTTTCTTCCAGTATCTGTCTTCATGACTCTAAATTTCCCATGATGCCCATATTGCTCTCTTTTCCTCTTTGGCAATATTGTTTCTTTTCCTGACTTCTCGAGAATCTTATTTTGGAAAACTTCCCATCCCTCGCGGGATGATAGAATTTTAGTTCATGAGATCCTCCTTAGACTTCCTTTGAACCCTTTGATATCTGCTCCCCCAAATCTGACTTTCCTCCTGTTTTGCAGATTCTAAAAAGGATCGGTCACTTCCCTCCCTGCCTGCGCCCCATAGTTCTCATTATTTCCAGCCTAGCCACAGGTTCCTCTGGATCGATGACAGTCAAATCCAGAAGATCAGTTCCTCTGATCCAAAACCTTTTTGGCTTCTCTCTTGCAGTAGAAAATTAGTTCCAGCAGATGTTTGGATAATTGAAGTTCTCATTTGCTGCTGAATCAGGTGTCTAGACCAGGGCCGTTATCTGTTTTCCAGACTCCTCATCTGTTTCCTCTGGTTGGCTCCACTGACAACCTATAAGACCTATAAGGGTACTTGTGTCTTGAGACACTACTTCCTTCATCTATGCCCTGTTCCTGCCTCAATCCACTATCTCAGTGTACACCCCCATGCTCTCATGACCGTTTCCCAACTATTATTTACTCCAACATTCGATGCTATAAGGATTTGGGCGGGGAGGACCTTAGTAGCCCTCTTGAAATCATACCCGTATAGGTGGTCCACCTATAAATTAGGCCAGTGAGTGGAGAATAAGGACAAGGACTGAAGAAGATATGAACCTCTTTAACAACAACAAAAGAAGGAGGGAGGGAGGAAAAGGGAGGGAGGAAGAGGGAGGAAGGAAGGAAGGAAGAGGGAGGAAGGAGGAAGGAAAGAAGGAAGAAAGGGAGGAAGGAAGTGAAAGAATGAAAAAGAAAGGAAGGAAAGAGAGTGAGAGAGAGAGAGCCTTGCTTTCAGGAGGTGCTCCATAAATATGTATTGATTTTATTTCTAGGAGTGTGCTAAGTTCTCAATTTTTCTTCCCAGGGTTCTATGTTCAGGAAATTGCAGATGCCAACACAGCCAAGTTGTACTCTGGGCTACTGGGAGTAGGGGATGAGATCTTGGAGGTGAACGGGGCCAAGGTTACAGGGTTGGGCCTGGTCCTGGTCAATGAGCTTCTGTCCCAGTCAGAGAGCCTCTCCATTCGTGTGCTGAAGCAGAGGGGCTCCCAGCGGTAACCCAGAGCTGCTGCTGGCCTTTGGGTCTCCACCACAGCTGTCCTGAAGCTCCAAAAGGATCATTGAGAAGGAAGAAAAAAAAAAAACAACTAGGCTTTTTTATGGAGCTGAGGCAATCTGACTCCACCGGCTGTTGGAGGTGTTCTGGACCAGATGCTGTCCTTCAGGGAGGGTGGGTGGATGTTTCTTTTGTAAAGAATTAACTTATGGAAATTTGTAAAAACCAAAATCTTTCGCCCCTGAGCTTCTCAGGATGTATGTAGCTGGAGGCTCTGTCCTGGTTGGAAAGGGTGAGTGGTGAGCTTTTAGCCCCTTCAATAGGTGATCTGGGAAATCAGCAAGAAGTGATTAGCCTGTTGGAGACTGGCTTTCTTCACTCTGATTCTCAGGTTTCTCCTCTATAAAATGGGAGGGTCGGGTCTGGTGACTGTAAAGATCCCTTCTGCTCTAAATCTGTGAGGTCCTGAGCCTGGAGTAGACAAGCCTCTTTGGCTTTTCAATACTAAAGAAGCCCCTTTGCCTTTTCTTTATCGAACCAACCCCCCCCCCCCCCGCCGTGAGACCTTCCTTTTTCTTCATGTGAGGGGTCTTTGCCCGGAAATAAAGGTTCCCTTTGACCAGAGCCCTCTTCTAGAGCTACTATGATCAGTCAGATAATGGGGGAACACACCCCTGGGCCTTGTCTGTCAGCCCCAGAAAAGTCTAAGAAGGGGAGTGAGGGAAACCAACAGGAAACATTGGCCACCCCCAACCTAGTTCTGCGTATCCTCACCCTGGTCACTGATAGGACTGGATGATGGTGCCAGCCCAGACAACCTGCTTTGTCCCCAGACACACAAGCCTGGCTGCCTTGTGTCCAGAACGTCCAGGCTCTGTGCCCAGTCCTCTTTCTGTGAGCCTGAGATAGAGGTGGAGGTGGAAACATGCCAAGTTCGGCTCTGTGCTCTGGGGCCCGAAGGTATGGAAGACCAGAACTGGGAAGCTGGGGAAGAGGGGTGTTGCCCTTCTGGTGCTACTCATCCCGTCTAGCCATGTGGTTTCTTAAATTATTAAAACTCAGAGATGAACCCTCCTGCTTTCTGCATGGAGCTCCATAGAGAGGGAAGGGAGGGGAGTAAGAAAGGGGTCCAGTTCACCTCAAACCCTGTCCTCTGGAATAGCCTGCTGCAGTGAAAAGAACACTATGGGTAAAGTACGAAGACTAACCACCTGGATGGGCAAAACACTTAATCTCTGAACCTGTTTCCTTATCTGTAAAACCAGGATGATAATAGCGAATTATTTGAAACCTTACTAAGCTTGGTGATTTACAATTATTATCGAATTTGATCCAAACAACAACCCTGCAAGACAGGTGTGATGATTATTCCCCATTACAGATGGGGAAACTGAGGCAAATGGAGGTTAGGTGACTTGCCCAGAGTCACATCATTAGTAACTAAGGCCAGATTGGTGGTCTATCCATTGGGCCATCTGGCTACCTAATGTCAGAAACTTCACGAAAGAGATATTTGCTTATGTACAAATGGGACTAGATGTGCTCCCTTCCTACTTCTAATTTCTGTGACCCCACAACTTTTATTGTGTACTTCACAGGGTACAGAAGAGGTTTTAGAAGTTGTAAAGCGGATGGGGAACCTTGGGCCTCGGGGCCACACATGGCCCTTGAGGTCCTCAAGTTTGGCCCTTTATCAGAATCCCAAAGGATTTGTTCTGTGAGGTCTTCTGTGAAGATCTTAGGTGTGTTACTTCTCTCGGCTGCAAAACAAAAGGGTTGGATGCCGTCATTTTAAGGTCCCTTCCGAGTCTGAGAGTCTGTTCCCATATTCTGGGAGCTCTGATGAAGATGGGGGAGGGATGGGGAAGTAAGGGTAAAAATGATATCAAGAGCATGAATGATTGCTACACTGCACTTGTGGAGAGCCCCGCCTCAGATGGGAGTCCCTTTGCCAACTCCTTTGTTTTTCTTTGTTGCTTCTTAATCAGCCTCTTCCAATTTTTGTTCTTAAAGTCGTGAATCTCTGGGTCGGGGAAATTCCCTGCTGTGAACAACAGCTCAGGGCTGACAGGTGTTCCCTATTTACTCCACATTGCCAGGGCTGCAGGCTAATAGGGGAACTGAGAAGTCCCTAGAACACACACACACACATCCTGCCATAATGAAAGGACTCTAGGAAAAGGTCCAAGAGCTGGGAGGGACAGACCTTAGAGGCCATCTGGTCCAATTTCTTCATTTTACAAAAGAAAGGGTCGAGAAACAGAGGTCACATGACTCACACCAGGTCACACAGTGTCAGGGACTCTCTCTGGCCCACCCTACTGGAAAGCTTTTGTTCTGCTTGGGCCAATGGTGCAGGTAGAGAAAAATGCAACAGTAGGCCTTAGGAGATCATGGAACCCCTTAAGAGTCCCCAGAGCTTTTAGGAACTCAAGTCCAGTGGTGTCAGACTCCAACTGGAAAAGGTCGGCTAAGCTCCTCATACTGACAGCAGCCCGATATGCTGTGGGCAGCATACTGACTTAGAAAACTACAAATTAGCATTATCTATGTTCTGTTGTGTTTCATCTATTTTGTTATTTTGTTTCCATTTCAATTTGGTTTGGGTTGTCACAGCTAAGTTTGACACCTCTGACTGCAAAGTCTCAATCATGCCTGTCAAGTGATCAACCTCAGTTTGAAATATACTTAGTGATGGGTAAGGTGGGATTGAACGGCCTCAAGAGGGACCCAGAGGGTCACTGAGATAGGCTGACCTTTTCGACATGAGCCAGAGGGGACTTTGGTTTTTGGTACCATTAGTCTGCACCTTGGCAATGTGGGGTATGTGGGATGTTCCAGGAAGACTGACACCTCTGGTGTGAGGGCTTGCAGAGTCCTTTTCTGGATTACTCATCTACCTCTGGTATCATCCACCCACCATTCAGCTCTCACTTGTGGCTCCAAGAAGCTGTAACATGCCAAGTAGGCATCCTTGGCAGATGGACTAAAGCAGTTTGAGGGTAACCAGCGGTCTTCACACTTGCTAGTTAGATGGATGTCTACTCTAAGCATAGGAAGACTTCCCTCAACAGAATGGGCAGATGAAAACAATTTGTCCAGCACACATCCAGGCTGAAGCAGGTGAGGTGGAGTGTTGAGACTCTGGGTGCTCAGGCATGGAAGACACTAGGGTCATCCGCAGCACCGTTGGGGACATTGCCAGTCCCGACTTTTGTGTCCACGGGACTTCAAGACTGCCATAGAAGACATGGCTTTCTACTTTGTGCAACTCTATTCCACTTTAATCCAATTCACCGAGGAGTCAAGACATCATCCCATGAAGTCACTGGTCCTCTTCAAAGAAAGGACCAACAACAGCCCTTGCAATGTATGCATGTAGCTGGGATATTGAGGGTTTAATTATTTCCTTATCCTTGTCTTACACTGAGCTGGTATTGCTGAATTGAAGGGATGGTATCCAGCGACCACCAGATTGTCAGTCTATCCTGTGCCTTCTGACTACATCTACACACCTTACCTAAAACCATCCCAGACATGTAATTTTCTCACCCCAAAGGTAACCAATACTTCCCACAAGGAAATTCTTTCTTGACCAGAAACCTAAGCTAAATATCGGCCGATTCAGTTGAACTCCATCCCTGCTCTGTTTTGAGAAGGTCTCATACTTTCTCGGTCTGGGAGAGAAAAAGAGGCCTCCTTCCCTAAATATAGACCTTGCTTAGAAAAATGTCATGGTCCTGGGGGAGTGGGGGGAAGGCAATTAAAACAGCTACACAGCAAATTGATGACTGTCTCACTTCCCCCACTGCTGCCAAACGGGTCCTTAGGGGGTGTTTTATCTTACGTGTTCCTTCTCTTTCCTCACCCCCTTCCCCTTTTAGCTGGAGGTGGGGGGGGGAGAGGAGGGGGCCTAGGGGAGTGTGGGCTGGCCTGCCTGGCCGAGCCTCCACGGTTTGCTCAGCCAAGGGAACAGAAGGAAGGTGAGGGTCAGAGGTTGCTGCTGGAAGCCACGAGTGGCAGATGGATAGCCTTGGGCCCCAGGTGCGGGCTTTGAGAGAGGCTCAGCAATCCCCGCTAGAAAGGGCAGATCACCTCCCCGCCCTGCCCCCCCCCCCCCGGTCCCCGGTGCCATGCTGCTCACCCCCGGGTCGTTTGGAGTGACGGAGGGAGGTGGATTCCCTCCGCTCCTACCGGGCTGGAGTGGAGTAGGGGGAGATCGCAGGATCAAAGCATGAGGAGGGGGGCCGCCTCCTCTACTCCGGACTGCACAGCTCCCAGGGAAAGGAAGCTCTGTGCATCCCATCCCCATCGCGCCGGCTGGAGAGTTTGGGGCTCGGGTCCGGGGCGGAGCGGGGCGGGGGTGGGGGGGGGCGAGGGGAGCGCTTGCTTTCTCGGATTCAGATTAGCCGCCTGAAGACTAAGGCTTTTCTGTTCGGCTTCCCAGGAAGCAGCCAAGCTCTATAAAAGGAAAATGCGAAGCCGTCACAGCTGGGGCCGCTCCAGGCCTTTCTGCAAAAGCCTAGCCTGGCCCGGATCCAAGCGGCAAGCCTCAGCGAGCAGCCCGGGGTGGGGGCCCGGCCTCCCAGCCCCCTCACCCTCTGCCCCAGCCTGCCAGGGAGGCGGCGGCAGGGGCTCTTCCTCAGTGCTCGGGCCCCCTGCCCTCCCCCCATGCCCCAGGGCCCCGGAGCCAGCTGGGGCCGGTCGGTCCCCGCGCTCCCCCTCCCCAGGGAGCGCCGGGCGCCAGGCTCCCTCCCTCCCTCCCTCTCTCTCCATGCTCCCTCCCCACCCCTCCCTTCTCCCATCCCACCGCCCGCAGGCAGACTCAGACCCAGAGTCTGGAGGGGGGGGCAGACCGGGGCTGCAGCCCGGCGGGGGCCGGTAATAGCATCTTTAAGGACGGGCTGCCCGGCCAAGTTCCTGGGGGGAGAAGAACGACTAGGAGGGGTCAAGGTCCTCCCACACTCTAGGCTGTCTACCCCTTTCCCTCCACACCCCCCCCCCCCCCCAGCAAATGGCCCCTTTGTTCGGGATAGATTCTAGACCCAGATGACCCCGGCGCGGCAGCCTCAGCTCGGCCTCCCCCGGGGCTCGGAGGTCACCTCAGCTTCTAGCCGCTGCCTGGGGGGAGGAGTCCGGTAGTCGAGGTGGGGGTGGAGACTAGGGGGAGGGGGGAAGAGGGGACCTGGCCAGCAGGCCCCGTGAGAGCTGAGCTGGGCGTGGAGTAGCAGCCGGCGGGGGCGAAGGGGAGGGCAGGCAGCGGTGGCCCCGCACTGAATGCAGGGGGAGTGGCACCCCGCTCCAGAGGGCTGCCCTCCTCGCTCGTGAAGGGATGGGGAACTCGCCGCCGACTGCGTGGCTTCGGCTGCAGCACCTTCATTTTGTCATCGGTGCTCCCCTCCCGAGTCTCCATGGGGCGCGGGAGGCTTAGATGAGCAGGCAGACGTCCCGGGAAGGTGCCCCCTCCCCCGACAGCAGGCGCGGAGGGGAGGGCTTGGATCTCCCCCAGGGTCTCCCCGGGCTGCCGCAGTCAGGAGGCGGAGGGACCCGCTCCCCGCCACCACAAACAAACAGCACAGTCACTCAATCACTGCGGTGCCCAGACAGCCCCGGGACTGCGGTCAAGAAACCTGCCCAGCTCTGCGTGTGCGTGCGTGCGTGTGTGTGTACTTAGTTATCTATGTGGGGTGCGTGCGTGTGAGTTCTGGGTCCATCTGTGAGGGGTGCGTCTGAGCTCTGGGCATATCTATGGGGTGCGTTGTGCACGCGCGCGAGCTCCGGGGGTGTGCGTGTGTGTGCCCCCGTCCTCGACATGGCCCTTCTCTTTCCCTTCTTCCTTCCCCCTTTCCCGCTCCTCTCCCTCCTCCCCATACCCACCGCCCTCAGTCTTTTGCCTTTTGTTCTCCAGCCTCCCCCGGGAGTTTGTATTACGAAGCTAAAGATTCCAGGGTGTCTGGACAGATTGCCCGGGGCTCTCCGGGGAGGGCTGTGGAGGCTGGGGGAAGGGCGCTGGGATGGGGGTTTTTCCGGGAGGGTCTGGCCACTGTAACCATCACCTCCCTCTGTGTGTGTGTGTGTGTGTGTGTCTGTCTGTCTGTCTGTCTGTCTGTCTGTGTCTGTGTTGACAGCACTGGTGCTGTTTGATTAGTAACCAGAAGAGGGGAGGAGGGGACCAATCTCAGAGGGAGATTGTCAGACAAATTGGGCTACCTGGTGATTTCTGAAAAAATGGCAGGAAAGACTGAATCTATATTAAGGCGTGATCCGGGGCCAGTCAGCCCCACTCCAAGCACCTTTCCCCTCTCCCCCTCCCCCCTCGCCCCATGCTCTCGCCCGGAAAGGGAGCCTCGGGAGGGGGTTAACGAGCCCGCCTCCTCCCGAAGGAGCCAGCTTCCAGCATTTCTTAGCTATTGTCCCCTCCCCCACCCCTCTCCAGGCCTCCCTCTTCCCGGGGCCTGCAAAGCTCGTGTAAACACCTCATGTCACTTTGTTCTGGTGAGCCTGTGACAGAGGACCGAGGTCACTCCTTTAGGCGTCAGATAGGTTAGATTCCTGCCAGCCTGCAGGTGGCCAGCAAACATCAGAGTGCCTGTCTGTGCAAAGCACCTTGTTAGGCCTAGGGGAGATACACATTCAAAACCTTTGAAGGCCACTGGGTGATAGGACATAAGGGATAATGTGAAAGGGAGGGGGCCGGTGGACCTAGGCTTTCCTGGGCCACGCTTCCACTGCGGAAGCATATCGGCAACTTCTCTCTAATTTATATGCGCAGGAAGAAAGTAAACCTCTGAAAACCCTTGACTTGGCCAGGGTCCCAGAGGAAGTCAGGACTTGCACTCAGTGCTTCAGACCCCAAGCCCAAGCCTCCGTCCACTACCAAAGGCTGCTGCCTCTCAATTTTATGTTTAAATAATATGATTCTATGACAAATGCATTTAACGCAAACCAAAGTACTCTCAGAGATCTGTGGAGGAAGATCGTTCCCAACAAAGCAATCACAAGGGGAGGAATTCAGGGGGTGGAAAAGGGGAAAGGCTGTTCTGTGCACCAGGGTCATGCAGGGGATAGAGCTGGGGGTTCCCGTAAGGAAGACCTGAGTTTGAGCCCTTCCTCGGTTTTCTTATTGTAAAATAATACTAGTACCTCCCTCCCAGAGTCATTGTGAGGGTCAAGTGAGATATTAGGAAACCACTTTGCAATCCTTAAAAAGCAGTTATTAATTGGCATGATGAAAGGTAAGTAGTTGGGAGAACTTGGGGTCTGTTTGTGAGACCCCGAATCGCAATGTGAGTCTGAACCTTAGAGTGTCTGGAGGCGGTGTTTGAAAAGGTTGAAAAGGTCAACATGTTTTAGAGCTGTGGTTCTCAACCTATGGGTCAGGGCCCCTTTGAGGGTCAAACGACCCTTTCACAGGGGTCACCTAAGGCCATCGGAAACCACATATTTCTGATGGTCTTGGGAGCCGAGACACTGCTCCTCTATCTGGCTCCAGGCTGGCCTGCCCACACGCAGATATGCCCACATATGAGTATTAAAAGGTTTCAGCATTAGGAAGGTTGAGAACCACTGTTTCAGAGTGTGGAAGGCCGTGAATGCCAGGCAGAGCTTCAGACCGTTTTAAAATTTTTGTTTTTAAGCAAAGGAGGGAATGCTTAAAGAATATGGCGTTTCTGCCATGGGTGGGGGTTGGGGGGAGGGAGAAAAATTGAAACTCAAGGATTGTGGAACTGAATCTTGTAAACTGAAAGTAAATAAACAATGAGAAGGTAAACATGGGAAAGAAATCATAAGGAACTTGTCAAATTTGAATTATTTACATGCCAATATGGAAAAATGATAATAGTAACTTATGAAACTTTTCTTAGCATGAGGACAGGTGAAGGGAATACAAATGTATATA